>KL647301.1:1425973-1510604 GCA_000727475.1 Sarcocystis neurona | reverse complement strand
GGTGCACCCCGCCAAATGTGGGCAGCAGCCGAACAGCAGGGAACTATTCCGGATACTCGGAGTGCAGGCGACGATGCATACGACATTCCGAGACCGGCGCTTGGAGCAACAAAAGGGCAGGCAGTTGCGCATGTTTCTGTAAGCGGAGGAGCAGGTGCACTCGCCGTCGCGAGGCCGGGCTCTACTGCCACAGGACTGCAGGGAATCGTCCAGGATTCTTGGAGGAATGGAGCTGGCGCATACGACTTTTCCCGACCAATTTGGACAACACCTGAGCAGCAGGAGTTCGTCCAGGATTCTCAAAGTGGTGAAGCAAATGCACACGCTATTCCGCCACTGGCCTCCAAAGGGACGGGAGAGCAAGCAATGGCGCAGACTGCTGAAAGGGGAGAAGCAGATGCATTCGACATGCCCCTGCCGGGCTCCACTGCAACAGTCAAGCAGGCGCGCATCCAGGATTCTCAGAGGGGTGAAACAGATGCACGCGACATCCCCCGGCCAACCTGGACAGCAACAGTGCAGCAGGAACTCATTCAGACTCCAGGCAATGGGAGAGCAGTGGGTAGGGATGAAGTAACAGGGAGAGGAGACGAACCAGTATACGTAGAGATGCAACCTGCGGCAGGAACTTCAGAAGCAGTGCGTTGGGGTGGAAGAACAGGCGGAGGAGACGAACCAGAATACGAAGACTTGCGACTTGCAGCAGGCCATATTTCAGAAGTGGCACACAGTGCAGAAGGATCCGGCGGAGGAGCGGCACCGATCTCCACAGAGGTGCGGCTTGCAGACGGACGACGAAGGAACACAGATTTGGAGGAATTCGCGATTGGCGAGGCGCAAGGAAGACAGAATCACGAGGTGCTTTCCGCAGAACTCAAGGAAAGGATACAAGGAGATAGGAGACGACAAGAAGAGTGGCACCAGGGAGGTGCACGGGATACTGTAAATGTTGCTCCAGAAATTCCCAATACGTGCAGAAGGTCTCATCTAGATTGCCAGCAGAATACGAAGGAACGAATGCGTCAACCTACCGGTAACTACAACCAGCTGCAAGCACCAGGGGCACGGAGGGAAGGAGAGGAATTTTCTTGGATGCGCCAGATTATCCGCTCCTGTGTTCTCGTAGGACAGATCGACAGCAGCCATTTCTGTAGACGAACGGGATTCACCCACCAGTGCATGCAGATGTTGGACAATTTTGCCCAAACCAACAGTTTCGAGACAAACGAAACTTACGCTATGGTCTACAAGGTGAACTCCGGAGGTGACGATGTCACCGTGTCAATGCCTCTCTTTCAAAATTCAGTGCTGGCGTTTGCGACACAGCTAGACTACTCCTTATCTCAGAAGTGCAAGTATAACGTTGGAACTCATAAACTGGTACAGCTGTTCTTCAAAGATGCAATCGACTCTGTCCCGGGGAGCAGCGAAAAGTGGACTGTTAACCGCACACGTGGCGATGTACAGTTTAGCGTAGCTTCCGAAGCTATAGATAAAGGCATTTCCATCACCACTGCTGAGTATGCACGGCTTCACGAGATAGCAGTGAAAGTAACCACCATGTTTGTCAAAGCAGGTAGCATCAGTCACACCTACCCTCGGCTGGCTCGTAACCTCAACGCCGCCTGTCGCTCGAAAAAACTTTGTCGTCGCGTCCTCGGCGAGTTGATGCGAAATATTCTAGGTCTTACCCGTAGTTCCGCAGAAGACAGCTCGAAAAACGTCAGGCTGACAGGTGTGTTCAGACGCACTCTATCAACGCTCTTCGGTGGTCGTCTCGAAAGGCTCGCCGAAAATGGTGCTGCTATGCTCAGCGGGTGGCTCGAGCAATCTACCAAAGCCATTCTTGAACCAAAGTCCGACAGATGACAAAGGAGAGAGGAAAACGTAGGGTACAGACGACCTGGGCAAAGTGTCGTTGCGTACAGGTGCGGTGTGACGAATCATCGAAAGTTGAGGTGCTCTTCGCCGTCAACTGCAGGTACAGATAAAAACCTGCTTCCTAAGTGCTGGGGATGCAGCAACATCGTAAACGTGCCAGGCCGACAATCCAAAATATGTCTTTCGAAATATGCTCTGCAGAACTTGTGACGCGGGAATGTACAGAGGGAAACGCGCAAAAGCAGCGTGTAACGTTACGGCCCGTTTCACGGGGAAAAGCTGCCGGCGCTACATCTCCAGAACGGGGTCTTCCACTGCCTCCGCGTGGATTTGTGTGCTTCCGTAATTCTTCAGAGATGGACGTAACTGACTGCCATTCCACTAATTTACACTCGGAGCCTTTTTCACACTTGTTTTTTACAAAGTGAGGGCTTCGTAAGCTCTATAGTGTCTAGAGAAACATGCGGGGAACCAACGTTGTGCAGGCTACGCAGTAGAGGCCCTGTGTCACGGCACATCGCAGGGCGAAGACACCCGAGATCCTGCTTGCGCTTCGTATTGCGTGCTTCTCATGTCTCGTGGTCCGCGATCCCGCGCTGGGAGACATGAAATCTATGAGTTGCAGAGTCTAGTTGCTAAGAAAAGGGTGTATCCTCTGTTGCGTGTTTGATTTCACCGTATTCATTACTGGCAACAAAAACTTCAGTAGCATAGACCTTGCAGTCCATGAAGCCGGTGTCGTCCGGCCACCCATTTGAGAAGGTATAGACTTTGGCATGGAAGGCCTAAAATATGCATCTCAGTCGTCTCCCGTAAGCCACCTCAGCGTGGGATATCCGGAGACATACACACCATGTTCATTCCTGAGAACAAAAACTTCACTAGCATAGACCTGGAAGTTCACGGAGCCACTGCCACCCGGTTGTGCCCCCCCAGAAAGTAGAGGCTTGCGCACTGAAAGCCCCAAGTAGGTCTGCAACGCCTAAAGTGTACGTCGCAGTCGTCACCCGTGAGCCAAGTCTTCGTGGATTATCAGGAGATAGACCAAACTAATTGGGAAAACGAGACCACATAAAATGTTGTGCAAATCTCTCCGACGAGAGTCGCCCGTCCACGCAGCGGCTGACACAAAAATTGATCCTCCAGTCGATAAGGGATAATACCATATCTGCCCACAAGTCGAGGTCAGGTGCTCACCCGCCTTATTCAAACATTGACCGTGTCCAAGGACTTTGCAGGAGATTAAAGTTGAACAACTGCATCTGCCCGCAAATCAGGGAAGGCTGCATTCACGCCTTGATCGAGTATTGACCTCAGTATGTCTCGTCAGCGGCTCCTTGTCAATTCCCGCTTGGTCGAAGTGGCTCACAAAAGTTTGCTGCTGACGCCGAGCTTGTAAGTTAAAGGGTGTTTTACTTTGATCAAATGAAGAAAGGTGATTCATCGACTCTTATATAAAATAACTCATGGATACAGCTTGGAGCCACTGCGCCCCCACGCATGTGCGGAGTGTAGCAAGTACTGGTGCGGCGGAACTCTACAGTGGACGGGCAACAACATTTACGCGCAGAGAACGCAAGTTTGTGGCCAGCCACACTGCCGAGCGACAAAGCACAATTGTGTTGGGACTGATTTTTCCTGGTGAACCTCGCAGTAGCGTCTGTCTGGGGTCGCAACGAGACATCGAGTGACACCGAACTGAGCGCATCTCAACAAGTGTGATTTCGCTAGACATGGCCAACGAAGACTGAATGAGCCTCCGCGAGAACTGTACTGGTTATGCAGCCGCAGTTCCTCGTCTGTACGGTTGAGGGTAGATGTAGCTGCCTGTTGTTGGTGCGTGAGGTGGCTTCCAGCATTAGATATCCCCGGGGAAGACGGCAATCCGCTGGCTGGCCTTGGGCAGCAGCTGGGTGGTCTCGTGATAGAGGCGGTTATGCCCGTAGGCTTCTGCCTCTCTGCACGCAACACAGCGGGCCACGTGTTCTCTTCCGTAGGTGGGCCATTCAAACATAGATAGGTTCTAGGGCACTTATAATCTTTTCGTACCAGTGCTACCTCGGAGCCCATGCAACGACTGGACGCAATTTTGTTATTCGAGTGCCGACGAAATGTATCGGAACACTTCGTCATTCGCGGCCTTTCTGGTAGCGCTTCTGGTGTCGTCTCGGGGAAATAGTGGAGTCTTTGTGCAGGCCATCTCGACGTCGGAACACTTACAAAATGAACATGCTCTTTCACCTCATGTGTTGGATGCATTTTCTCAAGCAGGCGGCAACACACCCGCTGAAGCGTACGGTGGCACTGCTTTCATTTCCGGTCAAGTTACACCAGTAAGGACGTATGAAGAAATAGCCGAGAGAATGAGGAGAAGGCGAGAAGAAAACGAGAGGCGACAGCAAGCGTGGGAGAAAGAGCAAGCTGCAGGCGGTATTGGTGACGGCACTGCTCGGACTCCCATTAGGTATGATCCCTCTCATCCATTATACAAGCAGTACGCTCTAGAGAGAATGCGTCAGCGTGCGGAGCGGCGCCGCAAGCTACAGGAAGCAGCAGGGACACCTACAGAGAAGAAACAAGTAGCAGAAGAGGAGGATACATCAGAGATATACAAGAACACCATCCGCGCATGCATGTTAAGCGAAAAAATAGACCGCCACGAGTTCTGCGAACGAACGGGTTCTCTGGCTGAATGCGAAGACCTCTTAAACTCTTTTGAACGGAGCAACAGTTTCAAGAAACTGAAGTTCCATCCACTAACCTATACGGTGAACGTCAACGGCAAATTTTTCACCGCTTCACTGCCTGTTTTTGACAAATACGCACTGAAATTTCTGGTACAACTAGACTATTCCTTATCTCAGGTGTGCAACTACGACACCAAAACCTTCCGACTGGTACTGTTATCCTTCGAAGATGCAGTCGATTCAAGCTTTGCAGGAGAGAGAGTGTGGGATCTCAGCCGTTCATCTGAAGGTGACGTGCTGGTGTCGGCCATCGGAGCCCTGAAGAAAGCCTTTTCTATTTCCGTTCCTCACTATATACGGCTTTACGAGCTCGCTGTGGAACTGACAACCATACTAGTCAAAGCGGGAACTCTGCGCTACACTTTCCCTCTGCTGGCCCGCTTCTTCAACTTTGCCTGTCGCTCGAGGAGAATTTGTCGTTCCGTCTTACATGAGTTGGTGCGTCGGCATCTGTATCATGTACGCGGTGCAGCAACAGCAGACATCTCAGCTGGGAGCTCCCCGCAGTTGACGGAGGAGTTGAAAAAAACGCTACAAGCGCTCTTCGATGGCCGTCTCGAAAGACTCGCCAAAAATGGTGCTGCTACGGTCAGCGGGTGGCTCACGCAATCTACCAAAGCCATTCTTGAACCAACGTCCGACACATAACATGGAAGAGGGGAAGACGTGGGGTACAGCGCACACAAGTGTCGTTGCGTACAGGTGCGGTGTGACGAAGCATCGAAAGTTGAGGTGATCTTCGCCGTCAACTGCAGTTACAGTTAAGAACCTGCTCCCAAGTGCTGGGGATGCAGCAGCATCGTAAACGTGCGGGGCTGACAGTCAAAAATATGTCTTGCGAAGTATGCAGAACTTGTGACGCGGGAACGTACAGAGAGAGGGAAACGCGCAAAAGCAGCGTGTAATATAACGGCGTGTTTCACGGGGAAAAACAGCCGGCACTCCATCTCGAGAATGGGATCTGCCACCGCCTCCGTGCGGATTTGCGTGGTTTTCTAATTCTTCAGAAATGAAGAATTCCACCACTTTACATTCGGAACCTTTTCCGCACTTGTTTTTTACAAGGTGAGGGTTTCGTAAGCCCTTTTTAGGTGTTGGAAGGAACATGTGGGGTACCAACATTGTGTCGGCTAACGACACATCGCAGGGCGAAGACACACGAGATCCTCCTTTCGCTTCGTACTGCGTGCTTCTCATATGTCGTCCGCGGGAGGCCCTGCCCTTGGGGACATTAAATCAGTGAGTTGTAGAGTCTAGTTACTAAGAAAAGGGCGCGTCTTCTGTTCCGTGTCTGTTTTCACCGTGTTCATTACTGAAAACAAAAACTCCACTAGCAGAGACCTTGCAGTCTGTGAGGCCTCTGTCATCCGGCTATTCATCTGAGGAGGTATAGACTTTCGCAGGAACGCCTTTAACAGGCCTGCAACGCGTCAAATGCACGTCACAGTAGTATTGCGTGAGCCACATCTTCCTGTGTTATCAGGTGGGCCCAACTAATTCGAGTGAGTGAGACGACGTCAAACGCTGTGCAACTCTCTCCGAAGAGAGTGGCCTATCCATACAGTGGCTGATACAAAAACTGACCCCTCAGTTGACAAGACCACAGCGCAGAACTATCGCGTCTTCCCCTTCAGAACTGACCTGCCCTGTCGAGAATTGGTTCGTGCATCAAGGCCGCACTAGGGGCTGTGCGGCAATGTAAACACCCTGGTACACAGCGGTGGTTCGCCGTTATTCGTACGCTTTTACGATAACGTGGCCACATGAGGACTTTTGTGGCAGCACCCTCTAAGTAGCTTCGTAACATAGCGTAAGTCTTTTATATTGCACCACACCAAGTTTTGTATGTAAACACAACTGCTCCTCTAGCTATGTGAAATGAAAAACTGTAGAGGACAGCGTACGCAAATCTGTGCGACGCTGTTTGCACGTTCAGCTATGCTGGGTCAAGACCTATTACAGAGGTTTCTCTACAGTGCACATAGATGCGTGAATCCAGGCACACCAGCCGACACTGTAGCGGACGAGAATGTCTCATGGGATAAGACCCGCATGCGCAACAAAGAAATTGTAGGGAACGTCCCCCACTGAGGGTGATAATGTACGAGCTCTGCTTTGGGCCTGTGAACTTTACCCTTTTTCGAAGCATTACGACAGTTGTGCAGGGCTGGGCACAACACCACTTTGGGGAGAATCCGCCTATAACTACGTTGTTTGAAGAAGATGTCTTGTTTTGTCGTTTGTACCTCCGTATTCCAGTCTTTGAAGAGCCAAGTCGCGACGTGTGTCGAATTTCGAATGAAGCGTCGCAGCTAGTCACATCGGCGCGAACGTGTATGAACTGAGCACTGGTTGATGTGGCGGCTTGAAATGCAGTGGTTTTCTCGAGTTCTAACCAGTGTGTGGCGAAAACAATAGTGGCAGTCGTTGTGATGCGTGCACGAAAATGGAGGGATGGACAGACACAAGCCGCTTTCCTAATGAGAGACTAACACAGTCTGGATTAAGTCCGCATTGTCTCCGGCGCTTCTCGTGTCCAGGATATTGTAGAGCCCTGGTTGTGGTAGCTCTGTGCAAGGTGACTGCTTGTTCTGGTCGTGCCTGGCACACGGCAGCCTCTGTTGTTGCCTGCAGACCGATCTACACTTCTTTTCAGACGGCTGCGCTGGTTGTGCTTCGTGAGAGGGTGACACCTGTAGTTAATTCGAAGAGAGGGCGTCATATGCTTTTGCCGTTTGGTCTCTACGGGACCTACGGGGAGCTAGCCGTGCTGCTTCGTTCACCTCCCTGCTGAAGTGGATGAGCTGCCTACACAAATGGGACACGTTATCGTTTTGACGACGACATGTCTGGGGGTCGGGGGTCTTAGTCCTCGCAGACTGCTATGCAATAAATAGCCACGGGGACCTTACGCTCGCTTCGACAACTCGGCGCTGAAGCCCAGTTAGACGTAGAGTTTCATGTTATTTTTCGACCATATGGGCCGCGAAACCACATTGGACATTGGTCGTGGTTTACCACTTTTAAGTCGGCGTACCTGCGTGCATACACATCTAAATGAGAAGGTGATGATGTGGACGTTTGTAGTGAGGGGCCTCGGGTGAACAGGTGCTATGTATGATTGATGCGTGTTGAGGGTGCGCTTCAGAATTTTGCACAAGCTCGAATGAAGGAGCTGCAACTGGAGCAGATGGGTTACACAGTGTCCTCGACATATCAGCGAGTCGTGGACTACCGTTGTCGATTCATAGTGTCGGCACCTTAAAGCACCTTGTTTACTCCAGAGTTGGGAATACGACGCAGTCCAAATCCTTTAAATGCGCGTCCCTGTCTTTTTCAGCACGCATTATTGTACCTTGTGGCAGATCTCTTAGACCCGGTCTCTTGAGTCGCACGACTGCGTGTCTGCCAGGGCATGTCGTGCGTTGGGGAGAATACAGTGCAAGTGTCTTGAGCTTTGCACGGCTTCCCAAGACTGAGACTCGACGAATAAAAATTCGACTGTCCCTCCTGTAGCATACTGCAGACTCCAGCGACCTCAAACCTCATGCGTCAGCTGCTGTTCTTCTCACGACCAACACCAACTATCACCGCCTACGGATAATCAGTCGAGCGACGAGTGGGAAAGTCTCCGCGCAGAAATCCGTAAAACCCTTATTTACGCATCCCCCACGAATGCTGTCTAATTAGATTTTGAGAACCGCCTTGCGACGGGCCTGATGTGCCACGAGCACGAAATCCATCAAGCTTCCCGACGCTGCAAAAGTAGTCGGCTAAAACGCTCCATCCCATGTATACGGATCATTAGTCAATATAAGGGGGCAACGACTAGCCTTCCAACACGTACGCTACAACACGTCCAACAATTCTGTCTCTCTACTGGTGTCTGTCGCCACTGTTGTTCTTGCAGACTAATCTGCACAGACGTGGAGTCATTCTCTCAAACGAATCGCAGCACCACTCCTGCTTTGCTTTTCAACACAACTTTCGGATTTTCCAGGCAAGCCTTTAGACTACACCGCCGGTGCTGGAACGTCGACAAGTCTCTGTTGATTGTTTACATCAGATTGCTGTCTCGAGGAGGGACAGTGGATAACAACGTACGCGGGAAACTCTTTTCCCGATGTCCAGTGTAAGCAGGGATCGACTGCGGGAGCGCCAGGGACTGCACAGTCTTCACAGTCGCAGCGGGGCAAGAACTGCCCACGTAACAACCGAAGGTACTTGGGATAACATTTCCCACAGGACCACAATGTCAGTCGCATCCAGTGATGTAGCGAAGGGATAATGCCGAAAAACCACATCTACCCACAGTTCAGGGACCGATGCACTCCAGCCTTATTCAGATGTTGACCCTGTTTAAGGATTTCCCGAAAGGATAAAATTGAATAAATGCGTCTACCCGCAGACCAGGGAAGGCTGCGCTCACGTCTTGATCGAATGTTGACCTCAGGACGTCTCGTCAGCGGTTCCTTTGTCCTTTTCCTCTTGGACGAAGTCGCCCACAAAGGTTTCCTGCTGACGTCGAGCTTATCATTCCAGCAGTCGTGTAACACGACATGCACTGCGTCGCAGCCCGTGCTTACTTACGTTGTCGTTCTTAACAGCTGAACAGTAACCCTGCCTCTTTGTTCCCACCGCTGCGGACTCTCCAGGTTCAACAACAACTCCGGTTGCAACACTCCATATGCAAAATAGCGACGGCAGTTAAAAGGTGCGTCGCCTCGACAAAAAGAAAAAATGTGATTCACCGACTCCCCCGAAGAAACTTGACGAGCACAGCTTTGGTCCCACACGTATAGCAGTATATTGCTATACTTGCAGTATAGCAAGTACTGGCGCGGCGGCACACGAGACTGCACAGGGAACAACATTTACCCGCACCGAACGTGAGTCTGGGGCCACACAGCCTGCAAAGTCACAAAGCACAAAGTGCTGGAACTGAGTTTGGCTGGTGGGCTTCGCAGTAGCGTCAGTCTGGGGTGACAACGAGAAGGCGAGTGCCTTGGAGCTGGGCATGTCTCAAGAAATGTTGAACCGCTAGACATGGGCAACAGCAGCTGAATGCATAGCCTCCGCAAGAACTGAGTGATTTGTGCAGCCACCCACCCTTTTCTGTAAGCTTAAATCTAAGTTCCTGCCTCTGGTGGGCAAGCTGGCTTCCAGTATTGAAATTTCCCCTGGAAAACGACAAGCCGCTGGCTGGCCTCGGGCAGCCGCTTCATGCTCTGACGGTACTGGCGTCTACGCTCGCAGGCTTATGCCTGTCTGCCCGCCAAGCAGTGGGCCAGGTGTTGCTTCTGCTACAATTTTATAATAAACACGCTCCAGAGCACTAATCACTTTGTCGTAGCTGTATCGTTCCCGAACCCTTGCAGCGACTCGACGCAATTTTGTTATTCAAGTGTCGACGAAATGTACCGGAACACTTCGTCATTCGCGGCCCTTCTGGTCGCGCTTCTGGTGTCGTCTCGGGGAAGTAGTGGAGTCTTGGTGCAGGCCATCTCGACGTCCGAACACTTGCAAAACGAACACGCTCTTTCACCTCATGTGTTGGATGCATTTTCTCAAGCAGACGGCAACACACCCGCTGAAGCACACGATGGCATTGCTTTCATTTCCGGTCAAGCTGCACCAGTAAGGACGTATGAAGAAATAGCCGAGAGAATGAGGAGAAGGCGAGAAGAAAACGAGAGGCGACAGCGAGAGTGGGAGGAGGAGCAAGCTGCAGGCGATAATGGTGACGGCACTGCTCGGACTCCCATTAGGTATGGCCCCTCTCATCCACTGTACAGGCAGTACGCTCTAGAGAGAATGCGTCAGCGTGCGGAGCGCCGCAAGCTACAACAAGAAGCGAGGGCATCCAGAGAGAAGGGACGAGGAGCAGAAGAGGCGGATATGTCAGAGATATACAAGAATACCATCCGCGCATGCATGTTAAGCGAAAAGTAGACCGCCACGAGTTCTGCGAACGAACGGGTTCTTTCGGTGAATGCGAAGGCCTCTTAAACTCTTTTGAACGGAGCAACAGTTTCAAGAAACTGAAGTTCCATCCATTAACCTATACGGTGAATGTCAACGGCGAATTCTACACCGCTTCAATGCCTTTTTTTGACAAACATGCACTGAAATTTCTGGCACAGCTAGACTACGCGTTATCCCAGACGTGCGAATACGAAACCAAAACCTCCCAACTGGTACTGTTATCCTTCAAAGACGCAATTGACTCAAGCTTTGCAAGTGAGGACGCGTGGAACCTTAGTCGTTCACCTAAAGGCGGCCCGTTGAAGTCGGTATTCAAGGCGCTGAAAAAGGCGTCTTTTACCATTCCTCACTATGAAGAGCTCCACGACCTGGCTGTGGAACTGACCACCATGCTAGTCAAAGCTGGAAGTACGCGCTATTCTTTCCCTGTGCTGTCCCGCTTCTTCAATTTCGTCTGCCGCTCGAAGAGGATTTGTCGTTCCATCCTAAATGAGTTGATGCGGATGTCTCTGGGTCCTTCCCGCAGTTCCGCAACAGACGACTCAGCCGGGAGCTCCCCACAATTGACGGAAGAGTTGAGAAACGCTGTACTAGCCCTCTTTGACGGTAACCTCGAAAAACTCGCCAAAAATGGCGCTGCTGTGCTCAGCGGGTGGCTCACGCAATCCACCAAAGCCATTGTTGAACCAGCGTCTGCCGGAGAAGAGGAAATTGGAGCAGAAGAGGAATAGGGACGATTTGTACGATGTCGTCATCAGTTCCGCGGAGGGGAAGCCGACCGGTACTAGGAATGCGCAACAAAATGACGTTGAGTGCAGGGTGCACACGAAGACTTTGCTTTTAAAGTGTTAAGGACGCAGCAGCAAGAGTACGCGAGGCCAAATGGGAAAAACTCTCCCAGAGCACGCCTTGCAAAGCCTGTTACTCGAAAATGTAGTCAGGATGACAGAAGCTGCTTACCTTGTTACGATTCGTTAACGTGAGAAAAGCTGAGTGAACTATATTTCCTCAACATGACTCCGCACTGCCTCTCTGCGGACGGAATTGTTTTTGTAAGTTTTGAAGAGGTGCTCAGGAAACTTACAGGGCATTCAGTTGTCTTCAAACGCTTACTCATGCTTATAATTCTGCAAAGTCAATTGGGCGACTTACTGAGGAAGAAACATGTTGTCTGCCTGTCTGATGCATGCTGTGCAGCCGAGGGCCTGTGGAACTACGGATCGCGTCGCGAAGGCACGAGAGATACTGTCAGTTTACTTCACCTCCTTGTACGTTATACAAGGAGTGTCCACCCAGAATGCGACAGTGTATACAAAATCACTGAAGTGTATACCTCTGTTGCTGAAACTGGTACACGCCTTCTCTAGCGGGGATGCCTTCACGTCAGTATTCACCGAGAATAGGTTACTGCCCACTAGCGTGGACATAGCAGTCTACGCAGTCGCTGACATCCGCTGACACAACTGAGAAGCTAGATATTACTGCATTGACGGAAAACCATACACAGGCCTGCTGGTCATAACTTGCGCATCCTACTTGTCTTCCCTGAAAGGCTAACTTGGAAATGGCAGTCTATGCGGTCGCTGACATCCGCTGACAAGTGAAAAGCTACGCGCTACTGCGTTGACGAAAATCGTATCCTAGACATAACTGGCGCATCATGGCTGTCTTCTCTATACCATGTCTTAGTGAACCGTAAGCAGTTTTACCCGACTGCTGTCGAGAGTGCGAAGGGACACAAACGATGTGTGCAAGTTTTGTTTTTTTTTCTCAAAAAGGTGCAGGCTGAAGTCAGCGGATGATTCGAAGTCGATCTCTGCCTCAACGAGAACACTTGAAGCAATTCGTATCCTACATAATTCCTTTGTCCTCCCGGCGGGGCAGCGATCAACAATATTTAAGTGACACGATAACCAAGCGGGTACACACGATTTTCCTGTATCTGCACCTCAGCTGTGCAGGCGACAAATTCCCGGAACGTAAGAGGGTAAGTGCTAAATACACGCTTCAGCAGACGCGTTTCTAGTCTTCAATACCTACAGCCCTTTGTACGTTGCGACAGAACGGAATAAACAGTGTGCAGGCCTGTCTGCACGCGTGCATGGCGCAGTACAGTCCCACAGGTTCCGGATGAAGCTGTGTTCCTCTCTCCGCCTCACCGCGCGTAAGACGGTGGTCAAGAAAAATAGTAGCACCTGCTCATCACATTGACCACTCGCGTGCTGCACTGTTTGCCGTTCGTAGGCAGCTGGTCCCCGTATATATTGGTGGCGGTGTCCGGTGACACGGTTTCCGCGCCCTTCTCGAAAGGCACCCCAATGTTTTTAGCCGAGGGGGGAGGCTGCTACAAGCAGGCTGTCGAGTGTAACTGCTCTGCAATCTTGGTTGCGACGGATGGTATCGCAAAAAAGTATCAGCGAACGCAGTCCTTCGTGCAAGCCCGCGTGGTATGTATCGTCTCAATTTTCACGCCTATGTCCTGTCACGTCACACGTCACATACGTGGCTGTCGACTTACCAAAGTTTAATTCCTTCGTTCTATAAGCAGCAAAAGTCGTTTTCAAACGTGTCCTCTGCCGAAACGAAGATTCTCTCTGACACGAGTCGTTTAGAAGGTCACGTCGCCCTTCCGGTGCAGAAGATTTTCCCGTGCATTCTACATTTTATGCATACACCTGCAAACGAGGAGTCCCTCCATGCATGCGATAGAGAAATACCACACGTATGTGTAGCACGTGCGTACTCCCTGTTGTATCTACGCACGTGCTCGAGTGTGCGGGACGCTAAAAAAAAAAGCCCTTCGGTAGCGGGCTCCTTGTGCGACCCCATTCATGCTTGCCGTATCGACGATTCTTTAAGATATCGTTCCCACCTTTTCACTTACACCTTTGTCTTTCGCTGTCGGCGGCGATTCCTGTTTTCGAGCACACTCGTGTGAACATGTTTTCAGCCACTCTGGTGGAAAAGGGACTATCTCGTGTGCTGGGCACGCATTCGCGGATGTGGAGAGGACGGCCGCATATGTGAGTAAGATCGCGGCAAATCGTGGCATCTCTGCGCATGTGTGCCGTGAGCTAGGTTGGAGTGGCTTTCGTACAGAAGAGGGCCGCTCCGTTGGGTCACCTGGAAAAGAGGTGCCACATATTAATCCGCCTTCTTCCTGCTGCGGACACTGACAGGCGCTAGAGGAGTTCACTTTGATTACCTGTTCGTTCTACTGGAGAGAGTGCAACATGATGTGAAAAGGTGCTCTGTAGTAGGCACCCAGCAACTTGCAAGACAATGCCTTTGGAGACTGCATTTTTGCCGTGGAGCCATCGTTCAGATCTCTTCTTGGGTGCGGTGCCGACTTTAAAATTGACGCTGCTCAGATTTGCAGAGTTGCTTCTTCACTACTTTTTCGCACACTCGCACATCATAAAAACTCCACTTGATGCTATTGTGGGGAACTCCGAGTGGGCAGATGGCAACAGACGCGATGTCTCCCTTTAAAATTCATTGTTGCTTTCGATGACTGAACTGAGAATGTCGTTGTAGTACACCTTGGCGATGGAGTAAATGCTCGTTTAATTCTTCCTGCCACATCGACAATGCTGTCATGTCGCCACCCTGAGAACTGGCAGTGTTCAACTGGGACAGTTTAGTCTTCGCCCACATAGCTGAGCACCGGTTCCGTGACACACCTATGTTATTCTTCTACAATTAAGTGCCCCCCACGGCGCTTGAAGAGAAGCGGTAAAATTTTGGTAGGACTTGTAAGACGTCTAATTTGTATCAGTCCTTAAAAGTGGATAGTTAAATGTGTACTTGATATTGCCCACCGTGATGCGCGTTGTGGCTGTAGGGGAAGAGTCGTAAGTGTTGGCGTTTGTGATACTGCGGTTACGGATCTTGTTCGTCTTTGCTGATGTGGTTCGGGGTAGTCTTATTGTTGCACGCGAAAGTTTTCGCCGGCGTGTGACCGATAGAGGTGTTGGTCGACGAGTTCGTGGTGCTGCGGCTTTGTCTGGACTACACGCTCAGGACTTCGTCTACGTAAATTATTCAAAGAGGAAGCAACAGCTTCGTAAAGAGAGGTAGACAGGAGAGAACGTCAGACAACTGCCAAACTTACGCGCTCAAAAGCGCATCAGAGAGGACAGGCTGAAGGAGACTCACAACCGCCAGTACGCTGGCGTGAGGCGGAGGCAATAGAACAAAAAAGTGGACAGTTGAAAGAGTTGAAAAATTGACGAACCTCGCTGGAGTGCAATGAGTCAACAGTGTATCTACAGCATCATGCACGCGCGCTAGCTTATACGTGTGTGTAATTTGAATTAGCATTTGTGCTTCAGTTATTGTGGCAAATCAGCTAGGGTATATGTGTTCTATACGGACAACGGATGAATGCTACAATTGTTGTTTGTATGTATCTACGCCTAGACCTGCATATATATATATACATACACGTATATTAACGCAGCGTAACTGATAGCCGAAAAAGCACCATATACACGCGATCGCTAGAAAGACGTAAGAGTATAGGGAGTACTCAGTTATGATGAGCAAAACTTGTATGCGAAATGTGGGACGTACGCCGGTTAGAAGACTCCCGACTTGATGAGCAAAACTTGTATGCGAAATGTGGAACGTAGGCCGGTTAGAAGACTCCCGACTTGTAGGCCAGGATCACCCATGAGATTTGTACAGTTATCGAAGGAGTGTGGCGTGGAGGCTTGAAGACTTACTACATTGCCCTAAGCAATCTAAACGTCAGTAGAGTGGCTTTATGAGACAACGTACAGACATACGTAGGTGTGTGTAAGTTGTTCCACAAGACGGCGTAAGTACCCTTATGTAGACGGAATCCTTATAGCAACACGTATAGCGTCTGGTGGAAGCAAACGTACTCTTCTACCTGTGAAATTCGTAGTTGCCCAATTAGGCCTGCACGCCAGCGTGCAGCAACCATTCACGTCTTTTGAACGGGGAAGTTGAGCGCCACTACAAAAGTTGGTACACAATGTATATCCATGTACGCAGACACATCCGTATAAACTGCAAACGGTGCGGCAACGGAAGCTGCAACAAAAGCAAACAATTACGGTACACGAGTACTACTTAATGAATATGGTGGAAGGAGGCATTCGTTCACCCACTACATTGCAGCTAGGTAACGCGCAACCAATTCCGCCTCTTCACAGAAAGCAGGTGCCATTCTCTGAATGAATTTGTGGAAGAGCGACATTAATGAATTCATCTCCGGCAGCTTTCTCGAAAAATTTCGGCTGAACGCAAGACAACAAGAAAAATCACATGCTACTCCTCTATAATTTATACACTGGCAGACATTTTTCCAAGGTACACGGGCCCACAGGGGAGTTATCCTGCAAATTTGCAGGAAACGTGTAAAGGCACGATCGCCTCTGCAGTAACATTTACAGCGTGGCAGTCAGTAGAGGAAACGCCACGCGCACAGAGGCGTCTATCAAAACCAGCTTTTACATGGATCAGTATCTGCTATGTGCGAGCCAATGCGGCGGAGATTACATGCTATTTAACAGAAAATTTAGCCCGTGGACCCGTTGTCAAAATCACGTGGAGTGTGAAACGGTGGTACAGGAGTGGCTACGCAAGTAGATTTTGTTCGGGAGCGAAGCGTTCTTCGACTAACAGAATGTGCAAGTCTGCAACAATACACTTAATATTCTTGCGTACACTCCCCACGTATGCCTCATTTAGGCGCTTGTGTCGAGAAAGTATCAGCAGAAAGGCGGTCTTGACAAAAAAACTTATGTCTAATTGCAGCATTCTCCGAGATCAGCAGATGCGCAGTAAGTCTCGTGAAGGAACAAACTACCGTGGAGAAAGTAGTAAGAGTCTCTCTTCTTGAGCATCTTTGTGTATAGGCCACCAGACGAGCTTCCAACCAAGGACGATGTTTGCGAAAAATACTTGCTTCTACAGAAACACGAGATAGATGGAAGATTACAGATGCCTGGCTTCACAGCACCAGGCTGATCGTGACGGCACAAATTCTGTAGGAAAACAGCACAACATGTAAATCAAAGGCACAGATGTCTTTGAACGCAGCTTACAGGGAGGATTTCTGCACAATATATGCTCCCTTGCGAACGTATATGCCAAACGAAATCGTGGCTGTGTAAAGAGTAGGCCCACCCTGCAGGAAAAATATCCGCGAACGTCTGCGCCTGAGTCGCTTTCATACAAGGAAGCTAAAGCCGTGACCAAAGAGTCGCTACTCTGAAAGTGCTTTACATTTCTTTACGTACGTAGGCGGATACGTTTGAATCAAGCAGAGGAGTGCTCTGTAACCACAAGAGTAGGCGTGCACACCGAACAACGCTAAGTAGAGAAGAACTGCTTTTCTCTAGTGTTGTATTCACCGGCACACGGCGCAACACCGCTAGTGCCAGGTGAGAATGGTAGGCGGCACAAATCTTAACGTTCTTAGTAAGGTCAGATATAGAGACTAAGGAGACAAGGGGCAAGAAGTGCTGACAATCTGCGTGTTTCTACTTTATCAGCCATGATCAGACATAGGAAAGAGAGCCATGCAAGAGGTAATGCGTGCTTTCCTCTACTTACTAAATGTCGCGGTACAGCACGTATATACACGGATAAGAGTGGGGGTGACTACGTCCCGACAGCAGATAAAACAAAAACTCTGACCTAATAGGAGACACACACAGAAAGAGGAAAAAAAAGTAAAAAGCAGTGTTCCGACGGAAAACAGGGAGGCCCACACACTGAAAATGAGCTATTTTTACTGTTCGAATCTTTTCCATTCTAGAAGGAAGACAGGACTGTCTGCGTGGAGGTGTATACTATTGAGCATTCAGTCGCTGACATGCGAACTGAACGAAAAAGGTAGACACGTGTGCTTGACCTTCTCTGGTGATCTCTCTCTTTTCTTCCTCTTCTTGGTCTATGCATCCTCTCTGTCTCTTCTGTCTCCTACAGTCCTCCTGCCACTGTCTCCTCTTTTCCTGCAAGATCCCTATTTGTACGTGTTTTCTTTTTGCCTTTAAACGTGCTTCTGTAGATTCCCTGCACCCAAAGTTTGCCTTTCCCTTCTCCTCTGTTGCTGCGAGTCGTCTCCGTTTCCACCGTGCCTCTCCCTTCTATCTCTGCGTCTTCTCTCTCTTTGGCTTCTAATTCTATGTGTTTTGCTTCCGGCTACTATATCTTTTTTCAGCTTCTTCAGATGTCCACACTCCCTTCTGCTGTTGTTTGCTCCGCTCTCTACCTTTCCCCATGCGTGTTCCTTCTTTCTAGCGTCGGCACCTGCTTCTTCTCTCTGCCGACCCTTCTCTCTGTCCCCATATTCTGTCTCGTTATCCTCTCTCTCTCCGTCTCCCACCCTCTTTGTCGCTGCAGAGTTACGATTCTGAAATAGGTTTCCCTACTCTGTCTGTCGTTTTCTGTTCTTTTTCCGGCCTCTTATTTGCCTTACTCCTCGCTTTGCACGCTCTTGCTTCCCTTCTTTGTTGATCCTGGTTTCTGCTCGTATACCGTCTCTTTCGTACTATTCTAAGTGTGGCGTAACGCACCTATCTTTCCGCTCCGCCTCCGTCCGCTCTTCTTGTGCATCTTCTTTCTCTGCTTCTCACTATTCTAGCTCCTTCTGCCTCTCTCCCGCTTCGTCAACTACTTTCTCACCGTGATACTTCTCATCTGTTCACGTTTCTTTGCTTCTCTTTATCGGCGGGTTCTCTTCGTACAGTCTCTCTTTCTTCTGTGCAGTTCTATGCGTTCTCTCTCCTGCTTTCTCATCACCTATTCTCTGTATATATCATCTCACCTTCTGCCTCTCCTTGGTCTAATCTTCTTCTCTGTGTGGGTCTTTGCCATACACTAGCTGCAGCGACGAACAATAACGCACGCCCCTGGCCGGTATAGAAAACGTTGAGCACAGGAGCCTATCATGTGCCTCTGCGCACGCGCACCTATGTGGCACAAATGCAGCTACAGAGACATAGTACGCATGCATATAGACGGACGAAGGTTGTACTCGAGTAGTAGGCCAAGGGTACAATCGCGGGTGTGGGTGAAAGTTTTATGACTTTTTAGTTGTGGAAGCGCCTGCCAGTGCATACACATCACGGCGGGCTCTACAGTTCAGAAAGCTGTGTCTGATGTAGAGCTGTCTACGTGCAATTACAGGCAAAGGGTGTAACGCACTCGTGCACGCTTTTGGGTTCAGATACTTATTATCCGTATGTACCTATGTGTCTGTCTGTACCTGGTATCGATCAAACAAGAACTGTGTCCCCGACTCCTGGTTGGGACATGTACGCGCTTTAAACATGTGATTACTGGCCAGTACACGTACGCATCAAGTCATACATACGTTTGTCCACATATGGCGCTGACTCCTGGATAGTACATGTACAGATCAATGTACACATGTGTCTACGCGTAACCCTGGCTAGTTGACAGTTCGCTTGTCTCTTTACATGTTGAGGGTGAAAGCACCGCCGCACACAGACCCTTCCACATGCGAAAGAGCCACGGGTACGCGAGGCGCTACAACTTGCCTGGTGTAGTAGCCGCGCGCAGTCGCACACCCATTTGTGTCGAACAGCCTCACCCGCACATTCCTACATACGCAATTCAGTGCACCTCCCATATAAACGAATCCATAAATCCATACATACACATAAATATGTAGACACGAGCATACGTGCACACGCAGGCTGTCACTGGCCTACCGATAGGAAGTTGCAGCTTACTTTTTTCCACCCGATCCAGCCGTCTGCAAGGATCTTCTCTAAATTTGTGTCGGGCCCTCGATAGTGTGGGTCGACAACCAAGAGCTCACACTCGGCTGCAGCACCGTCACACACCAGGAGCGACAAGGAAGTATCATTCATTTGCCCTGATATAAAGCAGAAACATCAGCGTCGGCACACAACCACATCTGGTATATATATGTATATACAGAGAGAGAGAGACGTGCAACTAAAACAGTGCTCCTCTGTGAAGACGATGAGGCAGCACAGAATTACACTTTGTCGAATCTCTGGTTTGCGGCCAAAGAGGGAAAAAAGGAGATAGAAGACCTAGCAGACCCCTGTCAGAAGCAAAACCTGAGGGAGGCTGCTTCTTGGTGACTTCCACGCTGAAAGAGAGGAAAGGGAACGAATACGTGAGGTGCGCCACTTCGAAAAACCCAAAAGCGGATTAAGCGTTACGAGGTATGCAGACAACTCTACCAAGTCCCACGCCGTTGTTGTGCAGCTAAGCTTCCGAAGACAAAGAAACATCAGCGCACAAACAAAAAACTACACGACCACGTGGAGGCGGATTCGCAGGAGCACACCATCTTCACAGAAAATCAAGACGGTAGGAGCAGAGGCGCTGGAACGCACGTCCACTACATCTTGTGCGCTGAAGAGGGTGAGAAATCTTGGTGCGTCAATGGTGGACCTGTTTAGGGAAGAGAATACTTAAAGCACCACCCCACGAGCGAAGATACGTGAAGGACCGCGTAAAAGTCAAAGAAAGCTCGGACTTCACATTTCCCTTCCCCGGAGGAGGACTTGATCCAGCTAGATACGGAGAAGCGGTCGCGCGTCTTCCGTATGGGTGAAGGCAAATGTACTGACAGCAGGTAGGGCCATGTGACGACTGCAGTCCGTTTGTGGATAGAACAGTACAGCCCACGAGGCAGAGTTCACCCAAACTTCTGTGTGGCCAGGCAGTACCTAGGCAAGGTACTTTGCTAGGCCGGGAATGAACGTACTGCGCAGCAGCCCGACTCGTTAGCCCGTCACACACAAGTAAATACCACGCAAAGCTCTGCGTACACATACACGTAAACACCAAGCGACGTTCTCCGTACACACACACGTCTATCACCTACTAAGCGAACACAGACCAGCGTCACCGGGTCCTTCAGACGCATCTGTAAGTACCAGGCGAAATCCTATGTACCCGTACACCACGTTCTACTAGCAAACCATCATACAGCAGTGTCTGCACGCTCTTCTATCTGCAATGAAGAGGACATGTACGGCAAACAGAGCAGAGGCAGCGCACAGCTTCAGACGCAAATTGTCCGGCGAAACTGAAAGCCCGGGCAGACACATGAGAACACGTGTTAGGCTTCGTTGCTCCTCCTGCAACTATCCGTACAAGCAAAACGGGTGCGCACACAACTTCTAGACAACATACGTACACTGTGCCTACGTATGTACCTCAGGTCCACAAGTCGGTCACACCAGACTCACAGATGCATCTGCGTGTGTATCCGTGTTTGCGGCTGGACGCCTTCAAAAATGCTTCTGCAGCTGCACGCGTGTATACACCGGCGCCTTACACCGAGTTCGTGCCTCTCTGCGCGCTCTACACCGTGGCTCCTATACGTACGCGAGTTTTTCCCTGCGCACTCCCCAGAGAGAGACAGACGGGTACACCGTCCAACAGGACTACTTATGTGTCTATTTACAGGTATGGACAGAGGCCTGCGTAGATGCGTGGTGGACCGCATCCATCCATACGGAAATGCATATATACACTCGACAGCAAGCTGAATGGTCAAAGACAACGACTGCGGCAAACACGAAGGCAACACTAGCCGTCGCGCTGTGTGGATTCTTGACAAAACAGGTGGCCAGCGCACGCTGCATCTGTGCCTAGTGGCTGCAGTCATCAGAAAAGAAGGGTTTGACGGTGTTCGTGAAACAAAGAGAAAGAGAAACGATACTCGCGGTGGTGGTGCGTTATTCGCCGAGTAAATTACGTTTTTCAGGATGGTGGGTCTCCCTGTCCACCTGCACTTCAGTTGGTGGCTGTCGAGGCTTCGGTCGTCTCCTGCCGAGTCGTGAAAGATAGCAGAGAGAGTACTAAGCAAGGCCTGCAGCGAGTGCTGGCACACGTGCGGCTGTGCGCTCGACGGCGCGAGCTGATAGGGCAACGGAGACCCAGTCAACAGCCGAGAGGAACACGTGCAGGACCTCTCCCATCACCACCACTGCCAACTAGACGCACCCCCTTGAGTAGCAACAGCTGCAGGAAAAACGCTACTCGCCTAGAATACACTACACATGTCGGAGCCCAAATATCTGAATACGTCGCGTCCACATTCAACGCGAAGGCCCTTGTTGTTTCACATATGTATATATATATATTCATAGCTGTAGACACAAACACTTAAATGCACACATACACGTACATATACGTGCACACAGAGATACATGTATTCACACGTGCGCACAGAGAGACACTCATGCGTCAACAAATATTTCCACATGTATTTTCCTTTTTCAGTGCCTCGTTTCTCACCTGTGTCTTCTTGAGTACGCAGCCCGACAATGACATACGCGTACTGACCAATGCCGACGATAACAGGAGTGCCCGCAGTATCGAAGTGTGCGCGGAGCACCTCTGTCTGCGAGAGAAATGCTGCTACATGTGGGAAAAACTTAATTTTGCATGCAATACGCAGCAGCCACGTTAACACGTAGCTTGCTTCCACTGTCCCGATCCACGTCCTGCTGCCCACCTGGACACAAAGAAAGAAAATCGGAGCAGAAGCGATGGAGCAACGAAGAAATTGCAAACGAAATAAACAGGAATAAAACCGAGAGACACCGGGATGAGACTGCCAAGACGAAGAATAGGCACAACAAGAGAAGGGCGAGGAAAACGAACGAAGAAACGAAAAAAACGGAGACGGACGCAAGAGGCTTATGCCGCGTTATTTATGAATTGCCGACGCAAAGTGTGGTGAAGCACGCTTCAACAATAGCAGCAGCCGTAGTCGTAGCAGCCATAGAAGCAGGAGCGGCACAGCAGCACTGGCACACCAAGCGAAGCACCAACTGCAGCGGCAACAGCACCACCACCGCGTACGATCACCGCCGCCTCGCCCCGGAAGAGTCCCCTCTGCTGCACCAGCAAGAGTGAGAGGAAAAGTAGGGAAAGCAGCAGCAGCAGCTGCAGGAACACGAAGAGTGCCGACAGGAGCAGGACACACGACAGAAAAAGGGCGTGACGTAGAAACCTCTTCCGGCCACACGCTTTTCCCGAAAGGCATCTCTACCGTATTCTCTTCATCAAGCCGTCACTCTCGTGAATTCTCTCTTCCTCTCTCTCTCGGAGCCTCTGCGGCTTGCGCTGCCACGTGGATATGCACGTGCACGTCTACATAGGCTAGATGTTACTTACGATGAATAATCGACTAAGACTGTATCCACCTGTACACACACCTGTATAGATATATATATACATACGCGAAGGGCACTGTCGATGTGGGCATCGCTGGAGGAATGCGTGTGGCAGGACAGAAGATTACTGCACTGCTGCATGCAGCTGGGAAGCACACACCTGCAAGTCTTCGTGGGCAGGATCGAAGCGTCGCAGTAGCTGCTGAATGGCTGCGATGGACGGCACCTCCTGAAGGAGCACAAGCGGCAGCAGCAAGAGAAGCGAAACCAGCAGCGCGCAACAAACACAAACGCAGGTGCAAGGAATGCAGTGGTGCGCGTACCACCAGCAACATCACCGCACCAGCAGCCACAGCACCAAGGGGACAACACCAGCAGCAACAAAGCGGCAGAAGCAGCAGAAAACGCTTTGCCACCTGCTGCAAGACGAGCATCAACTCTGGTCGCAGCGTGATTGCAGTAGCTGCAACAGAGGAAGCTACGTGCGCAGCAACTGCAGCAACACACGGGGAGCGTAGTCGATCAGAGGAGCATCACATGAGAGACACGGTAACAGCAGCGGCGCATATGAGACTTCGAGAAAGGGCGACATAAGAGCGGACCGTCGGTTGACCGAAACCGCTGTCTCCTACGCGCGGGCTGCGGTGTCTTGTCTGCGCAACAAGAAGGGCAGCAACAACGCCCCTGCAACAGAAAAGGCACCAGCAGAGACGGCAGCAACGCAGGATTGTCAGAACTACAGAGCGTTTTGTCAGCCAACCTCGACCGTCTTCTCTTACGTGTGTAGTGTAGCGCTGCAGTCTGTACCAGCTGAACAGAAGCTGCACGGCGCGATAGCAACAGCCCCACCCCCTGTCGTCTTCGTCATCCTGAGAGGAGAAACACACACACGCAGTCTGCGCTTCTGTCGCTGCTGCAGAGGACCGACGGACACACACTGCGGCTGCTGTTGCTGATGCTAACGCTGTCGCTGCCAGGGTTGCTGCTGCTACTGCCTCCAACACGGCAACGGCTAGCGTTGCTGCTGCTGTCGCTGCTGCTGTGCCTATCGTTGTTGCGCTGCTGTCGGAGCTGCTGCCTTGGCGCGGCCACTACTATTTCTGGAGGACTGATGCGGCTACCGGGCTTTGGTTGCCGTGCTGCTCCTCGTGCTACTCCCACTAGCGTCCTGCTGCTTCTGTCGTGTGCGACGGCTCCTAGCGATGTAGATGGCCCAAGGGTCACAGCAGTGACGTTCCTTCTTGTTGGAGTTTGTGTTCCACTTTCTATCTACATGAGTATTTCTGTATGCACGGACGTGTGTGTAGCTGATAAACCTGTAAGAGGTTACACTCTCTTGTACATACTGTAGGCTTATTATATACGTACAAACGTATGTACCTGTTTTATTCGTACGTGGTGCAGCGCGTACAGAAGAGGCAGCAGCAGCAGCAGTACGAGGAGAGAGAACAGCAAGGACAGCGGAAGAATCAGGAGCGGCGACGGAGAAACAAGAACAGCAGCCGAGACAGAAGCAGCAGCACCAAACGAAGCAGCAGCAACAGGAGCAGAGGATGCAAGTACCACATCAGCGGACGACGGGGTACCTGGCAATAGTGGAAGTAAACGAAAGCACCTCGAACCAAAGTGCATCTGTCGTACTTCTCCTTGAGAAGACGCTCTCCCAGCGTCCCTGCATGCGGCTGGTTAGGAACAAAATTGCGAAGCAGCGAAGAACACAGGAAGCAGCAGATTGCAACAGCCGCAGTGCTGGAGAGCATTGGTCCCGGCAGCATGCGAACGACAGCAGGAGCAGCAATAGCACCAGACTAACAGCAGCAAGACCGGCAGCACCCACCCATCCTCGCAGGAGCAGCGTTTGACAGCAGCAGAACCGGCACCGCATAGTGTAGGCAGTAACAGAAAAACTACCAGACACCGAGAGCAGCAGAACACCTCAGCACTAGCTGTCTCAGCGGACCGAGCAACCGCAGCAATTTTTGGCAGCAGCAGCAGCACGCTATAAGAGCTGCTCCAAGACAAAGTCGAAGCAGCAGCGAGAGATTCAGCAGCACCATCATCAGCACTGCACAGATGCAACGGGCAGCTGCAAAAGCAGAAGACACGGGGGAGTCCGCACACTGCATGGCAGGGCCAGGGCAGTAGCTGCTGCTCCGTAGCGATCGAAAGTGACGGCAGCAATAGCAGCAATACCTGACGGGCAGATGGGCGTTACTTGATTCGGTAGACAGACACTCACTTGCACGAGCAGCACGAGACCGCGCAGCAGCAGCACCCACACGAAGCACTAGCAGCTGGTGTTGCAGCAGAGGAGAGAAAAAGCTACAGAAGCAACAGCACCCGGGAACACCAGCACGCGTCAACACCTGGAGCAGGAGCGGCAGCGATGCAGGCGCAGCCGCAGCAGACCGGAGGCGGGGAACCTCTGCAGAACACAGTGGCGGAAGAAGTGAGAAAAACATGCAGCTACTGGGGATAAGCGTGGACGCAGCAGCATATAGAGTAGCGGGATAAAAGAGGAGCAGCCACAAAAGCGGCCATCAGAGGCCAAGCAGACGCAGTGGCAGCAGCAGCATTAACTCGCAACAGGGCAGCGCCACCGGGAGTGGCTCCGCCAGGTAAAGAAACAGCAGACGCAAGCCAGAAGAGACACAGCAGCAGCGCACCAGCAGAATGCAACGGCACCAACAGCAGCAGCTGCGAGGAGCAACCGGAGCTACTGCAACAGCAGCAAGTGGAGAAGAAGGACGGAGGCACACAATTGCAAACAAAGCGCCTGAGTGTCTCATCACAACAACAGGCAGCAAGAGCAAATCCGACACAGCAACAACGCAGCACCCAGTATAAAGCGCTGCGTGTGGTCGTGCCCTTTTATAAATACATATGTGTACATATGTGTACACACGTCGACATACAGTAGCGCACACACGTGTACAGACAGATACATATATATCAGCACATATATAACGCTCATGGTATCGACACACGTGTATGTACCGTGATCCACGTGTAGGTATAATACACGTGTATGTGGGTAGTAGGGTCGCCAGCATCAAGGTCCTCCTAACGCTGTTCCTGGAGAAATGCTAGCCAGACCCAAGCTTCCTCTTTTTCTCCACATACATTGTGTGTGCAGACTCACTTGTGTGGATCCGCAAGCTGTGCGCATGTAGTCCTTCTCGGACTCTATAACTACCTTGAGAGAAATTCGTCTGTGCCTCTCTTCCCTTGTTACAACAGCAAGCACTGGCTTGGGCAGAAACAGCCATATGACGCTCTGCAGCACATTAAAGCTCCTAGTGGAACTGCAAAGGTTCGAACATCAACGCTGCCGCCCACATGACCGCATAAATATTCGAATATATATACATATATATGTTTGTGTGCATGTGGACGTATAAGACAACCGCAAGGATATTCGAGTACGTATATATATATATATATATGTCTGTGTACATATAGACGTATATGTGTGTGTAGGCCCTTTATAGAAAATGTTTATATTAATCATTCAAGTACGAGACGCCTCGCGTTGTGCGTGCAGAGGTGGTGAGGCGTCTTCGTAGACACTCCGTAGCTGCTGTTCTCTGTGGCAGGGAGACAGGGAGACGCAGGTGTGGGGTACGACGAATAGGGACGACAGAAACGAAAGCCTGCCGTGTGTCTTTAACCCAAACTCAGTACTCCACGTGTCCTTCTGCGGACCCACACACAAACGTTGTTGTGCGCCTAAAGAAGAAGCAATGCTCCGTGTACACAGGAAAAGCGCTTCACCGACCTGCAGCAGGACACAAAGAGGCTCTAAAGAAGATGAGAAAGAAAACAAGACGGAGAGCAGGGAGACAAGAAAACAGGGCCGCTCTCAAAACGCCATCGATACGGAAAATACACAACTGTGATGACCCAGAATGGGAGGAGATGCCGCAGGGAGTATAAGAGAAGAGAAAAACGAAGAAAAAGAAGGGGAACACGAGAATTTAAGCGTCACATCCACTTCCGTCTTACGAAGAGAATTTTGGTTTCCCACTCCACGTTTTCGTTCCACGGCAACGCACACCGAAAAATAGGCTGCACGGCAACAGCAGCCGTCTGCTGGAGCAGCTGCTGCCGTCGTGGTGCGCTGCCTCTGTCCCCACAGCAGCTGAGAACCAGCAGCGGCATCCACGGCGCACGAACCAGAAAGACTTGCAGCAGCAGCTCAGCAGAGAAAACAGTTCTCCCTGCCGTCGCTGCAAGTGCCGTCCATTCCCTTCCGACCGCTGCTCCTTCTTCCTCTTCTTCTTCCCCTCGTCCTGCTCTTGCCACAACATCTTCCGCTCTTCCTGCTGCTGCTCGGCTTTTCCCTACGCTTCCCGATCGAGCTGTCCCTGCCGACTCCTCTGCCCCACATGTTTTTACTCCTCTTGAAGCTGTTGCTGCTTCTCCACCCGATGCCGCACACGTCGGATTTCCCGTTCTACGTGCTGCTCCTCCTCCTTTTCCTCCTCCGCCTATTGCTGCTCGTGCTGCTGCCGATCCCGACCCCGGGCGCACTGAGAACAAACAGCAACTGGCGGGAGTGAGAAGAGCTTTTCCGCCTGTAGCGGCAGCAGCAGCCCGAGAAGAACGAGCGGGTGGCTGCTCAGCAGTAGAGGTTCCACGCCTGAGAGCACAGGCTGCAGTACCAGTCCCAGTAGCAGCAGTCACAGCGTCATCTGCATCAACAGCAGTGCTGGCAGTAGCAGCAGACGTATCGGCAGCAGTAACTGCGACAGCGAGCAGTCTTATCTGTCGACAGAAAGCAAGCTGCAGTAACGAGGCGCAGAATGCCACATGGTAGTCTTTACAGACGAGGACGCATGCGTCAAGCTCAACAGTCAGGTGTGTGAGTACAGCAACTGCTGCTGCGGAGGTGTCTCCTTCTCCTGCGTTTCTTTCTTTGACTTCTGGTGCTGAGGCTGTGTGTGCTGACGTAGCAGGAGCAGCCCTCACTCGCTGCTGATGCTGCTGCGCCGCCGCCTCTAGATCGATCCAGCTGCAGCTGCTGGGAGCGATAAAAAATGAAGCAGAAGTCTGCTGCTGTTCGCGTTGCTGCTGCTGCTGTTGGTGCTGCCACACCTGCTGTCGTTCGGGGTGCTGTGAACAATGCCTTTGACACGGTTGTTGCTGCTGCTGTTGCTGTTCCTGGTGCTGTGTAAGCAGCGCCGCAGAGTTGAGGAACGCAGGAATTGGCAGTGCGGACGACTGCACTTCTACAGCCTGTCGGAAGACCTTTACGTTCTCGTACGAAGACGTAGGCGCCAGCCAGGGTAGCTGCAGCAGCAACTGCTTCTTTCGATCATACGAAGTTGTTGCTGTTGCGGCTGTTTCTACTTTTTCTGTACTGCTTCGTTGTTGCCTGTTTGCTGCCCGCTCAGCAGACCCTGCGGCATTACCGCTGTCGCTGCGCGTGCAGCCTGCCTTGTACGCCGCTGTTAGGGCAGCCTCCAGGGTTTGCTGCTGCGTGCGTTGCAGCTCCTGCTTCAACTGCTGCTGCGTGTAGTCCTGTTCCTCCTCTTGCTTCTCCTTCCGCTGGCGCTGCTGTGGTTGCTGCTCCTCTTGTGTTTGCTGCTGAAGACGTCGCTGCGTAGGGAGAGCGGCACCTGGGTGTACGTAGAGCTTACCGGGCATGCAGAAGAGAAGACTGCGTGGATGTGACAGCAGCGCCTCGCGCTGCCGCAGCACACGCAAAATCTCTGGCAGCAAGTCTGCCCGCGAGGAGGCGTCTGCTAACTGCCAGCTTTCCGCACATGCACCTGCAGTTCTTTTTGTTGTTTCTGCGGCTCTTGCTGCATGCCCTCTTCCTTCTCCAGTTACTGACTCTGCAACCGAAGCTACACTTGTTTCGCCTGTTGTTGGTGCTGCCCCTGCTGCTACGTCCCTACCTTCTGCTGCTGTTGCCGAGTGAACAGTGACTGCATACGGCACAGAGAGGGGCAGTGACAGCTGCAGCGTCGACCGCAGCAGCAGCAACTTTTCCTTCCGCAGCATCGATGCGCCGTCTACTATCTCAGCTCGTGCCGGCAGAGCTGCTGAAAATGCTGCTGCTCTCCTTGCCTCTGCTGCATCCGCTGCTGCGGCTGCGTCTGCTGTCTCTGTTCCAGTCGTTGCCGCTACTGTTGGTGCTGCCCCTGCTGCTCCTGAAGAGGTGGGTGCGGTTTCAGAAACCGCTGTAGGTGCTGTGACCACTGCTGCTGTTCGCGTTGCTGTTGCTGCCGCTTCTTCCGCCGTTACTGCTCCTGAAGTTGTCAGCTTTGCTGCCGTAGTTGTTTCTGTTGCTGTTGCTGTTGCCGGTCTTCGCGGTGAACCAACTGTACTTATTGGATGTGTTGGTGCTGCTGCTGCTGACGCTTCCCTCCTTTCTGCCGCGGCTGCAGCTGCTTCTGCCACTCCTTGCGCGGCTGCTGCTGCTTGTGGTGCTGCTGTGGCATAAGACGCAGTGTCACTGGCTTCAACACAAAAGGCTTTCCACCAATGCCACGGTAGAGATGCACACGCGTCAGTCGCAGTGAAGCAGAGTTTGCCATCTTTCACTGCAGGTTCTGCTGCTCTTGCTGTTGCTGCGCATGCGGCTGCTGCTGTTACTGTTTCTGTTGCTGCTCGTGCTGATGCGGCTGTTGGCCCGGTTGTTGCTGCTGCTGACGTTGCTGTTATCGACGCTGCTGCTGATGTTGCCGTTGCTGCTGGTGCGGTTACTGCTGCCACTGTTGCTGCTGCTGCGGTTACTGCTGCCGCTGCTGCCGCTGCTGCGGTTACTGCTGCCGCTGCTGCCGCTGTGGCTGTTGTAGCAACCCTTGGTAGCCGCGGAGTAGCCAGAAGAAAGACGGCATCACCGGAGGAAGAGCAGCAGCACCATGGTTGCTGTTGTTGATGCACAGGAGTACCGAAAAGGCATGCACTACGTAGTCCTTTCCGTACGCCAGCTGCCACATGAAACAGAAATTTCAGCTGAGGGAGATGCTCTCCAGAAGGACGACGCTGTTGCCGCTGTTGTTGCCGGTGTCTTTGTTGTTGCTCGTCCCTCTGTTGCTCCTGGTACTGTTGTAGCTGCTGCTCGTGTCCTGCGTGCTCTCGTTGCTGGTGCTGCTTCAGTTGCTCCTCTTGCTGTTGTTGCCGCTGCTGGAGCTGTTGTCGCTGCTGGTGCTGCAGCAGGACGCTTGTCAGAGCAGCAGCTTGGCTTGGAGAGCAGTAGGTGCAAACACCTACGAATTCCACGCCCGCAGGAAGCAGCAGAGCAGAAGCATGCAAATCTTCGGAAACAGCATTTTCGAAGGAGCCAGGGGCACTGCTATCCTTCACCCAGTTACTCTTGCTCCCGCTGCAGTAGCTGCTGCTGCTACCGCTATTGGTGCCGGTACTGGGACCGCTGCAATAACTGGTGCAGCTGTTCAAGCCGCGGCCAGTACCGCTGCTCTGGCAGCTGCTGCATTTGCTGCTGTCACTGTCCTCGCCTTCCTCGCTACAGTGCGAGGTGTTGCAGGCGTCACTGCTGCTGGCGCTGCTGCTGCTGTTCAGCAGACGGGCGAAGTGCTGCTCTACCCGAAGCAGTCGAATGCATGCGCACACGAGAATTCTCGACCTGCCTGCTACTCCTTTGGGTGCTGCGGGTTGTGTCGCTGCTGCGCTTCCCGTAATTGTTGCCTCTGCTGCTGCTCCTTCCGGTTTTGCCGCTGCGGTTTCTTGTGGGTAGGGCAGTCGCACCCCACACAGCAGCGCAGCAAAAGGCAACGTGAGTAGCAGCTGCTGCTGCTCTAGTGCGGACGACGCACAAGCACCACCAGCAGCAAAAGGTAGAACCCCAGCTCGAGCAGCATCAACAGCGGGAGAAGTAGTGCCAGCAGCAGAAGCAACAGGAGCGGCAACGGAAGAACAGGAAGCAGCGAGAAGTTCTTGGACTTGACGGAGATGAGCAGCAAATTGAACGTCTACACAAATTTCGGCACAACTCTCAGTGTTACCGGGCGACCCCCCCATGGTGCTTGGCTTCAGATGTATATAAAGGTCGGAGAGAACGAAAAAGAGGAAAAAATCAAAAATTCGAAAAAATACTTGCGCAGCCTTGAACACACAGATTTGTCTCTACGTCACACGCGGGGTAAGTGATATATGCAAAGCTGCCTTTACGATGTTCACCTATGTCTGTGTGTAGGTATGTATGCATGTATATATATATAAATATATGTACGTGCCTGCAGAAGCACGGTAACAGGTGGGAAGCTGGGATGAATGTTGGTAGATGCCGGAGATGCTGGGTGCATGCGCTTTGAATACTATTGTGTGACGGAACTCGCGTAGGGAGTAGTTTGTTGCGGTTCCCGCCTCTGTCGCAGTACCGGGACCGACGTCTAACTATTTTTTGCTTCTTCGTACATTCGAAGCAGCACAGAGGCCACCCCAGCAACACGAGCGGCAGCAGTGGCAACAGGAGCCGCAGCAGTACTAGCCGAGCAGCACCGGCAGCAGACGCAGCAGCACACGCCGCAAACGCAGCAGCAACTAGCAACGTGGAACCGCCGAAGAGAGCCCCGCGGAAAAGGCAGAAGCAGAAGCGGCAGCAGCAGGAGCACCAGCAGCTAACTCCGCTGCGTACGCGAGTCACAAAGCAGCAGCATCAGCTGCATCCTGTGAAGCGCTGCTGCTGCTCCAGCGATCCAAAAGAAGTGTAACTGGTTTTTACCAACTGCGTCACCGTTCCTTTGACGAATGCAGGTAAGTCTCTTCCTACGGTGGTGCTGCAGCAAGCGCCACGTCTGGTTAGCAAGCCAAGCCAATGTCTGTTGATCCCATGCCTGTCACTACGGCGGATTCTAGCCTTTCAACGACATGCGACCCGTCAATACATATGCATATCCGTGTGTGTGTGGGTACGCGTACAACACACGGTGCTATATAGGTAGCTCTACACACAGCTCGAGAGCTAGTAGAGAATGTGTGTCTACACGTGTCCACATGGATTTGTCTGTGCACGTGGCTCGACACCGAGTGGATAAACACACACACATGCATCAACCACGTAATCAAACGCTCAGTGTGTTTCTGAGGCATGTACGCGATCGGCATGAGGCTCGCTTATATTATTTACATATACATATGTACCTTGATAAATGTTTAGTTTACTTGTCGACCTACATACGTATACACGTGTGCGGACTGCGTATAGTTTAGTCTTCGGTACGTACAGGCATACGTGCGCCCGAACGTGGAAATGCAAGTGCACACACCCGACTAGTCAGATATGTTGCCCCCTGCGTCCATGCGGTCAACATACACGAACACACACACATATGCGTGTAGACCGGAAGACCGAGACACACACAGGCAGAGATGGATAGAGGAAGAGACGAACATGATTATTAGTCCACGCTGATGAGTTGGTAGAGAATTAACAGATCTGCGTACACCATTCGTGTCAGTGAAACGTCCATCTTTTTTTTCGTATATATGAGAGAAGTTGCCCATTACACGCATGCAAGAAGTTGTGTGTCGCGTCGACGTAGGATATATCTACATATATGTACACGTCAATGCGCCCACGCAGGACGGCTCACGCATTTATATAGTGCGTTGCAATCATATTCGAACATGTGCAGGTATACGTGTGCTAAGAAGTAGCGACTTTCTTGCAGGCGTGTGTATAATTGTGTCGGGCGCCTACACATTGGCGAATATATAAAAATTCATATTCTGAACACACGTCCTACACCCAGAACCATGACTTTACGTTCTTTCCGTTCCATCCGAGTTTTGATCTCCGACAAAGCCGTTTCCATCTGCTTGTACATAAATCAGCCGCTAGAGCTGGTTCTCGTACGCGCCAGCAGTGAGCGCCACTCCTGTTGCTGGTACCGCCGCTGTTGCGATCGATAACGACGCAGCATGCAAGCCTGCTTGGCGACAGAAAAGGGATCTTTCGAGTCCAGCAGAAGGAAAGAAAAACGATCTTTCGAGTCCAGCGGAAGAGAAGAAAAGGGGTCTTCCGAGTACAGAAGAGGAAAGGAGCACTCCCTGAGAGATTTTACTATGTAGATACTCGTTTTGAGTTCGTTTTCTGTGGCGCCCACGGGAAAAATATCGAATGCGAGTCGCCGTCCGTGTGAATAAACCGCAATATTTTTATGGGACAGAAATTATATTCCGTTGACAAGACCACATTTCAAGGATTCCACCAGAAAAATACCGACAGGTCTCGTTAGACATGCTGTTGATTTCGCCGTCAGACCAGCACTCGTTTCTCCCTGTGCAAACAACAGAGAGAAATCTGTGTGTATTACACAGCTCATCCTCCAAAACAAACTCAGACGCACCCTGTAGAGGCTTATGCCTCCGCTGAAACTTCATGTATAGGTAGACTGGTAACTGCGTATATATATGTACGTCTGTGCACATGCGGAAAGGTATCTGTTTATGAATATACGGATACATGCGCACTCAGGTATACATGCACTTGTGTGTACAGTTTCGCGAGTCTGGGCGCGCACATGTATGCAAAGACCTACTCCTAACACGCATATATATATATATATATTTATGTGTTTGCATATATGTATACGTCTCAATACATTGAACTTATGTACTCCGTTATACGAGTTACCTATACGCCGTTCTCTGCGCACATATACACGCATATATATTGATACCTAAATATGTGAGGACATCCAGAACTTGTACGTCACTAGTAGTGAGTTGTTGCTACGAAGTATGGGAAACTGGTGGTGCAAAGTGTATTTTACTCAGCACAATTGAGTGCATGCGAGTGTTTATTTTACGGCAGTGCGGTGGGGAGCGACACGACCTGTTTTTTAAGTAAGAAGTGCTCAACGCGCGGGCCGTAGTCCACGTCAAAAGCTTGTGTTGTGAAGTCGAGCCTTAACATAAAGTGATGAGTAAATGTGGCAGCCCCTCCCACCGGTCTGGTCACGCTCCAAAGGTATGCTATTCGCACCACTACGGAGAGTAATGTCGACTACTACGTATACTACATTTTGAGACCGGCTCCAACGCAGAATGCATATCCTCACAATTCAGAGGGACTACAAGATGCAGAGAACCTCTCTCGCGAAATCGCTTGTATCCACGCTTGTTTTACTATTTGCAAAGGCTGCAAATTTTGTGTTCGTATAGGCGCGAATTGCTGGTATCCACACGTGTTTTACTACTTGCAACGGCTGCAAATTTTGTGTTCGTGTAGGCTCACGTCAAGGCTCCCCCCGTCTTGCATACACGTGCGCTGGTGCTGAAGTACACATACACACATATTTCTCTTTGAGCACGTATGGAAGGAGTTCCATATATTTACACATGTATTTGCACATATGTATGTCACACATACACATTTATATATACACGCACCTACACGTATACAGATTGACTTGCATTATGTGCAACAGTACTGAAGAGAAGACGCACGTAAACTGTACTCAAAGTCATACGTCCAATTGTGCATATATTTACATTTTGGGGGGGTGGATTTCTATTTGCCGAATTGCCTTATACACGCGTCTTTGCAGCTTTATTACACAATATGTATTTGGGTTTATATGGACACGTGTGTAGCATATTTTGGCTTAATTGTGTCAAGGAACATTTTGCACTTCGTGCTGGAGAAAAGAGGTGCTCTATTCTTGCAAAAGAATAAGAAACTTGGGCAACATGGGGTTGGTCCACTGCCAAAACTTACGAACACATACAGTAAACTGTCAGTCTTTGCTGTCTGCAGCTGTCTGTTACTTTGTGTACTCTTTGTGCATAAGTACTTGTGAAAATGCTTTTGGACAATGGAAAAGAGTACGGTCTTCTGCAGCGGACTAAGCTGCGTGACGACTACGTCGCCTTGCATACGTGACGCAGTGCGCTTGCTGGCACAGAAGAACGCTCCACTGTACACTGTGCCTCTTAGATATGTCAGCGTCGGTACTACATTACGTTGGTGAACAGACCGAGGGCACCGCTGACGTTTTAAGTAGAACAAGCAAGTTGAGGGGAACCTGAATTGCGAGCAAGTGATTGCCAGCACCCTTAGAAAGAAGCCTACGTCAGATTTTTGGCTGGATTTGTACCGCGATGTGCAGGGAAGTGGGAATAATACCACGTCTTACCACTCTTCTAAGAAGAAGAGCACGCTAGTGTGAAGATGCACGGACACGGGGAACACGTGCACTTTTGCGACACTCGTACACAAACAGACAATATGATAGCGGCTCTATTGCAGGGGTTCTTGCCCTCAAGGGCACTACGTCATCAACTCTGCAGCGGACAAGTAGATGCTTACTCTTGGACAAAATACTTAAAAGTCTTCTTTCGACTCATCCGTATATATCTGCAAACACAGCAACCCAGCCCCTTAACATTCACAGTTCTGACCGTCCACAGGGTACAGCGAAAACACGTACTCACGGATGCTCTGTTCCCCGTAGATGCAAAGGAGCTTTTTTGTCTTGAAAGTGTCACGTCCGCTAGTTCCGTGCACGTGCTAGGGGGGCGCTGTGGTGTTTATTTCTTGCCCACCTTCCGGCATCAGCGCCTGCTAAGCCACTTCCCGATCCTCCCGTGGCTGGTGCTGGCTCCTGCTGTTCCTACTGCTGCCGCTTCTGCGCCTGCGAACGCTTTCGCTTTCGTTGATAGTACTTCTGCCACTCTAGCTTTTTCCAGGCTTTGAGGCAGTCGTACCTATGATGTTGTTACGCTGGCTGCGTCGCCGCGATTCCTGCTGCTGGGCGCTTCTTCGGGAAAGCGACATGGCAAGGGCGCAGAACCTCACACTAAGAGGAGTCGGCTTCCATTCTTCTGGTTCAGGTGGCGTATGCATATTGTGGTATAGGAAATTTCAACAATTAATCCAACAGCGTGCAACCCTCAATTTGGCGACAGGCGTGTATATGTCTCTGAGCGATCGGGTCTTGAGTGGGTGATATGGTGACACTTCTTGCACAAAACCATGCCATGGAAGGCGTGCTGATACACAGTCCTACAGGTATATGTAGTTGCCGAGTAAATCTATGTGTTGCCACAAGTAGATTTAGGTACACCCATATATTACATGTGTCGGCTTAATGAACGGATGCAGCGTGTCACACAAGAGTGTGGAACTGGTTACGTAAGTCAAGGGGGGTCCAATGCGGTGATAACGGTGTGACAACGGCACACGCGAGCGGCGGCCATACTCGCACACGTAAATGCGCATGACAAGATTCTGATGTTATTCCATGGATATATATACACGTTCAGCGGGATCCTGTGAAGGTAAGCGTTCGACTGTAGTACACACTTTCCGATTGCTCCGCTCCTGCGTGCACCCACGCCGCCACCCGTGTTTGCCAAAATTAAGGACTCTCACGTGTCAGTGAAGACATGCTCACTGCTGCGTAAAAAGGGTTTTAAATCGAAGAGTGGTTTCGTTTTACTACGGGCACTGTCTGTGAGTCTACCAACCAGAAAGAGAACCTCGTAATCTTGTGTAATATCAGACTTTTGTGAGCGAGAGCTTGTCGTGAACCTGCGAGTGTCGACTTCGGCTAGTCTAGTAACGAACACTGACTGTCGCACCCATGAAAAAGGGAACGTTGGTGTTGGTCCTGGTGCCACTTTCTTCTAGAGCGCCGAAACGTCCGTGGTTGCTGTTTGTTAAGGCGTCTATAGTATATTTTACCAACCCTTGTGCTACTGCGAGTGTGCATTCGACGTGTTTCTCTGCTCGTGTTACTGACTTTCTACCAGGCCCGCGTGCTGCTGCTGCGGCTGTGCCTGCAAAATCACTGCTACGGCCGCTGCGGCGCTTCCAAGAAGAGACGACGTACATGAGCAGCGACAGACAACATCAATCGCTATCGCCTGTGGCATCTGATTCGACTCTCTGTCGAGTCTGGTGCTCATGAGGAGGTGTGCCGGAGAGATGTGTACCGCCACGTGGGGGTAGAAGCTTTGGACGTTGTGTTCTTCCAGGTTTCTGCTTTGTGTGTCATGAAGACGGCGTTGTTGGTGCTGCTGCCGCTGTTGCACTTGCCTGTTCCTGTACACGTTTGCGCAGTCGGGGGACCACTGAAGCACGTGAAAGGCACGAACGAAAGCTACTGCATCCGTGTGCACTGGGGAAATTGCAGTTCCCGTCAGCAAGGGCTATTGGTGCCCGCTGCGCGTGGAGAAGAGAGTGAGACGTGCACATCCGCAAAAGTGTCAAATATACGGTATGTGAGATTGCAACAGCAGCAGCGAAGCCGACCTGTTGGACAATAATGGACAGAGGACATTCCTCGACGGCCGTGCACGTTACGGCAGCACCACATGGTAAGTAATACGTCAGGACCACCCTTTAATAGCAGCCTCACCAGCAGCACATTCAGTAGAAATAAACATTCCTGGCCTGTTCTAGACACTGCCTAGATATCCCATCAGCAGGAATATAGTCCGTGTCAGGGATACGGTGTACAGCAACAGCAGCGATGTGGTCTGCAGAAGTTCTTCAGCTTCTCGGACAACATCAGCTTTATCGGCAGCTGCCGCAGCACCAGCTTTCTGAACAGCAAGGCTAGCCCTCCGCGATCGTCGTCGTGTGTACTAGTAGTGTAGATGTGTCGGCACACGCCGTGGAGAAAAACGGATAACTGCCGACCTCGAAACAGCAGCCAGCAGATGCTGATAGCAGCAGCAAGAGCAGCGTAACAGTCCACACGGGAAATGAAGTTCGCTACCAGGCGGCAGCAAACACACACACACACACACACACACACACCTCTGCAATACATGGGCTTCCCACAACTGCTGCCGGTGCTGTAGTTGCGTTTTCCGCGATAGGTTGTTGCAGTGGAAGCACTGCTATTGTATTGGTGCTGCTGTCCCGCTATTACTGCAGACGTTGCTGGTGCTACCAGCACCGCTCCTACCGCTGCTGCTCGTATTGCTGCTGCATCTGCTGCTCCTAAAATTTTGCGGAACTATTGGCTTTCGGCGGCGGCTGCTATGTCTCCCGTACTGTTGGAGTCCCCACGGGCCTGCGGAAATGCCGCGTCTCATTGCAGCAGTCTCCGCCTTCCGCTGCTGTTGCCGCTGCTGTTGTTGACTCTGCTCGTACAGCTACTGCGGCTGCTGTGGCTCCTTTCGAGGATGTCGACTCAAATCAGTGCCTACATCCCTTACAGTCTTGTCGCCTACCTCTTCCCTAGTGCGGCTGTCGGTGTTGCTGCTTGCTTCCTCGCTGTTGGAGCAGGTTGTTTATTTGCTGAATAGATCAGAGACGTGGCTAGATCGACGTACGAAGGTCGGCAGCTACTGGCTGTGGACGCACACCGATCGACAGCATCAGGAGACGGCAATACCACTACAACCACGACGAGTGATCAACATTTTTCGGAGCAGAAAGCTGCTGCGGACCCCTGGCGGTATTCATACGAATATGCGCTGCTGCAGCGTGTACACAGTTCTCCATTTTCCTTTCCCTTTAATTTCAGACCAGACTTCTGGACCTCTCCGTACGTTCCTGCTTACGGAGAGAATGCTGATCATCTGTGGCTGCTGTCGCTGATTCATCCTGCTAGTGCTGTTGCCGCTTCACCCCTAGGCTGCATATCACAGTTACGCAGCTCCTGGTTCTAGTGGAGATCCTGCGGTGCCGTTAGTTGTAATTCTGCTTCTACAGCGGCTCACGCTGCTGTTGCTGGGGTGCCGAGATCGACTTTCTTTGGTGGTGCTTCTGCGCACAAGGACATATCAACAGGGGGCTCTTCCCCGTTTATCTCTACTGTTTACGTCGTAGTAGCGGGTGTTCCTCCCGCTTTTATATGTCTTTCCGCACCTGCTGGTGCACTTAAAAGAAAAGAAACACCTTTACCAAGTGAACCGGTAGAAAGTTCTATCAAGAGCTAAACCTGCGCGTGTCGCCGTAGGCACACACATGAATTTTGGACTTGGTCTCTGCGTGGCTGTTACCCCCTTCCTGCGGCCGGCTTTTCACCTTCGGGAGACGACGGCTTTTATGAGTCTCCTCCTTCTGTGGTCGGGTTTTCAAAAAAGTCGAATTTTTTCTCCTTGACCAAGCGGCAGCAACCATAACAGACTAACCCAAACATTCCACTTCGCTAGCCTCATACAGGCCACTTAACCAACGTACGCGTCAGAAAAGGAATCCGTTCCATATAACATGACCAGTTATGCATGCGTCGCTGCTTACGATGGGCCTTTTCCCCTGTTCCCCCTGTGTGTATCCGGTATCCAAGCATTCCTCAGCCACACAGAAAACAGACCTTAGCTGAGTAACGCCTCCATTCACAGTTCTACCGCTGTCACTGTTTTTTCCCTTTTCCCTATGTACTACCAGTGTCTGTATCACCCCGAAGGAAGGGAAGTTTGTAGTGTTCGCTTCGACATCAGGCCTGTTCTGCAGCTGAGCCTACGTCCACGCCCAGTACGAGCCTACGTCCACGCCCAGCACGCGGATGTCAACTCTACTGGCACGCGTGTGCTGTGCGAGAACTGGGATTCACTTAGTTGCGTCTCAATCACTGTCATTACCAAGCACACAGGCGTCTCGATGGTTATACAGTGGTGCTTCGAATGAATACATGTACTGCGTATGTAGATATACAGGTGTCTTTACACGTGCAGATCAATTCGCAAAAGAGAATATTGTATGCAGCGTGTGTGTTTAGATGCGACATACTGTACACACACAGTGGGTCCGTGAACAGTTTCGCGCGCACACGTGCAAATTCAAGTGCTTGCCTTCCTACTTGTCTTCTCCACACTACTATCCACCGGCGAATATCAGTGCTGGTACTCCTGGACGACCTTACGCTACTGTGTCTACACAGGATGCGCTAGACTGTCAACGCTTTCTGCCTATATATGGACCTCAGATGCAGTCTTCTGCCGTCTACTCCCCGTAAGTGTACACACACGTTTAGGGGCAGAGCCCGCGCAGACTCCTGGTGCTACCGATCTTTGTACCCGTCTACCGTATATCTACATGTGAAGAGACACACAGCATGCCCTGCGTCCATTCTCGTTTCCTCCAGCACAGTGAATGCGCAGGCCAGTTTGCGCACTTCTACAAGTACGGCGCCGCTGTCAGACACAAAAGAAGACCAAAGATGCTCCACATTGTGGGACACACTTCTTATGCGCTTGTTATCTTCTAATTCAGTGTACTTTTCAATTCGCCAGGTGCACTCCACATCTTGCTGCATACGCGGAAGGAGCAAAATTCGTGCACATCACTGTCAAAACCTGAACCACCAGCTATGGGTAGGGACATTTTTCCCTGCCCGTGCTGAGCGTGTGCCCATCGTAAACATCCTTCCGTTGATTAACATTCCATATGTAGCTTCTTTTGCAGCCGCGCGTGCGAGACATTACAGAGGGGAGGACGCCTTCTGCAGTTGATTGCGTGATTCTACCCAGTAGGAGACGTGCAGAAAAAGAAAAATTCCGGGAGTTCCACACAGGGACGAAAAATCGGAGGCCTCTATCCCGTACTCCCGGCGGAAGGAGGTCTCCCTACGATTCCTTTCCATGTCGCAACAAACTTACTAAAACTATCTCGCGTAGACAATCAGCCAGCAGGATTCTGCAGTTTAAAAAAGGCAACTTGATTGTCCGCGAAGTTGTTTTTGTCTCGTTGCCGCTCCCTCCCTTGGCGGGCCCAGCCGTGTTCTTTTCTCTACGGTTCGACTTCACAACAGCGGATGGCGCGTGCCGCAGCTGGAGCTGCTGCTGCTCATGCAGCAGCTGTCGCTGCTTCCCCTGCTGCTGCAGCTGCCGGTGCTTCCCCTGGTGCTCCTTCCGGCGTTGCTATCGCAACAGCAAGCGATACCAGTCCTGGATTCGGTCTATGGGGGGAAGAGAAGCGTGAGCAGCAGCCGCCGTTGCAGGATCATTTTTTCGCTGGTTCTACTGCTGTAGCAAATAGTGAGAGTGTGCTACCGCCTACGGGTAGGAGTGCCGGAATCGCTCACTATCGCAGCTACCGGAGCTCCAGCGGTAGAGACAGCATTGATTATAATAGCAGCAGCAGCAGGACCAGCAGCAATCCGATCCGGTATTCTCTATCCGCCACACAAGGCTTCCATAAGCATTTAGCGCGGAAATCGAAGTCTCTATTTCGATTCTACACATTTTGCTCTCCCTCTTCCTCCTCCAGTCGCCAGTCTCCTCCTGGTGGTTTTGAGGCTCCCGTGTCTGTGAGTACTACCCTCTACCGATGCAGTGCAGAAGAAAAAAAAACTTGCAGCACAGCTCGTCCTCCTGCCGCTGCGGTTTCAACTGCAGCTGGTGCCTCACCTCCCGCTGGTACAGCAGCAGCCGCTGCTGCTGTCCCTCCCTTTTCTTCGTCAGCTTCTCCCCGTGCTGGTGCCGATCCTGCGGCGGAAGTATTTCTCTCTGCTTTTGAGTCCTCACCTTCTGCTACCCCCTTCACTCCCTCCTCTTTGACTTCATCCGCTACAGCTGAGATCTGCGCACAGTTTCTGTCAGCGGCCGCACGCCCACCAGCAGCAGCAGCAGCGCCACATGAACGTCTAGTGCCAGCTGCACGGCAGATAGCAGCCACAGGTTCAGCAGTAGCACCTGTAGATCCACGTCGAGTTGTAGACGCCGCGGCCGCAGGGACAACAGCTGTAGGTCACGGAGCAGTCCTGGCAGCAGCAGCAGCAGGCCAAGGTACAGCAGCAGCAACAGTAGTCCAGCACGGAGAAGAAATCAAAATAAATCCACCGGAGGAAAGAAGCTGCAGCAACAGCACGGTGGCCAGCTGGGGCGACTCTTCTTCTTTGCCTGCGGAGTCTTCTGCGGCTTCGTGTGGGCCTGTCTCTGGGCAGCCTGTTGCTGCTGCTGGCGGCTGGAGTGCTCGAGCCGGTGTTGCTGCAGCAGGCCGTTCTGGCTCTTCTCCCTCTCTTTCCGCTGCAGTGGGTGGGGATGCGGCTGCTGCTCCGGAACCAGAGGGCCGCGCGTTGAGCACTGCAGGAGCAGCAGCCGACGAGCCAGCGGCAGCAGGAGCAGCTGTAGCAGTAGGAGCAGGCGCCACAGCAGCAAGAGGAGGAGAAGAGGGAGGAGGAAAAGTCGCAGCAGCAGAAGAAGAAAGAGCAGGGGCAGAAGCAGGCGGAGGCAATGGCGCGGGTGTAGTCGTACGAACTGCTTCGACAGGACCGCAGACTGCTATCGCACTTGGCGTCTTCGATGCGAGAATGCGAGCGATCGAAGGCCGAGGCGCTGCTGGCGCAGCAGCTGCTGCAGAGGCGCAGCAGCAGCAAGAATTCCACGAGCTGGTCCTGCATGCGCTGGCGGAGGGCGCCGCAGGGAGAATTGAGTCAAGTCTTGCTGCTGCAGTGAGGATCCTGGACTGCTGCAACGGCAGCAGAACGCGAGCAAAGCTGCTTGCTGCTCTTGTGGAAGAGAAATTCCGTCTGTCTAGCGATGGCTGTCTTCTCCTTGCTGCCGTCGATTTGATAGCGATGCTCGTCAGTAATCTTGGCGTCGACTTCGCCTGCTGTCTCGACACCAGCTTCATCAAAGCTTTCACAGGAATACTCAAAATGGTAATGAAGCCACGAGACACTGCCCCCTTGCCCGTCTATAAGCGTCGTATCACTCTGGTGTGCTCTGTCTACGCTGTAGAGCTCCTTTTGTATATATGCGTATCTCCACAGACGTCTCTATGTATATAAATGCATACGTATATCCGTATATATGTGCGCCAACAGACATGCATGTCGCATAGAGGCACTCTTGTGTAGACAAGTAATACAGATACTACTAGAGGACGTGAAGACGTATACATATATACATATAATATGTATACATGTATGTATATTATGTGTATATAAGTATATACGGGACTACCTGAGAACATTTGTCTGTACTGGCATAAATGAGTGTGTGTGTATGAAGAGGACGAGATCTGCACTTTTTCTGCATCACCAGGCAATTTGTCACTGCCCTCCTCTATGTTATAAATATATATATATGTACATCCATATGTGTACACACCTGTGCGTCGTGTAGTAGTGTCTGTGTTATTTGTCTACACAAGGGTCTCCATGGGACATCCATTTCTCTCTGTCTGTTGGCATATATATATACATGTGTATATGTATGTATGTAAATGTATACTTGTATATGTGTAGGAGCGCTGTACTTGAATGCGGACGTTTGCTGATAGTAGACGATACTTTTGAATCAGTAGTGGTAGCCACGTACTCGGATGTACAAGTGTGCGATGTGTCTCCTCTTGCACATACATACATATATATATGTATATCTTTGTGTCTCTATATAGTAGCCACGTAGGTGAGTATTGACGTAAGCGTATCATACATCTGTTTCTGACTGTAGCGTAGCCACGTACACGGATGTAGGGGTTCGCGTAGAGAATATATATCTCTTTCTATCTGTACGTGGGTAGGGGACGACCTATGCGCCTTGTATATATATGTGCGTGGTTGAAGCTGTAGCCCTGTACACGGGTGCGCACGCCTGCGATATTGCAATGTTCGGTGCACCATACACCGGCAACACACATACATATGTCTTTGTGTAGATACAGCATCTGTGTGTAGACGTATGTGTATTATATATATATTTGTATGTGTGTAGTAGCCCTGTACATAAGTGTAGACGTATACGTTTTATATATATATATATATACGTGCATACGTGTATATATGTACGTGCTCGTCTGTTTGAGTTTGGAGTGGAGACGTGAGTAGGAAGCCGCCTGGGGAAGTCTGTGGACGTCTCCTGCATATGCGTGTGTCCTGTATGTACATATACATACACGTAAGTACAGGGTTAAATATTTGTATATATGTACGTGAGTCTGCTAACGTAAAAGCTACATGGACAGAAACATATATATGTGTATATATGTGTATTTCTCTGTCACTGCCTCTCTCTTTCTATATATAGGTGAATATACGTTTACACTGTTGTACGTATACTCGAGTGGTTTACGTAAGCTACATGGATACAAACACACATATATAGATAAACTTGTTTGTGCGTGTATGTCCATATATACCACCTACATATATATGTCGTTGCATGCATGCATAGCCTTCCTCTGTGTGTCTGCCTATGTCTATTCGCACGTGCCTATGTAAAGAGACTGCTGCACCTCTGTATCTCTCTCTACATATATATACGTGTGTGTGTCTATATATATATGTGTGTGTCTAGCCTTTTGTACAAATTTTCGAAGGGCCACATGCCCAGGTTCTCGGCGCATATATACATATATTTATATGTATGTAGGCAGCAGAGACGTGCCTGCTTGTGTGCGTATACATGGGGCTGCTCTATGTGCGTGTGTGTTATACGTAGGTAGACACTACGTATGTGTGTCTGCGTGTGGCTCACTACACGTACATATACACAGATTTGGTCGTAATTTTTCACTGGCTCGTATACGAGGAGAACGTTGCCGAAATACGAGTCATGCGCAGAGGCAAAGTTCCCTCACCCGGCTGCGAGCTGCTGCTCCTGCTGCTCCTCCGGCCCCCGCGTGCGCGGACGTTTCTTCCGCCTTTGTCCTGTCCCACTGCCATATATATATATACATGGGTACGTATATCTACACAAGCACGCTGCTTCTCAAAAGGTCGATAAACAAGACACGCATTCCCGCACATTTCTCAGGAGTTGTATTCGCGGGAAATTCCTGTGATACGCATGTCTTTGCAGGTTCCTCCTTATATGACGCTGTTCACACGTCTGCTCGTGTGTAGTGATGTGTACGTATGAAGACACAAGTACGCGTGCATGTCTGTATACATACATATACATATATTCATATATATATATATATATGTGTAAATGTTCGTATATATGTATACATATATGTAGATATCCACAGATACACACATACAAACACAAAGGCACAGACAGACGCACAGACAAACACATATGTATATATATATAGAGAGAGAGACACGTGTGTGGGTATCTTGTTGAGTTTGTTGTTGTGTAGAGCAATATATATGCTTGCGTAGTTCAACAAGGACGAAGACCCAAGTGTAGCATCAGCGATCCACTGCTGCGGGGAGATATGTGCTTCTTAGACGACCCGTGCGGACTGCGCCTTTCTTTTCGTCCTTCCTTCTCCGCTTCCGGCCAGGAGATGTGTGTACATAGATACCCGTAATTTCGTATTTATATGTATGTATGTATTTGTATGTATGTATATGTATGAATGTGTATGTATATTTTGTATGCATATGTATGTATATGTGTGTACATGTATGCATGTATACGTATGTATACGTATGTATATGTATGCGTATGTATGTATATGTATGTATGTTTGTATACACGTGTATATATATATATATATATATGTATACGGATGTATGTATGCATGTGTGTGTGTACGTACCGGCGTAACTCGGGTCCGACTCAGGTGTGGGTTTATGTATTCGATCTTATCCTTTCTCTCTGCCTGTGCCACGTTGCACCTTCCCGTTTCCTCTCTCTGTGTCAACATTCTCAAAAGTAGACCCTTTCTCCTATACATGTGGCCCCTCACACAAATCTGCTGCTTTCTCTCCCTGTCTCTCCCTCCCTGTCTCTCCCTCTCCTCTCCCTGTCTCCCCCTCTATCTGTCTCTCCCCCCCTGTCTCTCCTCTCCCTCTCCCTCTGTGTCTCCCTGCCTCTCGCCGTGTCTCCCTCCCTCTGTCCCTCTCTGCGTTTCTCTCTCTCGCTGTCTCTCTCTCTCTCCCTGTCTCTCCCCCCTCTCTGCCTGTTTCTCCCTCCCCCTCTCTGCCTGTCTCTCCCTCTCTCTGTCTCTCTTTCCCTGTCTCTCCCTGCCTCTGCCTGTCTCCTCCTCTCTCTTCTCTCTTCCTCCCCTCTCGTTCCTTCCCTCTGTCGCTTCCTCTCCCTTTCTCCCTCCTCTCTGTTTCTCTCTTTCTATATATATTCACAGCAGACGCAGGGAAAAGGGACTGTACGCAGTTGTAGGGTCCCACCTGGGTGAAACATTGCATGGACGCGCGCATGCAGGCCGCCGGTGGCTGGATGGGCTCCTGCACGCATGTGAGGCGGCGGCTCAAGGGCGTCTGCAGTCTGCCATAGAAGCGTGCTACATGTGTGATATACATCCGACTTTATATTCTTCGAGAAGTTGAACGTGATATTATTAACTTTTCTGCTGCCTTCACACGTGCAGCTTCATCTTGTTGCAGTCGGCGCGCGTTTGCGGACTTTCGCGCCTGTTGCATGCGTGCACTTCCCATAGATGGCCGTTGCATGTGTGCGCGCGCGCATGTGTGAGGGAGGGACACACCCGCCCTTGGAGGAGGGAGACGGTGAATTCCTTCATATGCCACGTTTCCTTATGCGGGGGGAATATGTGCGACCCAGGTGCGCCCGTACAAACGGACGTGCTGAATTTTATTTGGCGGCAGGTGGCCACTACAAAGATATATGCGTATACGTGTGTACCTACACACATATACATATATATATATACATGCGTGTATATCTATGCATACATATGCGTGCTACAATATACATGTGCAACTAGATATGTATATATATATACATACACACTCGTACACACGTGGGTATATATGGACGTGTGGTACAGTACATAACTCTACAGGTATACACACACCTATTTACGCGTGTACATCCATGCGTACGTGTGCTACATACAATATACATATGCAACTATATATACATATATATATATGTATATGTCCTCGTACATGTGTGGGTATATATGGACGTGCGATAGAATGTGTGTCTGTATATATGTCTATGTGCGTGCGTACGTGCTTGCATTTTCTTGTAGTAGCGTGTGTTTTGTGTGAAGAAGGAGCTGGCTGTGTTGGTGGTGCTGCCTTTTTCTTGCTGCTGCAGACAACGTTGAAGCGGTCACTGTCGCGAGACGTCAAGAAGAAATTAAATAAATTTTTGACTGGGTAACTGAAGAACACAGAGCGGGACATCATCTATTATGGCAGAAGCCAACTTCCTGCTGCTTCCTTCTGCTGTCTCGGCTTTTTGTGGCTTCTTCGAAATAGCTGCTGCTTCTTCCTCGTCTCCTCTCCTTCACAGCCGTCTTCTGCTGCTTCTGCGGGGTGTGGGTGCAGCCTCTTTTGCTGCCGCCTCTCTTGCTGCGACCTCTCTTGCTGCCGCCTCTCTTGCTGGTGCCCCATTTGCTGCTCCCTCCTGCTGCTCCCTCCTGCTGCTGCCTCTCTTGCTGCTGCCTCTCTTGCTGTCGCTTGTGTTCCTGCTGCCGCTTCTGCTCCTGGATTTTTGTTGCTACAGTTTGTATACCACCTGTTGCTGCTTCTCTGAGTCCGTTCTCGGTCCACCGTCTTGTGCTGCTGTCGGTAGAGCCGCGGTGTGCTGCGGTAACTCCTCTCGGGCGCATCCTCTTACACTGCTGCCGCCGAAGCCGCTTCGTTGGACGTCGTTCTCTTGCTGCCTCTTTTTTTCGTGTTGCTCGTCTTCCTCTTCCCTCTGCTGCTGCTGCTGTTGCCTCCTCGGCGTCGTCTTCTCTGTGGGGCTGCTGCTTCTGTTCCCTTTGATGCTGCTTCTGCGGCGACGTTCTCTGCTACTGCAGCAACTTCTATAGGAGTTGCTGTCTTCGTTGCTACTCCTTTTGTCGCTGCTGCTGTCCTCGCGTGGCGACGCTGCTGCTGAGCTCCCGTGGCACTGCCGCTGCTGCTCGACCGAGCGCGACACACCTGCTGCGGCGATATCCTTCCACTGCTGCTGCTGCTGTTCCTTCAGTGTCTGCTCCTGGTGCTGCTCTTGGTGCTGCCGCTGCCTCAGTCCGGCGCAGTCGCAGCTGCTTCTTTAGTCTGCTGCAGTTGCTGCTGCTCCACCGGTCTGGTATAGCTGCTGCTGCTTCTTCAGTCTGCTGCAGTTGCTGCTTCAATGTCCTGCTGCTGCTGGTGCAACAGGAGCTGCTGCTGTTACCGGTGCTGCGCTTCTGTGGTGCTGCTACGCCTGCGGATGCTACGTCGGCGTGCTGCTGGGTCTGCTGCTGAGCTGCGACGTGTATCCGCGACTGCTCTTGCTGCCCTCTCACTGCGCAAGAGAAGAGTTAGCCGTTCGACTTCTGCCGCTCGCTTTGATCATCTGTTGCAGTCTTTTCTATCTGCGGGTAGGCCGGCTTTCTTTTATTCTTTTTCCTTCCTCTGCTCTCCTTCTCCATCCGTAACTGCTGCCGCTTCTTGTCGCTCTCCACGTGCTGCTGTTGCTGCTCCACCTCTGCCTCTTCTTGTTGCTTGTGCTGTTTCTCTGGCTTCACCTGTTGCTGCTGCGACTGCCCCCGCCTCCTCTTCGCATCGCTTGCGCAGCTCCCCTGGCCTCATCTGTTGCTGCTGTTGCTCCTCCTCTGCTTCCTCTAGTTGCTTCTGCTGCTTCCCTGCGTCCACGTGCTGCTCCTGCGCTGCTGCTGATTCTTCTTTTTGTGGGGTGCTGCTTTGCAGACCCTCCGCACACCCAGGCGTGGCGACGGACCCTCTGCTGCATGTAAGCAGGTTCATCCAGCCACCGTTGTAATAGAGACTGGGGTAATCATTTCCTTTCTCATTCCCCTTCTTCGCGTGTATTTACGTACGTTCACCCTGCCACATTATCAATATAAACTCGTAGTCCTTCACACTTTTCCTATATATGGATATACATGTCCACGTACGTTCAACCGGCCACACTACCAGTATATAGACTCAAATAATCCTTTGCGTCCCTCCTTTTTCCTCTTCTCTCTTCCTTTCCCCCCCCTCTCTCTCTATACATAAATTTATATACACGTATGTTCATTCAGCCACATTACCCGTATAGACTCGGATAATCATTTCCATCCTTATTTGACGTCCTTATATATGTATGTATATCCACGTACATTCAGCCAGTCACAGACTCGTATAATCCTTCTCATTCTTAATATCTCATCTGTATATATATGTATCTATATGTGTATATGTGTATATATCTTTATATACATGTATATATGTATATATATATATCTACCACGTCCGTGGTAGGCAGTCCCCCGCTGGTGTGTAGACGTACGTGAGAACGTCTGTAGACAAGCTCGTGTACATCGCCGTCCTGCCGTGTCGACGCATGTCGCTATACACATCCGTAGACATGATATTTGTCGATCCATGTACATATACGTACATCGACTTTATTTCTTTCTCCCTTTCTCCCTTCTGCATAGGTAATTTGCTCATCAGCTATTCGTGCACATGCATGCTTCTTTTCTTCCTTGGATTTCCTTCTGCATATGAGCGTGTGGGTGTGTAAATCTGTTCCTGTGTCTTCACAGAGAAAATTTTTGGGTGTATAACGCGAGGCGTCCCGTGACAAGTGGAAGGGAAGTTTGCTTCTACTATATTTTCTGCGGACTACTCATTCTTCTCCCGTTTATGTGTGAAGGCTGGTGACTGGCCGACACTCCCTCAGTTTCGTAGACTTACTTGTGGCCGTCTGCGTTCTCGCTCGTCCCGACGTTTCTCCATATATATATATATATATATGTATATCTGTATAAGTTGTGCATGTAAGAAGGGGTGTAGATTTATGTATATTTGTCTCGGTGGGTGTGAAGAAGAAAGAACGTTGTTGGTGCTCTGCTGCTGTTATTTCTGCCGCAGCGGCTCAAACGCAAAATTCTCTACCTGCTACAACTCTGGCACGGTAATTACGACCCGTCACCGACCAGCAGCAGCTCCCTCGGCAGCCGCAGCAGCAGCAGCGAGGCAACAGCAGCATCGAGACAACAGCGGCAGCAGCGAGACACAGCGGCAGCAGCGAGACACAGCGGCAACTAGACAACAGCAGCAGCGAGACAACGGCAGCAGCAAGACAACAGCAGCGAGACAACAGCGACAGCGGCAGCACCAGTGTGACAGCTGCAGGCACAGCAGGAGCACCAGCGTGCACAGCAGCAGCGCCACCGTGTGTGACAGCCGCAGGTATATTAGAAGATGAGCTCCCTACGCACCAGCAGCAGCGCCGGCATAGGTAGCAGCAGCAGCGTCAAGAAACTAGCGACAGCTGTAGCAGCAGTACAACGTGAGTCACACTATGGTGGGGGCTCCGCCGGGGAGTCGTGCGATAGGTCACCCCAGTGGAAGAGCAGCAGCAGTCGCAATGTCAAGAAGGATATATATATATATATGCATAGGTGTGTATGTTTAGTGTTTGCATTGTATTTATATATATATATATAGCCCACGTACGCAGGGGCGCGAGGAAGTGCGGCAACAGGAGACTGAAGAAAGTAGCAGGTGCCTGTGCGCAGCAGCAGCAGGTGGCGCATGAAGAGAGGAGGAGAGGGAGAAGTTTAGGCCCCTAAGAAGCCACAGCAGCAGGAAAGAGCGAGGGGACATCTGCAGCAGCAGCCGCAGATTCATTTGAGTTCTTCGACGAAGAAGTGTGCTTTTCGAGCACTTTTCAGTCGTTGCACTCTCATTTCCTTGATGCCTTCGATTTTCTCTCATTTGTCTCCCTCCCTCTATTCGTCTACTCTCGCAGACTTGTGTATCGTCCTACGGGTTCTCCCCGGTCGTCTGCTTTCTCCTCCTGGAGACCCCGGCGCGCGTCTTTGCTTGATCTCTCTCGCTTTCTCTCGTTTTCTTCTTGTCGAATAATTAACGCGCTTCCACCTGAGTCTCGATTCTTCAGCAGAACAGCGTTTCTTGATAAAGAGTCTTCTCGCGCACTGGTTGCTGCTGCTGCAACACCTCCCTTGTCCTTTTTGCGTCCTTGCTGCCCGATTGCGTTCCCGCACAGACTCCTTCGTGCTGCAGCAGGAGCGGCTGCCTGCTCTGTTCGACGCCTATCGGAAGCTCCGAGCCAAAGGTTTGTTCCTGCCTGCTCTTCCTTCTGTCCTCTTCTTCTGTCTCCGTTGATTCGCCGGCTTGCGCCTCCTTTCAAAAGCGCGAAAGACTTTCTATGGAGATCCCTGTAGATAATACATCTCTCCCGCGGTCTGTATGTGTGTACATGTATGTGTGAAGGAAGTTAATGTAGACGCGCTTTACCACTGCATGTTGCCTCTATGTTGGCCCCTTTGTCTGCCTATATACACGTACATATATATGTAAATTGATAGGTATCTTTGTAGGTAGCCGTCTGTACTGCTGGAGGTGATGGGTAAAGCTGGTCTGTAGCCGTCTATATTATGTGGAGTAGGCAGTTACACAGAGTTCCACACACGAATATATGTGACGGCAGGCAGCTCTACGTGGGACAGGTGATCTACTTATATTTTATGAGCTCGGCCGTATTATATGCGTGTAGATACATGCGTAGGCCCAGACGTGCATCTGTCATATCCACATGGAGAGACAGTCCCCTGTTACTGCACACAAAACGTCCTTTGACGGCCGAACGTATCACAGTTGTATGAACTTCGTAGCTGCAGTACTACTGCTGCTGCGGTATAGCTGTCTCTATCTGTATATATATTATATACATACATATTTACATCAATATATATACATGTGTATGTAGGGTGTATGCACACTCCCTACTGCTGGTGCTGTATAGCTGTCTCTATATACATATATATATACATATGTGCGTCGGGTGTATGTACACGCCCTACTGCTGCTGCTGCTGTGTAGCTATCTTTGTATACATATATATACATACATACGTACAAATATATATATGTAGGGTGTGTACATACACCACCTGTGTGTGTGGACACAGATGTGTATGCAGACGCTCCCAGTGAGAGCGGAGGTCGCGCGCATGCGTGTAATAAACGTGCGCGCCTACGGCAGTGTGAACGTAGCGGTAGTATCAAAGGAAGAGACGGCACCCGCTACGAAGATAAAGCCGCGCATGCAAGGCATGAAAATCCGTACACAAACATATATATGTGTATATATATATATGTACACGGATATACACAGACACACGTACACAGATATCTGTTTGTTCGGGTGAGGAGCCCACGGCTCTTCCACGAGTCTGGACACGTGTATATTTAGGCGGCTGTGTCCTATCACCGAAAGAAGTGCGCCGTGGTGTCGCTCCTGGCGCGTGGCAGTCCCTCTGCTGCAGAGATTTGTTTCGACGAAAAAGAGAGGAACTCGCCAGCACGTATCAGCGCGGCCACGGCGGGGGGGGGGGCGCAGCGAAGAAGAGAGGGGGATTGAGAAGAACGTCTTCCCCTGGTGGACTCACGATAGGCCGCCGTGGCGTGGGTTGGTCCTGTTGAGGGAGAGCTGCTGCTGTGCAGCGTGGCACTCCTCGTTTTTGCTTCTCTCTCTGTTTCTGTCTCTGTCTCCGTCTTGTGTGCGTCTCGCTGTCCCGTCTCCGTCTTGTGTCGGCCTTCCTGTCTCGTCTCCGCCTTGTGTGCGTCCCTCTGTGTCTCTTTTCCTGCGTCTCTATTTCGGTCGCTCTCTCTGTCTCCGTTTCTGTGTCTCTCCGTGGACTCGTGGGTGGAAGAGAACGCGGTTAATAGCCGAAGACTCATCCCCACGTATACAGACGACTGTGTGTTAATACACACCAGTATGCATACACACACGGCTGTGTACACAAACGCAGACCAATGCATATACACACACACGACTGCTAGTATATATATGCACACACACCAATGTATATACGCACACAGGACTGTTTGTAGATATGTACACACACCAGGATGTGTGTATACACCAGTATGTAGTATACAACACGCCTTTCTGGCGTGTTGTATATTGAGAGAGGCAGTAAGGCAGTAGGAGGCCGCGTGGTTGCCCGAGTTTTACACGGCAGCGGCGCTCTTTTTCTCGTGTCTGGGTGTTGTACGCTCACCTACATGCAGGTGTGAACATACGAACATTTACCCACACCTCCAGAAGGAGAGAGAAAGAAAAATCGCGGGTTGTACTTCTGCGTATACATCTAGCGAAGATAAACACAGGAGTTGGGGATCTTCTGGACGAGAGAGAGACAGAGAAGAAATGGTGGTGAGGGTCTGTGCAGGGGAGATAGAGAGAGGACAAAACGTGTGGAGATAAATATATTTATCGAGAAGAGAAGAGGTGCCAGCTTCCGGACGAGAGTAAAACAGAGAAAGGAAGATGTCGTGCGAGACAGACAGAGAGAGAGGGGAAAAAGTGTGTCGAGACCATCAGTGTAGGTATATTATAGTCGTGTCATATAATATACATATCCGTGTCCTGGGTAGCCGAAGAAATTCGTGTTCGCAAGCGTGGACGTGGGATTTGCATAGGTTTTATATTCGGACGTTACATTTCTGCATGCAGGGAGCTCCGCATGCAGACGTGGGTAGATGCTGCGTGCGACCCCGTGCCGTCTGCCTCTGTGCTTCCTGCGCCTTCAAGAACCCCAACACACTTTCGCGCGTGCAAGTGTGCGTCTCCGTCTCCGTCTGTGTGGTGAGTGTGCCTGTGCTGCGATGGGAAAATTACGTTTGCTGACGAGGAGACATCTGCAGTAAAAATTTGTGACGTGTTGGGCGCGTGCATCTGCGACAGTTTGCGCTGCGCCGTGCCGCCTTTTCTGCTGTTGCAGGCGTCTGTTTCCCTGCAGTTGATCCGAACATGAAGTTCATGGTCAAGAATGCCGAGGTAAGTGGGGAGCGCGATCGCGCGACCGCGCTTGCGCACTTTTCCAGTGTACGTACACCGGAGGACGCGAGCCCTCGCTGTATATTATATATGTGTATAGACACACCACAGCGCCGGGGACTGCGCGAGAAATTTTTTGCGTGCGCGCGCTTCTTTCTTTCTGCCCTCTCAAGGAAGCGTACGAGTGACTCAGCAGCACGCCGCATGGCGACCCTGTTGCTCTCCCTTCGGGTTTGCTGCTGCGCGTTCTTCACGGGGACGTATATAGCCGTGCGCTGCTGCGACGTCCTTTTCTACGTGTCGTGTCTTCTCTCAATTACCTGCCTCTTCTTTGTATACTCGCTGCGTATGAGTGCCCGGGCAGATGCGTACTTCCCTCGTCTATGCGTATATTGCATGCAGAAAGATACATATTTCTTTATGTGAAGACGTGCCTCTATGCTTCTGCATGCCGAAACATACACATACTTGTCTAGCTGAACGTCTCCCCAGAAGGCGGTTCTTTGCGTTGGTGTGTGTGGGTGCGTCTGGTTGGTCAGCGGGCGTTGGTGCTTCTTCTTCACGTAGGGGAGACGGCAGCAGTAACAGCAAGTTCTGTGCAGGTAGCCTCATCTCTTTTCCTCATCTGAACTTGCTGCGTGCGTGCCTCTGGCTGTACGTCTTTTTTTTCCGTGCTGTGTGGCGTGCATGCGGGCGCGCTCGCGCGCAGGAATCGCCAGTCTTCGATACTGCCCTCCGACAGCGCAGACCCCCCCCCGGGGGAAGAGGAGAGGAAAAGAAAAAGGGAAAAGCAGCGGCACCGGCGTCGTGCGTCTCGGCCGTTAGCGAGGCTTCGCTTCAGCCTCTCACTGCAGCAGAAGTAGGAAAAGTATTCTCCATCTGCACTACATATTTGTCTGTAGGCATGTGCTAATGAGTGGTAGTCTCTCCACGTGCTACACGCATCGAGGTCCAGAATTCCCAGGCACACCCGTGAACGTATGCATCGTCCTTTCTTTTACGTACGTACACAACTGCATAAAACTGCGCTTACGTATATAGTATATAAAAATATATATATATGTGTATATATATTATATATTATATGTATTAGCGTATTATTATATGTATATTACTATTATATTATACATAATACGTATTCGTGTATATACAGACACACGAGTGGACTTGTGTGTGTCGTTTCTTTTACGTGCATACACAACTGCGTACAACAAGTGCACGTATGTATACTATATATATTATATAATATATATTATATGTTATATTCATATAATGTATAATATATATATATAGGTATAGGTGTGTAGCGTCCAGATATGTGCGGATGGAATGACAGGAGCATCCACTTACACACGTGTACGTATTTAGGCAATCGCCGGTAGGTGGATGTCTGTAGGTTTGTGTGTGTGTGTGTGGGCGTGTCTAGAAGGATACGTATGTATTTGTGTAGTAGACACGTGTAGATATCTACTTGTGTATGCATGCGGTGTGCGTGGAAAGGTTCACAAGGAATAGACTTGTCATCGTGCCTAAATTTTCTGTTCTTCGAAAGGCGTGCAAGGTGTTCCCTGCATGCCAAATTTGCATGCATGCACGCATGTGTATATGTGTGTGGATATTTCCCGGAGTTGTGTCTCATATCATCTCTCCGCTCCTTCGGAAGAGGACTCCTCGTACAGCAGCTTCTCACCAGTGCACAGGACGTATTACATATATATATATATATATATATATATTTGTAAGTGTATTTGTGTAGCTGGGCATGTACGCATACATATACATATATATATATGTATATCTATCTGTAGCTATCTATCTATGTATCTAAATCTGTGTGTGTGTGTATATATATATATAGACACACTGGGAATGTGTGCGTGTGTGGAGGCGTGTAGCAGCGGACGTGTACAGGTAGACACGCGTCTCTGTTTATATTTTTCTGTAAATTTCTGTATCTACCTGTCTCTCTCTCTGCATAAATGTACATTTATATATGTATGTATATATGTATATATATATGTATATATGTTTATGTACACACGCGTCAACATGTATACTTGAGCACGTGTGTTTAATGTATAGCGATTTGGTGTGACAGCTGTTCGTGTATGTGGCGTCCGCCAGTGGAGGTCAGAGGACGACGTAGGAGCAGCTGCAGCTTCTTGCTGCGACACTCTCTGGTTTTGTATGTGTGTGTGTGTGTATCAACATACGTATCGCTCCGTTCGTGCAGGTATGTGCACGTACGCACATACGTACACACACACACACACATGTGCAAAATATACAAGTACGTGTTTATATATACGTACGTATATACCCTTGGTACATATACATATGTATAGACACATTCCTGCATGCAGACATCTGTACATACATATATGTGTGTATGTCTGTATGTGTGTATATATTGATAAAGATTCACGTGTTCACGTATTTTGGCAGAAAAACGTGAGACAGCACCGCGGGGTGGACTGCGTGCGCCGTTGGTGCCGCTGCTGCTGCCGGTGGTGTGACCGCTGCTGTTGCTGATGTTGGCACGGCCGTTGCTGCTGCTCGAGTTACTGCTGCTCCTCCTTCTTTCTCTCTGCCGGTGGGATTGCCGCTGTTGCTGCTGTTGCTGCAGCTCTGCGTGTGCGGCTCCGTACGAGCCCTTGCGCGCTCTCGGACCAGGCCGCGGCTCTGGCGCACATTTCCTTGTCATAGGCGCATGCACCTACGCGTATCCGTATACATATATGTATGTGCCGATGTTTGCATGCGGAAAGAGGTGCTGCTGTGTTGCTGTTTGTGAGCAGGAGGCTGCGATGCGCGGCGCCCTTGCAGTCCTGCTGCCAAACGCTTCTGATTCTCATCCAGCAGCAGAACAAGGAGCAGCAGCTGCAGCGGCAGCAACCTGTAATGAATCCCAGAAGGCAGCAGCTGTCAGCACCCTGCAGCAGCTGCAGCCGCGGCTGCGGGTGCTGCTGGAGAGACTGGCAGGAGCAGACGACGCACTTCTCAATACGTATCTCCCCCGTCTTTCTTCTTTACTTACTTTGTCTGACGATGTTGCTGCTGCTCTGCAGGCTGCTGCTGCTGCTGGCGATGCAGAAATTGGTCCGCCTGACGACGTGCCACAGCAGCAGGCGCAGCATGAGCAGGGCAGCAGGAGCGGGCTGCCGTCGTTTGACAACAGCGGGCTAGCCGCTGCTGCTCCTGCTGCTCCACCCCTACCAACACCACCGCACACGCAGCAGCAGCAGCAGCAGTACAAGCAACAGCAGCAGCAGCCGCGCTTTCGCCCAGACGATATCATTCCCCCGCCTCCTCCTCCCAAAACCAGTGCTTCTGCTGCAGCGCGCAACTCTTATATGAAGCACGCAGCAGCAGCAGATCTGTTGCTTGATTTGCAAGATGACACTCCCGCTGCTGCCCCGGCTGGGGCTGCTCCTCCGTATTGTAGTGGAAGCAGGCCCGCGGTCGTTGCAGCTTCTTCTTCTTCGAAGCAACCGTCTCTCGAGTCCCTGGATTCCAGCTTCTTCCTGTGGAATCCCGGTTCATCACCGCTCCCTGCTGCTGCTGCTGCTCCTGCTGCTGCTCCTGCTGCTCTTCACCCCTCGCTGCCTTCCACTGCTACTGCCGGCTTCCCTCTTGGTGCTGCTTCTCCTGTGCCCGCGGCTGCTGCCGCTGCTCCGTCTGCTGTATGGCAGGCGGCTGGTGTGCGGAGCGCTGCTGCCGCACCTGCAGATGTTGGGTGTACGTACACCGGGTGGGAGGAGAAGGTGGGCGCCACAGACGCGTACAGGAGCAGCGGCAGGCACGAGTGGCAGGCGATCCTGGTCGGGCAACAGCAGCAGCAAGAACGACAGCAGCAGCAGATGCAGCCGCTGGAGCAGCAGCAAGAGCTTCAGCGACAGATGACGCCACCAGTCCCCCAGCAGCAGCGTTATCCCTGCTCCCAGCAGCAACAGCTGCAGGACGCGCTGTGGGGCGTGTCTCGTTTATGTGTTGCCGCAGATAGCAGCAGAACACTGCACCACGTTCGTCCGTCTCAGCAACAAGAGAAAGAAACGTCGTGCACGGCTGCTGCTGCTGCTGCTTCTATTTCCCCGCCCTCACTCGAATTTTCAGATGCTGCTGCAGCACTGGGAGAAATTCCTCACCAGCCTGCTGCTGCACCCTCCCCTCATTCGGTCTTTGTTGCTCCTGATGGACGTGAACCTGCCGGTGCTGCGACTTTGTCTCCTGCTGCTGCAGCTAAACAGCCGTTTACCCTTACTGCGGGAGCAGCAGAAACAGCAACGACAGCTTTCAGAGAAAGCTCGTCAAGCGGCAGCAGCAGCAGCAGCAGCAAAAACAACAGCAGCAGAAGCGATGCAAGAAGCACCAATAGCACGGGCACTAGCACGTCGGACACTCCTCTCCAAAGCGACGGTGCCGCAGCGGCGAGCAGCACCAACAACAACAGCAGCAGCAGCGACACCGTCGGCTGCAGCAAGAATAGCAACGGCAGCAGCAGCAGCAGCTCGACGCAGTCGGTAGTGGATCGGTACGGTGCCTTTGACGCTCTCGTTGCAGGGATTACTTGCAGCACTGCTGTTGCTGCAGCGGCAACAGCAGGAAGCAGTCAAGCGTTGTCAGTTGCTGGTGCTGCTGCTCGTGATGCACCGGGTACCTGTCGGCCCGCAACGATTCAAGACGCAGCATCCCGGCAGATACACCGCGGAACTGCTGTTGCTGCTGCTGCTGCGGCTGTCCCGCCAGCGGCAGCCGCCATAGCAGCCGCAAAAGAGAGTGCTGCAACAATGTCCCGACAGTTGCCGCTCAACCCCGCGGACGTCTGGTCGTCATGTCCGGCCACTGCAGCTGCTGCTTCCGCGGAACTTTCAGTCAATAGATGTACGAGTGGCAACAGCAGCAGCAGCAGCGTCCGTAGCTTCAACAGCACCAGCAGCAATCGTAGGAGACACAGCGTCACCAGAGAGGACGGCATGGGTGCGCTCGGCAGCAACAGCTGCAGCGTCAGCAGCGCAGAAGAGACGGCAGCAGCAGGGCCGTGTGCAGCAGCAGCACCAGCAGAGACAGAATACTCAAGAGCCGACGAAGAGGTAGAGTGGGGAGAATTCGCTGCGGCGACGGGGGAGTGTGGGGAAGAGGGCAACGCGTGGCAAGGGGAAGAAGAGAGACAGAGACAGACTGCTGTCCACGGTGACATGTGGGGCTGTCTAGAAGCAGCAGGGGTTCTTCCTGTCGACGCCACAGCAGCAGGTGCTCCGGCCAGTGCCAAAAGTGAAAACGAGGAGGAGCACCCGGGGAGTCGTCATGCTGCTACTGCTACTGCTAGTGAAGCTGCTGCTGCAGAAGTCGTTGGTCGAGGTGCTGCCGCTGCTCAGCAAGAGATCGCCGCTGCAGCGCATGGCCGTCAGCAGCCGCAGTGGGAGCCGCACGGACAGAGGCAGCAAGGGCACCCGCAGGAGCAGCAGCAAGAGCGTTCTGAAGAGCAGCAGCAACGGACGGGGACGACGCAGGAAAAGACCTTGTGCAGTACCGAATGGGGGGAAGAGGAAGTCGCGAGCGGCGCAGCGGCAGCAGCAGAGGCAGAGAGGGAAGCAGTACACAGACAGTCCCAGCAGCCAAAGGAGCAGCAGGGAGAAGGGGAGAGAGAGATGGGGAACGGAATGAGTCAGCTGCAACAGCAGCAGCACTTGGACGACGGCGACTTAGCAGCAGCAACGGAGAAGCGCAGGAACTACGTCGTCGCGCTCCCGGAGCCGCAGCAGGCAGAAGTAGCAGCAACAGCTTTAGACGGAGGGATGGCTGCTACAGATGGCAGCCCCGTTGATTTGCTCGAACAGATACAGCAGCAGATCGATGAGACTGCCCAAAACTTTCAGTTTCTCGATTTCTGAAAGTGCCTCTCCTAACAGCTCCGTGAAATATTTTCTTCTGTCCTCATTATATATATATTTTTTTTTTCTCTGCCCCTCTAATTTTCTTTGTTGGGCGGCAAGCCTCCACGTAGATATGCATTTTAAACTGTATAAGTGGGCATCACATAATATACGCTTATATGTCTGTATCTGTGCAGATATATACGTGCACCTGTATTTATATGGATGCGGATGCGTACGTTTGCGTATAAGAATACGTATGTGAGAGACAGAGGTTCCGCATTGTCTCTTCTCGCACTCTCTCCACCTACATTTATATCTGTATATATACGTGAATATACGAACAGGCGGTGGATGCGCTGCCTAAATATAGGAGAGGAGACATGCAGCCGTGGCAGCAGCGGAGAGCGAATGTAGTCAGATGCTGCAAGAGCTCATAGATACGTATGTATGTGCTTGTATCTATAAAACTGTCTGTCTCGTTTTAACGCCCCCTGGTCTCTGCATATGTTCGTCTACATGCTTCTTGTAAATGTATGTATATCCACGAGGTATACGTACACGTGTATATATATACATATATATGTGTATGTATCTATGATGTATTCATATAATATGTATATGTTTGTAACCATGTGTATGCATGTTAGCATGCTTGTGGTAATAAGTGTATGTGTGTACCTACATACATATATATATAAATTTGTAGTTTACATAGAAATGTATGCATATATACGAAACAAGTATATATATTCTGCATACATGTATTTAGCTTTTTATTGCCACGCGCGTCAAAACATATCTTTTCAAAAGCTGCAGGGCGACGCGCTGCAGCAGGGAGGCCTGTCGCCCCGACCGTCCGTTTCTGCAAACCCGCTTCTACACATGCAGATATAAAATATCTGTGTGTCAGGAAGTACGTACACGTGTATACAAGCGAAGATAGAGAATGCTTCTGTGTGCAGAGAGGACCCATTTCCCGTAGCCTCTTTTGTATTAAATATGGACGTATATAAAATGTAGCTACTTGCGAATATTTCTAATCTAGACACGTGTATAGTAGCTATGGATGTAATGCAAAAAGAGATGGCTTCCTACGCAGATATGCCTCACGACGGCAGCCACAGAGCTTATCTACAGGGCAGTGAGGTAATGGCAAATGAACGTTCAGCTATGCGTATGAATGCACATGTATAGAGGTGAAGCTAGTAACTGATACGTACAGCTGTTCACATGTGTATATACATATATAGGTCCACTTGTTGTTTCTGCAAGGAGAGAAGGGACCGGGTGGCGACCCACTACATATGCAGAAAGGCTTCTTATTATTCATACATATATGTATACATAGGTCATCTACCCGGCGGCTCTGCCATGCATATAAATGCATTCGCGTAGGAGGAGGACGTTGTACTTTGATGCACGCCCGAGCCTTTTTGCTCCTCGTGATAGTGGGGTACAAGCCGCCGCTGCCGCAGCACGTGATCCTGCTGCGACTGCTTCGTGTGCGACTGGGAACTTTGGTGCTGCTGCATGTGCTGCTGCGCATGTTGCCGACTGCCGCTGCTGCTGTTGCATTCCTCCTCGTGTGCAAGGATGACGCACTCGCTGCTGCGGGTCCGCGCGCACGTCCAACTACGAATCGGGGGACTGACGCTGCGTCCTTCTGGCCGTAACATACCACCCCACATTATTATTCACATGAGGACACATACACGAATATTGATACCTGTATGTATATATGTTACTAGCTTCACCTGTATACATATGCGTGCGTGTGCATACCTGAACGTGTATTTACTGATAGACTTACGACACCGGAGTGCACCTGGAAGGGGCGTGTACTGGAAACACACTTTGACAGGTGCATGCGTATGTGTGTCGATAGGTAGAGCAGTGCATGTGAGCACAGATGTCTGCTTGGTACATATTTGTACACAAAGATACGGGCGTAGTGCACACGTAGGTCTCGGTTTATATGTGGCCACCCGCAATCTGACTATGTAGGCGTGAAGGCATGGACGTAGGAAGTATATACGCATATATCTGCGTACATACATATTTATATATAAATATAAATGCGTGCGTTCTGTGGGTGCATATATCCGGTGTTACGTGTGTACGAGCCAGTGTATTCAGGTGTGTGTCTGCGTACATGTATATACATATATGCGTCGTCTTCACGCATGATATAGGTACCTGTGCATGCGGAGATGTGTATGTGTGCGTGTATGTATGTACGTATGTATGTATGTATGTATATGTGTGTACATGTAGGTACGTGTCTTGCATGTTACGTATGTGTGTGTGTGTATGTATGCGTATTTGTTTATGTATGTATGCGTATGTAAACATATGTGTGTGTGTTGTACGTCATGTGTATATGTATGTATGTATGCGTGTATCTATGTAATGTAGGTAGGCGCATGCGTCTCACTAAGCACACATATATGTACCACTATATATACTCCACAGTGGTGTCCAAAAAGATCTGCGTATTTAAATCACACAAGTACGTGCAGGTAGCTGTACACGTTTGTACACCTACAGGTGTATGTGCGCCGGAGTGCTGATTTTTGTTCGGAGAAGATCGACAGCTGGTAGAAAATGAAGCGTCGCGCTGCGTCAGAGGAGTTGGCTGAAGCGTGGCTACGAACACTGGCAGTGGCAGCAGGAATGGGAAGTGTGCTGCGTTGTCAAGAGTTTATCTGTCTATCTACATTAGTAGTCGCACAGAGCTACTGCTTGTCAATCAAAGGAAGTGCAGCACGTGTGGACGCTGCTGCAGTTCACGCAACAGCAGTTGCACTGGCGGGGCACCAGCGGCAGCGCGGGGAATCCCGCGGCAGACGTATAATACAACAGCTGCTGCTGTTGCTGCAGATTTCCGTCGGGCTGCGGCAGCAGCGCGTCAACGTGTCAGCAGCAGCACTTGCGTATGTCTTTGAATCGAGCAGCTGGAGTTGTATCCTCAGAACAAGTGCGGCCATGTGGATATATCTACACACCCACATGTTTCTTTGTCTGTGTATGCATATATATATATATATATATGTGCGCGAGTAGTTACCTACTAGGCACGTAGGACTCACTATACATACCATCTGGCTGCGTGTGTTTCTAGACGTGCCTGCACGAATGTTACGCAAACCTACAAGTCAGCTTGTTGCGAAGAAGATGCTCTACGTGCCTCCCAAAGTACGCAGACATACACAAAACATGCCTAACGGTGTCAGATACATATATATATATATACGTATGTATAAACATGTATATTTATATATGTATATATATATATATATATATATATGTTCGTCCACGCTGTGCGTGCGGACAACCGCGTGACTAGGATGCTTCCTCCCCTCCACCAGATGTTGAGACGCGAAGGCGCTGCAGCGGAGGTGAGACCCAGGGAGTCCTGCGTGGTGAATCGACTGATTCACGTTCTTCTTTTTCACCGTAATACAGGTGAATATAGTGGAAATGACAACATGCGAACAAACATGTACGCAGATGTGTAACTGCAGGGAAGAGAATATATATATATATATGTGTAGTCGGTTTGGTGAATGATTGACTGGCGTTAACGTTCTTCCTTTTCACCGTTATACAGATAAATATAGTGGAAATGACAATACAACAACAAACACGTACGCAGATGTGTGCCTGCAAGGAAACAATACATATATATATATATACACGTAGACACATACGTAGATCTGTACGTGCAAGAGAAACTATATATATATATATATATTCATACTTACATATATATACATACGTATATTAAGACGCGCGTACCAGAAGTGTTGTGTGCTTTTTCTCTTTTCGACCGGTGGCTATTGCAGGTCTCTCCACTCACTGTTGTATCATATATATACACATATATACATAAACATATATGTATATACCTAGGCAAATGTGTACATTTTAGGGGGGGAATGAAAGTATGTGTGTGACAACGTATAGGGGTGTGTCCCTGTCAATGTATTTGGACAGATGGGTGGTGTACGAGTGGCCCGCTCCACCCCTCCCCAGCATGTGACTCTGCTGTGGGAGGGGAAAAGCGTAGACTCGAAATAGAGAGGGAGGGGGAGAAAACAAGCAGCTGGTGGCAACCTTCTGCACCTTTTCCAGCCTTTTCTTCACACGTGGCAGTTGCCCCCAGCAGACGCACCAGCCTGAGAGCGGTACGTCTGCGTCGTCACTTCTTCCTACGTAGGCTCGGAGAGAGACACACGGAAATACACGCGTATACATATATACATATATGTTGTGGCTAGAGAAGTTATGGCGAGGGCAGCCGGCGTTGGTGGAAGAAGACAGAGCAGCATTACATAGAGATAGAAACAGACAGCTGTTTGTAGACAGGAAGGGGAGCAGGGCTGCACTACGTTTTTTTTAGAAGAAAATGAAAGAAGCACTCACTGCTCTACACATACACGCAAGCGCGTTAATACGAATTATATATATCCACTTATGTAGGGCATATATGTGTAGGATACACTTTTGTATAAAATATATACATCCACCATATATATATACATATATACACTACCTATACATGTACGTGTAATACTATACATACATACCCCCTATGTATATATATAGCGCCAGACAATACTACATTATACAACATATATATATATATATGACACTATATATATTTGCATACATTTAATACTGTACACTACTATACAATACTAAACAATACATGTATTTGCAGAGTTCATGTGGACACCGGTCCCGACGGAAAAGAGAGAATTTTACGGGCTGTTCAATGAGTTGATGTTCGAATAAAAATATGCTCGTACGTACTTTGATAAGGAGATGTAAAGAGAATACGCATACATACAAATGTGTGCATAAAAATGGGTCGATATCGGCCTTTTCCTCGCCTCATATTAATGTGAGGTCCCTATACACTGACGCGGAGAAAATATCTCTTCGGTCAGAAAAAGAGAGGAGCCGGGCAATATCCCAGCCCTGCTGCTGTTGGGTTGGCAATGACGTAGTCGCCCCGCATGCGCTCCTCTCTCACGCCATACGGCCATGCTCGGCTTATATTCGGTCGATGTTCATGAGGTACTGCAGACACACAAACACACGTATAAGCCCAGAGCCAGCCTGTAGCCTACCTCCTGCTGTACGACTCTCCTCCTGCTGCACACCCCTGCTGCCCCTCCAGTCTCCCGCTGCCCCTGCAGTCTCCTGGTGCTGCACGACCGTCCTGCCCCTGCAGTCTCCTACTCCTGCACGGCTCTTCTGCGGCTGCAAGACTGTCCTGCCCCTTCAGTCGCGTGCTGCTGCACGGCCCTGCTGCCCCACAATCTCCTGTTGCCCACGCGGTCTCCTGCGGCCCCTGCGGTCTCCCGCTGCTGCTGCTGCACGACTGTCCTGCCCCTCTTGCTGCCCCTGCAGTCTCCTGCTGCCCCTGCAACCTCCTGCTGCCCCTGCAATCTCCTGCTGCTGTATGACTCTCGCATTGCCTCTGCAGTGTGCTACTCCACTCTCCAGCCCCTGCAGCCGCAGCCGCCTTCACGGTCGAGCTCTCTACACTGCAACACCTACAAGCGTCAACCGGCCCAAGTCTGGGCGTGGCGACGCTAGTGATGTGAATGACTGAAGAAGCAGCTGCACGTGTTTTCTACCCCAGGCGGGAGTGCAGACAGCTGCTGCTGAGGGACTGTTGCGGCGAGGAGAGGCAGCAGCAGTCGTCCGTTCAGCCTGTGGTGATCGGGAGAGCCAGGATTGAACCGTCACCCCAAGCAACGTCGCTAAGAACGCTTCTTCTCAAGAGGAAAAGACATCTCTTTTACGCAGAAGCGCACACCCACAAACGTAGGTGTGGTGTACGAGCAGCCCCACCACATGTGTGCTTCGCAGAACAACGCAGATATATGTAGCAGATGTATGTACACATGTACACTGCAAAGGCGGAGGTTTCCACTGAGTGAATCTTCGCCCTCTTTAACGTCTGCACGTTAAAAAGCGAATTAAAAGAAATACCCACCGGTATGTAGACGTACGTGGTCGCTCATAACAGGCAGAGAAGCAGCAGCATTGCGGGGACTCCGACGGGCGTACGTGTGGAGTTCGTAGGCATTCCACGTAGAAAGATATATACACCTTAGATAGTACCCAGCAAGGACGCTTACACGCGTGCAACCGCATGCAAATGGATAGCGAAAAACCCGATTCTCCTTGAGAAAGACGTTGGCTTTTCGGCCAACGGTCGGACAGCTCAGAGGGAAAGAGGAGAAGGAGCAGCAGCAGCAACAGCACAGCTGCAGCACGTCTGTGTGGGCGCCCAGCAGCAATGGAAACACAAAAATCGCGATTCTGAGGACTCTGAAAAGTGTCCTCATCCCGTGTGTTTCTTTTTTCCCTCCTCTTCCTTCATTCTTCTTCTCGCAGTTTTTCTTCTTCTCAAAGCAAATGCAGGCAGAACACACACGTTTACACGTATATATAGACATACATTTCTACGGGGGAACAGACTTCCGCACATGCGTCTACATACGCATATACACATAGCCGTGTCTTTTCTTCCTCGTTCGTACGTGTGTACGGATGTATACCCATGTGTGTGTTGCAGCAGCAGCAATACGGACGTATCGGCGGCTCCTTCACAGGAGGTCACGTATGTATGTATATATATATATATATGCATGTGGTCAAGCAGCAGCAATGAAGACGCACCTCTCTTGCAATTGCATCTGCTAAGAGGCTCCTTAACAGGGTGGTAACATGCATATGTATATATATATATGTAAATATACATATATATATATATATATATGGATATATACGTATATATATACACGCGATGGAGCAGCTGCAATAAAGACGCATTTGTGCTACAATTCCACCTGCTTGGAAACCCTTCTTATAGGTGGCGATATATATATATATATGGAGATACCAGCAATAAGGACGGCATGTATGTTAGAATAGTAAAAGGCTGCTTTACAGATGGCGATATGCATATATATATGAGAAGGCAACACAGCAGCAATAGGGACGCATCTATCTTCTTATTCCAACTGCTGGGGTGTGCCTTCACAGGTGGTCATATATATATATACAGATATAGATATGGATATATATATATGTCTCTGGCAGATTATAGCAGTAGCGAAGAGATATATTTCTTACAATTCCAACTGCTGGGAGGCTGCTCCATGGGGTGACGTGTGTACCGCACGAGTTTACCATCTGCCTGTTTTACCGGCCGGGGGCGATGCTTCGCTGCAACACACCCCACAAGTTGCAGCAGCAGCAACAACCGCAGCAGCCTCACCGAATATTAGGATGCTTGTACACCTCTGCATACACATATATGTATAAACACACGTATATATTTATATATATATATATACACATGCGTACCTCTCTTAATACGAAGTATACGCGCGCACTCTTTACATATATATTCATGCGTGTGTGGATATTTACATGCCTAGGTCCAGACGCAACATATATTTTACTGGTCGCCGCATGTACCCAGCCACTATGTAGACTCTCAGAGCGCGCTGCAAGACAGAGAGCGACAGAGAGAGAGAGAGAAAAAAAAATATTTGTGGAGAGTCTGTGCATCTCTACGTACACATATGCATGTGTAATTATATGCGTATATATCCATACAGATCCATACATATCCATATATATATGTATATATCTGTATGTACACATATTAACGTCCACACATACACGTCTGTACGTGTACATATCCGTACACATCCACACACATCCATACACATATATATATGTATGAACACATATTAACATCTACGTATACATGTCTATACGTGTACATATCCATACATATCCATACATATCCATAGATATTTATATATATCCATATATATAAATATACATGTGCATCTGTATTTACACGTATCAACATCTACACGTACATATATATAGGTGCAGATATCCATACGTATCCATACATATACGTGTCCATACATACACGTATATATATAGATATATATATACGTGAAAATAGATACAGATGTATACACGTGTATGTGTGTATACGGGGCCGTTCACACTCCACAGAACACGTGCGCTCCACAGCACCTATTCCTCCAAATTTATCTCCTTGTGCGTATATGTGGAGGTAGGGGGAGTCGCTTGAGCAAGAGGCGGGGGGCCGGGGTGGGGGACATGAATACACAGGAGATGCAGGTGGAGGTAGCCAGCAAGGAGAAGCAGGACTTATGGAGACCAGCAGCTGCTTTTCCTCGCCAGGGACGACGGGCAGCGCGGAGCAGCAGCGCGCTACAGCGTCGTGTGGAGAAGCAGCAGTAGCGCATCGCGCAGCAGAAGCAGCGGCGCCACTTTTGCTGCTGCTCAGCGAAGACGGGAGAGAAACGTTGCAGTCTGTGCTGCTGGCTCCTGCACCAGCTGACGAGACGAGACAGGAGTCACCGACACCGTATGTATTTCCCTGAGCACCTATTTATATGTGTGTTGGTCAACAGTGACGCATGCGAGCCCCTCCCCACCACAGACATATAAGTACATGGGTTTCTCTACAAATACGTATGTATACGTGAACCACATATACAGACATACGCATGCATATACACAGAAGGCTATGAAGAAACAGCCTGTCCTGTGTGCGCACGCGTACTGCACTTCCAGGTCCCGGCGGACGCTTCTACGCATCTGCTGTTGTTACCGTCCACATACACGGAATATACATATACATATATATACATATATTTATAAAGACGTACACATATATATATATGCATATATTCACATATACGTACATATATATATATGCATATATTTATATGTATAAATACACACACACGCGTGTAGATACATACACCTACATACACAGGTATACACACGTATATATATACGTATGTATGTATACGTGCCACCTGTACATTACGTAAAATGCACAAATACACGCGTATACGTGCATACGTACCTATTTACATAGATATGGACACATGTGTACACGTATGTATACCAGCTGCATATGATACATATATATATATATATATTTTTATACGTAACTACTTCTTACTCCTTTAGACAGACATATATAGAGGGAAGTATGCTGGGTCACAGAGACGTATATCATAGCAAAGTACCCTCAAGTGTACAGACACGCAGGTGTGTATATACATAGAGAGACAAGAAAGAGTGAAACTCTATGCATACACATGCACATATGTGTCTGTAGGAAGAGAGGAAACCGATCCTTCTCCGTCTTCGAGACACTATTATGCAGGCAACAGCAACTTCACCTTTCCAGAGTTTCTGGCGGATGAGAAACTTGCAGCGGTCGCCGTCGACTGCGACGGGGCTGATCGCCTGTTCCGCAGCAGCAGCAGCAAGAAGAAGAAGAGAAGTAGCAGAATACGAAGAAACAGGCGAAATGCAACAGAAGACGAGCCGTAAGACGACGATGAGACGCAGCAGCGGGGAGGCGAGACGCAGAGAGGAAAGGCCAAGAGAGGCACGCAGAGAAGGGAGACGCCGAAAAGAAGAAGGCAGGTAGCGAATATGGAGAAGGAGGCCCAACAGACGGAACAGGGAGACAAAAGAAGGAGACGGAAACCCCACAAATGGGACAAGAAAAGACGAAGAGAAGAAAGGAGAAGAAAGGGCAGAAAGACAAGACAGAGGGGGAAAGCCCAGAGAGAGCAGCTGCAGCGCATGTTGATTCTGTGCGCTTCTACACGAAAGCATCACATCTTTATCGATGAAAAGGAGAGCGGTAGAGGGGAAGACTCAGATGCTGCTGGTCTCGCTGCCTGCACCCATTTTTCATTTGCACGAATTTCTTCTCCAATAAAACGTCCCTTCCTCCGTCTCGGTCGCTGGTGCATTGGACGGGGTGTATGTACAGCTCAACACATGTCTGCACACATGTGTCAACGTACCCCTGCATGCGAAGACACAGACCCGCATATGTGGACGCATACAGAAGACACCCCGGAGAGAGACAGACATACATGCATATACATATTCTTTTTCTCCATAGACCTGCTGCTTCTACCACCTCTCCACACACACACAGAGGTGGATATTGCTCAGGAACAAGCTAAGTGCTGTTGCTGCTGCTGTTGGTGCTGTTGCTCCTGCTGCTGTTGTTCGTGCTGCTGTTGTTCGTGCTGCTGTTGCATCTGCTGCTGTCGCGCCCGCTGCTGTTCCTACTGCTGCTGCTGGTCGTGCTGCTGTCGCTCCTGCTGCTTTCTCCCGTGCTGCTGCTGCTGCCGTTGTTGGTGTTTCTGCTGTTGTTGCTCCTGTTGCTGTTGCTCCTGCTGTTGTCTCCCCTGCTGCTGCTTCTGCCGGTGCTGCTACGTACGTGCTGGCGGTCACGGGAGTCGGGAATGGCGAAGCGCACGCACTTGAGACCTGCACCGCCAGCAGCAGCAACAGCAGCAGCAAGACAAGCACCAGCAGCAACAACAGCAACAGCAAAACAAGCACCCGTAGCACCGGCAATAACAGCAGAAGCAGCAACAGCGGCAGCAAGACGAGCACCAGCAGCAAGAACAGCAGCAGCAGCATCAGGAAGGCCAAGAGCAGCACCAAGAGCGGCAACAGCCACAGCAATTCCAAGAGCGTCAATCGCAGTTGTCGCAGCAGAAGCAACTCCAACACGAGTTGCAGCAGCAGGTGCTGCATCCAGCGCAGCAGCAGGCAGATCAGTACCACCCGCACCCAATATACAGCAGCGGCAACAGCAGCAACGAGAGCGACAGCAAGCCCAACTGCAGCAGCGCGGATACGAGTAGCAGTAACGAGACGCAACAGCAACATGAACAGCAGCAGTGGGACAGCAGCAACAGCAGCACGCGGCGACCTCCCCAAGCGTGTGCTTCCTTTTATCTGTACGTCTGCTTTACAGCCTTCCACCTCCATGGGGCGCCTTCCTATATTGACCTCTATAATGATATACCTATATTTGTGCGTATGTGTACATGTACGTAGAGGTAGGAAGATTAGATAGACAGAGATGGGAAAAAAAGTCCGCAGACAGACAAGGACGCAGATAGATACATATATCATCCCTTAGATAGACCAACAAATATACATATAGAGAGACACACATACACACACAGACAGCTCCAGGAGATAGAAAGCTTCATGCAGCAATAGACACATACACAGATAGAAAGACACACAGACAAATACGTAGACACTTCGACTGATATATACATATATAGATGTGGACGTATCCTCTGTAGATACCTACACATATACATATATATGGACTGGTTCTCTTGTAGAAAAAGTAGTTCGAGGAAGAAGTTTTGTTGTTGTCGTACGCGCGTCAGCAGAAGTGAACATTCCCGTGACAAGCTTGAGCGCGTGGAACTCTCGAAGAAGACCCACGACGGAAGAAATAAAGACACAAAGAGAAGGCTAAGAAGACTCGACAGAAAAAACAGAGCAAGAAAGAAGAAAAGTAGCGACGCCCGGCGTCCCACCGACAGCGTCGTCCTTCGCGCGGCCACTTTTTGCTGTTTCGCTGCTGTCTGCTGTCTAAGAAAAGACGCACAGCGAAGTCCTCGACCCGGCCTTTTCTTCGCAAGGGATTGTTTTAAGGGAGGGGGTGATGCTCGAGGATCTATCGAAGAGCCGTGCCCTCTACTTCTTGGACGACGAGTTGATCTCCCTGCCACACGCCAGTCACGCCTGCAACTAGCTGCGTCCCACACCCAGAGTGTCGTTTTCTATGCATACATATTTAGTAAATACTCCTACGCCCGAGCGCCACATGCTAGCTGCGCATGCAACAAGCTGTGTTCCACACTCAAAGGGGCGTCGTTTTTCTATATGTCTCTACTACGCTTCATAGTCATATGCAAGCTACGCATGCAGCAAGCTGTGTCCCACGCCCAGAGCGTCGTTTTTAAGTATATACATATATATGTCGCAGATACGACTAATGTCGAGAAACAGCAGCACTACCCTGCGTGTGAGTTGCTGCTCCGGGAAGCCTCCGGTGGGTCGGTCCGCAGCGCCGGGAGCTGGTCAGAGAAAAACGAGAGCTGCTGCGACGGGACGCGCAGCAAGGCTAAGAAGCTTCTGCCAGAAGTTCATCTTCTTCGCTGCGAAGACAAGTCCCTTCGTACACCACAAGAGAACGACTTTTCGTAGACAAACTCCAATTTTCTGTCTTGGGTGCGCTCTGCATGCGCGACGCTTGTGACGGCTACTGCTGCTGGGACTCTCTCTTTCGTGCCCACGGGCGATATTCACACACACAACCTGTTGGGATTATGTACGTGTATGTGGCGTAGCGTATGACAAGGTAGACTATTCTCGCTAAAATACGTTCCACGACTTCAGAAATGAATATATACATGTATATGTGAGTAGACAGAGACGTGGATAGACACACAGATATACACAACATAGACACACATAGATCCACATATAGATAGACGTGTATGAAGTAGGCACATATGGTCGTCGCATGCGTTTGTATATACGTGTGCAACGCTGACAGATAACATTTTGTAGACCAGGAGAGGAAAAGAGGTCGAACAGCCCGGTGTGCCCTGGGGCTAACACCTCGTGTACCGTCGTCCAGCAGGCGCCTACGCATGCGTCAATGAAAACACATACGCACACAACAAGTGTGTGCAAAGGAAGTCGACTTTGTCTACTTCGCTTTCTTTTCCTTCCCCACGGATTCCTCGGCTGTCGTTAGGGAGACGCAGAGCGCCTGAATCGCCGTGGTGCAGTCTTACGCAAGACGTTGCAGGCGTGTTTATAGAGCGGTAGGTCTGTCCTATATAGGTACTTCATGATACGCTGCCTCCTGCTGAGAAGAATTGATAGAAGTCTCTTCTTCTGCTGGTCTCGGACGTGCTGCAGCAAGTGCGCTCGTACGCTCAAAATAGTCTCCGTGAGGCACGCCACTGCAGCCGCAGCACAAAAAGCGCAGCAGCAGCAACAGCAGCAAATCGACGGTCGCGGTAGGAGCAGCAGCAGCAAAAGGACGGTCGCAGCAGCAGCATTAGCAAGGGACGGTCGCAGCAGCAGGAGGAGCAGCAAAGGGACGCTCGCAGCAGCAGCAGCAAAGCGACGGCCGCAGCAGAAGCAGGAACGCGACGGCAGCAGCAGGAGCCCCAGCGGCAGGAGTATCGGCGCACGTGTGCAGCCATCGGCACCTACGCATCAGCAGCAGAAGGCGGGACAGCAGCAAAACGGGACGAGCAGCGGCATGATCGGAGCAGCAAGGGTCAGAGACGAGAAGGAACAGAGGCCCTAGCTACGACAGCCGCAGCAGCATCAGCTGAAATATCTGCGACGAGCAGTTTTACTTGAACAGACTGCAAGAGAAGGAGGAGTAAGAAAAGGCCCAGCAGTAGGACGGACAGCAGCGCCAACCGAAGAAGAAACAGCAACACAGTAGCAGCAGCACGAACAAAAGCAGCAGCAGTAAAAGCAAAAGCAACAGCAGCAAAAGCAAAAGCGGAAGTCGCTCGGGACTGCGGTGCGCTCGCTGGGCAGCAGCAGCAGCAGTGTCGAGGAGCAGACGTCCCAAGGCACGCGCAACAGCAGCAGCAGCAGCCCCTTGCCGGCGTAGGAGAGAGGTTGCGCGGCAACGCCCGCAGCAGCAGCTGTGCTGCATTCCTTTCCCCCTCTTCACCTGCCCGTGGACCGAACTGCTCTGCATGCCTTTTCTTGGCAACTGCGCTGGCTTTCGGGTGTACGTACACTGCACGGCAGGACTGCCAGTGTCGAACGGTCGTCGCTGCAACAGACGAGACAACTGCAGTTTCCTCCACTTGTGGACCTGCCGCTGCGACGCGCAGCGCAAGTGCAGGCACCGGCGTAGTCGCGGGGACAAACGACACAAATCCTCCCCTTCCCATCGGTCCACGTAGCCATCAGGAACCTGCGGATAAAATATCACCTATCAAAGCCAGTCTACATATACACAGAGCGGGGGCGAGACAGACAGAGAGACAGCCATACACATATATATATATATATATAGGGAGAGAGAGACGGAGCTAGAGAGACAGAGCGACACACATATATATATATAAGTATGTCTATGTATGTATATATATATATATGTATAGAGAGAGAGAGAAGGCGAGGGAAGGGCGATACATATATATATATACATGTATATATATACATGTACAGAGAGACAGAGCTAGAGAGACAGAGCGACACATATATATATATATATATATATGTATTGAGAGAGAGAAAGGGAGAGATAGAGAGAGAGCGACACGTACATATATACACACAGGTATAGAGAGAGACAGAGCGAGAGAGAGGGCGATACATATATATATATATGTATAGAGTGACAGAGCTAGAGAGACAGAGAGCGACATATATATATAGAGAGAGAGAGAAACAAAGCGAGAGAGGGTGACTCATATATATATATATATATATGTCTATACACAGAGAGAGAAGGAGAAACAGAGAGAGAGCGACAAATATATATATATATATATATATATATGTCGCTCTCGCTCTCTCTCTGTTTCTGTAGGTGACTGCGCGTATGTATACTTATAATGATACACAGTACATAAATGGACACATACGTATATACGTACACACATACCCGTGCGCGAATGTATGTTTGTGCGTACATATATACACATATATATACACACAAAGTAGAACGTCGAAATGTGGTGTATTTGCTGAAGCGAGCCGGCGTTTGTCTTTCATGAGAGGACGAAGGCAGATGTCTACATATCATTGAATGGCTCCAAATATATCCTCCCACGTGGGCCTGTTCTTCATATATGTACATACAGTACGCAGGGGGAAGACAGACACCAGCACGTACGTGTGTGCGTACGGGGAAGAAGATATCTGCACAGATATATGTGTCCTACTGCAACAGGGACCACCATGTAGCCAAGGAGATTACCCTGCCCATATACGAAAATATACGTATACACTTCCTCCACACAAATACATACACATATATGTACACGTTTCCTCTCTTGCTCTCTCTCTATCCACATACATATATACGTCTCCTCTCCCTCTATATATACGTACATATACATCTCCCTATCTACCTATTTCTCTACGAATGCGTATATACATATGTGTGTCCTACTGCAACAAAGACCCCTACGTACAGAAGTCCATACATCCGTTCATACACACCAATATACGTATCCTTATTCACCTATCTCAACACGTGCATGCACACATATAGAGCTGCCTGTGAAGGCAAGTACAGGAGCAAACCCTTGCAGAAATACACACACCTGTATGCGTCTGTACGCATATATATATATATAGGAGAACGGAAGAAAACGTGGCAGCCTTCGCAGAATGTCTTCGCATATGTATGCGTATCCTAGAGAAAGAAAGTGGTTCGAATACGTCGAGGACCCCTCCACACGTATTCATATCGAGACAGAACATGCGCTACAGCAGGAAGCGCCCCCCCCTTCCCCTGCGTATATCGAGGCGCCAGACACACTCCGGCGGCGAGGCACCTGCCTCTGTGCCCCATTTTCGCGTCCTCTTCCTCTTCGCCCATCAACTTATCGACGTCTTGCTGGTCTCTTCCGCTGTCTCTCCGTGCTCTGCGCTCCTCTACTACTACTACGTCTTGCATGTAGTTCTTCACTGTTCTTCTCTGCTCTCTAGACACACCTACACGCATGCATAGAAGTAAGTGTAACATTTCCATATATATATATGTAAGCATGCGGTGGTCCCTTTCCCTGACCTGCTGCTACTACTCCTACGTGTCGCTCGAAGCTTTGTTCTCTTGTCCTCTACGCGCAGTTACATGTATATATGTAGATGGACCCTCACCCTGTGAGCTGCTGCTCCTACTAGTAGTGCTGCTACGACTGCGTGGAACCGCTTCTCTCGAACTCTCTTCCACTCCAAATATACACGTACGTTATCGAAAATATATATATGCAGGGATAGACGAGCAGGTGTGCACAGATGTGATATGTTCCTCGCTGCGTCGAGTCTTGCGCGAGCGGTACACAGCGTCAGGTAGACTTTTTTGGCTTGTACTTGCAGTAGGCAGTTTTACTGTGCCAGCAAGTATATATACACACATATATATATACGTACATACGAAACACTTCATATATAGGTACCTCGACCCACGCAGCTACTCACATGCTCTGTTACATCTTCATACGCACATACATATATGTGTATGTGTGCATGTGTGTGGGCACGTGCTTCCCTGACATGTGATCGGACGCGGCAGTGGAAGCTCAGAAGAAATGCGCAGTCTCACATATATATAAATATATATACATAGAGGTATATACATATGTATGTACATATATATACGTATGCATGTACGTAGCTATACCGTACATACGTGAATACACAGAGACACACAGGTGCACAAGTGTGTATACGTAGGCACATATACATATATATACATAATATTTATATAGATATATACAGAGATAGATACAGCTATATGTCTATATATCTGTAGTATATATAAATATATATACTTGGTGAGTATGTGGGTATACGTACAGGAGAAGATACTTTCACGCGGTAGTGAGCCGTAGACACAGGCCATACGCGCGTACCTACACACAAGGATATACAGAGATATATGGAGGTGCCCCGGTTCGACTAACAAATACTCAAAGATATATAAATATACGTGCTCTGTCTCTATTAGCAGATACTCATATATATATTTATATATATGTATATATATAGATGGAGGTGCCCCGTTCCTATTAACAAGTACTCATATATATACATATATATATATATATGTGGATATAGGTGCCCTGTTCCTGCTAACAAGTACTCATACGTATACATATATATATATATATGTGTATATAGGTGCCCTGTTCCTACTAGCAAATACTGATATATATATATATATATGGATATAGGTGCCCACGTGCGATTAGTAAATACTCCAGCATGTATATATATATATATATGTTTTAGAGAAAGTACTGAAGGAGGAACAACATGCGCCTTCGATAAGAGCAGTGCGCCCAGTACCTGATTTCTCTCCTGCAGGAAAGCTTTCTCTGCCTCTATGTACCACGGTGACTTGGGGGCGCGAGTTTTTAGGGCGACAACCCCCCCGTAGCGATGCCCTTTCAAACGGGAAACGCCCCTCCGCTGCTGCAGCAGTAGCCACCTTCCGCGGGCCCCCGCGGCAGAGAGGAACACAGAAGAAGAAGACAAAAAAGAAGAAGCAGGAAGTGAGGATGCTGGGGCAGCACCTGCAGCAGCAGCCGCAGCAAGCGGCGCGGGGTTGCCAGAGAAAAGGCGAGAGAACGGAACAGCTGCTGCAGCAGACGGCAGCAGCAGGCCACGAGAGGCAGACGTAGTGGCAGCAGGAGCGGCAAGGGGCGGAAGTGTGCCACCGGCAGAGGGCCGCAGCGCTACGGCAGCGGCAAAAGGACGAGAGCGAGCAACAGACGCAGTAGCAGAGGGCAGAGAAGGAGCAGCAGAAAAAGCAGCAGCCGGCATTTCAGGAAGAGCAGCGGCCGCAGGCACGGCGCGCGCAGCTGCAGCAGCAGCAGTCCGCCGCCCCACAGCAGCAGCAGAGGAAATAGAACAAGCCACAGCAGGAACAGCAGCAGCAGTAGGTCGGTGAGGGGGAGGTGGAGGATAACGACACACAGCAGCAGCAGGAGTGGTGAAGAGAGAAGATGCGGGATATGGAAAGTTGGAAGAAGTAGAAGTGGGCTGCCACTTTAGCAGCACGAGCCGAATGCGTGCGCCTCTCGCGCTCGTGCCGCAGCAGAAGGTGTTACTGCTGCTGCTACTACTACTTTTGCTGCTGTTGTCCGAGTTGCAGTTCTGCTTGCTGCCGTTGCTGCTTTCGGTCCTCCTGCTGGTGCCCAAGTCGCTACTACTCGTCCACAGACTCCTCAAGAACTCCCTCCTGCTGCCATCCCTGCTGCGGTTGCTGCCGCTGCTGCTACTTCTGCTGTTGCTGCTGCTGTTGTTGATGCTGTTGCTGATGCTGTTGCTGCTGCCGTTGCTGCTTTGGGTCCTCCTGCTGGTGCCCAAGTCTCTATTTCTCGTCCGCAGACTCCTCAAGAACTCCCTCCTGCTGCCATCGCTCCTGCTGTTGCTGCTGCTGCTGCTCCTGCTGTTGTCGCTGCTGTTGCTGCTGCTGTTGCTGCTGTCGCTGCTGCGAGTGTCGCTGCTGCTGCGTGTGTGCAGAGTAGAGAGCCAGGAGCGACACAGAGGGCAGGAGGCTGCAGCACTCCGCGCAGCACCAGTGCTGCACGAAACAGAAGAGAAACTGCTGCTGCAAGTCCCGCCACTGCTGCTGCTGCCGTTGCTGCTGGTGCTGCTGTTTCCCGTGCAGCTGCTGCTTCTGCCGCTAGTGGACCTGGTGCTGCTCGTGGGCGTCCAGTAGCCGCGGACGGCGCTGCTGCTGCGCGTTGTTTGTCTCGAATCAGCAACTGCAGCGCGAAGGCGAGCTGCCTTGACGCGGAGGGTACTGCACGTCTGCATGCTGCGGCTGCTGACTTCTCTACTTCGGCAGGGAACTCCCCAGGTCTGCCGGTGCGCAGGTATCCCCGCCGACCCTTTCTTCTCCCTGCCGACCTCTTCGTCCTCTGCTGCTCTCGCTGCCGCTCTCGCTGCCGCTGTCGCGAGAGCGGCGCCGCTGCTGCTGCTCGAGGAGAAGGAAACCGGCTGCTGCTGCTGCAGTTAAAACGAGGGAGAGAGAAGGTGATGAACGAAGAAGCGAAGAAAATATGAACGCAAGAAGTGAGAGCTTTCCCCGTCTGTTCCTTCCTCGCCTTCGACACGCATATATACGGAAGTATGTGTAGTCGTTCTGAGAAAGAGAAAAAGAGGAAGAGCATAGCCTAGGGGCCCACACGCGCAAGTTTGCTTGTGTACAGGAAGCTCTACATGGCTGACTCATATGTACAGATTTATATGCCTCTGTAAAGACTGCGACGGCTCACAATATAGAAACAGAAATGCCCTCGACCCCTTGGCCATGCCACATACAGAGGAAGACACACACTTTCACGGAGAATAGACATACATATGTGAGCCATTATATGGTATACATTTACAGGGAAGTGTATGATTTACACATATAGAGACACATATATTTCTATATATTTAGCAGGTGGTGCATACAGATGGACCACCCATCTATACAGATATATATATATGTTTCCATGTGGGCTTCCACCTACGTCTTACTTGTGTACACATATATATATATATATATCTTTAGACTTCGAGATACATTTCATGTATATATATATATATATGCACGTAGGTATGGGATGGACAACGTAGGCGTACACATATATACGTATATATACTTCTCGACTTCTAGATAAACCATATGTGAATCTATCTCTCCTTCTGTCTCCCTCTCTATGTGTACAGACGGATCCTAGAGATATATATATATATACATATATATATATATATGTATTTTTACCTGTGGCACCCTGCTTCTGTCTATTTTGCCCATTCACATGCTTCTATCTTGCACGTCTCTTTAGTAGATGTACAAACGTCGCGATGGGGACCTGCACGTCTAAATCGGTGCCTTCCACTCTCTTTTCTCCGTAAGAAGTAATTTCTCCGTCTCCCTTCAATTTCTCCGACTCCCTTAAATTTCGCCGTCTCCCTTCAATTTCTCCGACTCCCTTAAATTTCGCCGTCTCCCTTCAATTTCTCCGACTCCCTTAAATTTCGCCGTCTCCCTTCAATTTCTCTGTCTATCTGTCTGGCTCTGTGTCTGTCTGTCTTTCACTGGAGGGACGTGCTAATCTCCCGTCTCTCCGCGTAGGTCAGTAAGCAGCATAAACACAGCGGAAGGTGTAAGGGGAGAAGAAAGTAGGAGGAAGAGGAGGGGGAGGAGCGAGCAACGCGGTGAAAGAAAAGAGAGGAGGACGCTGGGAACGCAGTCAACTGCGCGAAGAAGTACGGGAGAAGTAGGAGACGAAGGGGAAGAAAGGAGGGGAAAAGCGGCAGAGGAAGTGCCGAAGAAGAGGAGGACTCGTAAGAAGAAAGCGCGGTGCAGCAAGAAGAAAGCAGAGAGAAGAAAAGGAAAAAAGCAGAAGGGAGTAACGGGAAGAGAAAGTGAAGAAAGACGGGGATGCAAGAGGAACAGAGAAAGACGTCAGGCGGAGAGACAGTTGAACGAGAAGGCTGACGGAACGGAACGGCTCCCGGTGACGCAGAGGGAGTGGAATTCCACGGATGGAAATTAAACCGAGAGGGGGGAAAAGTGGGATTTTTCTAAGGAGGAAGAAACGAAGACTCATTCGCCGAAGACTCATTCGCCGCCTGTAACGAGGAATATGGTGGTGGAGGTGTGGTGGTCGGGAGTGTGAGGAGTCGCGGCCCACGGCGGTAGAACGGTGGGCCACACACTTATGCGCATTTTGGGCGGAGGAAGTCGATTTGGCAGTGGCAGAAAGAAGCGTGAAGCGAGAGCAGCAAAAGAAGAGAAAAAGCGGGCAGAACGGCGGTGAAGAGACGCGTACGAGGAGCGGAACTACAGGGCAGCTGGACAACAGGGGAGTGGACGGAGGTCGGTAAAGGGCGGAGAAGGAAAGGAAGTGGACAACAGGGGAATGAAGAGTGGCTTACGAAGAACGAAGAGCGGAGAAAAGGGAGAAGTGAACAACAAGGAAATGAAGAGTGGCTTAGGAGAAGTGGACAACAGAAAGACACCCTCCCGATGCCGCTGCGGCGGGTCCACTGCGCAGGGGGACGGGGAAAAGGGACACCCCCTGCTGCGCGATAAGAAGTGCGCTCGGTGCATGCACAAAAAGAGGGAAAAGGAGAAAAAGCAGACTCCACAGAGAAGCGTGCAGAGGAAGAAGGACTTCGCCGTTCGTCCCGAGGACGTTTGGGTTATTCCCGTCTTCGAAGTCCGTGTGTGTGTATGCTGGAGAGATGGGTGTCTGTGTGCCGATGTGTGTGTGTGTGTGTGTGTGTGTGTGTTTTCACGCATGTGGATAAACCGCTACACAAGCCGCGCAGTTTTCGTCATGGCATCAGCGACAGCGACAGCGGCTGAACGGGGCAGCAGCGACAACTTTCTTGAGCAGGAGTGACAGCAGCGAAACCCGCAGCAAGAGCGGCAAGAGGAGCAGCTGCAAGAGCAGCACGAGCGGCGGCAGCAGCGTAGCAGCTGATGTGTTACAGAGACTCGAGAACACCCGCGAATCGTATCAGCAGGAGCACAGAATTTCGCGTCACCAACAACTACAAGTGTTGCTGCAGTGAGCTGCAGCACGAACAGCAACAACAGCAGCCGCCTCCTGCATTCCTCTTGTGGCTCGCCAGCCGCTCAGGAACACGCAGCCGTAGTAGCACGGCTGGATGGCGGCAGCAGCACGAGCAGCGGCAGGAGCAGCAGGAAGAGTAGCAGCAGGAGGAGCGGTAGCCGAGGGGAGGGGCAGGAGGGACGGCAGGAGAGCAGCAGCGCGAGTAGCAGCAACAGCAGGAGCAGCAGCAGCAGCAGCACCAGGAGCATCGGCAGGGGAAGGACCAGCACGAGCGCGCGCGGCAGCAGCAGCCGTCACGGACACTGCGTCGCCGTACACGGGACGACAGCTGCACCCCACACACACGAATGCAGCCTCAACAGCAGGGGCTGCAGCGCAGCCGCAGTCGCGGCGGGCCCGGTCGCTGCAGCCCACGACAACATCGACACTAGTTTCGTCAGACCGCGAAAAGAAAATCAACAGCAGCAGCCAACTGGCCCAACAGCAGCAGCCAACTGGTCCGACAGCAGCAGCCAACGGGGCCAACAATAGCAGCCAACGACGCCAACAGCAGCACTCGTCGAACTACGAGCAGTAGTACCAGCAGCAAGCTTCTCGCATGCACGGTAGATAAACAACATGTGCAAACAACAAGAAAGCGCCTCACAGAACGATACAGCCGCAATAGCCAAGCGCACCGACACTTCCTCGCTTTGACCGGGAAGAGCAAATGTTCCCCTCATTTCTACTCCACCTCCATATGGTACTTTCACTCATCTATCCATATATATATATACGGATACATAACATCTACACGGATATGGTGTATGCACAACAGGGAATAGACACAGAAATACGTTTTTTTCCCTACTTGGACCGCGACGAGGCTGGTCAGTTTTGGACCTCAGCATCGTCGCTATGTCGCTTCGCGACGGCGAAGACGAGTCTTCCCATACAAATGAACCCGTGTAAACTCTGAGGTGGACATATATGTCTAGACTGCGCATGCTACCTGCAGAAAGAGAGGAAGCGAACACAAGAAAGTGCATCGTCTGTCTGGAAGCATATATATGTGGGTTTGACGTATCGTTTCTTCCCCCCGTCCGGGCAGGGGACGCGTCTTTTGTTCATCGTCGGACAGCAACCGTTGCTGCCGTTTCCTCTGGCAAAAAACGACTACTTTTCTTTGTGTCGCACAAACTGCTGTACATGAAAAACTGCTACAGCAGATGAAGTGTATGTGTTCATTCATACGTATGTGACAGTGTAGCACAGGGATAAGTAAATTTGACGTACGAACTTCGCATTTTTTGACGCGGTCCCTTCTTTGTTTAGGTGGGGATGTGTGTGTACGCCCGTACGGCGGGGCACGATAAACGGAAGAGGAAACTTTCCGTGGAATGACTCATTTCTCCTTCCTTTCCACGATACACCGCAGAGGAGACTTCCCGTAGAGGGACTCACCTTCCCTTCTTTCCTACGGTATACGGAAGAGCAAGCTTCGGGCGGAGTCACTCCTTTTCTTCGTGAGACACAAAAAAGTAAACATTCTGGAGAGTAGTGACTCACTTTTCTTTTATTTCTGCCACTTCTCCCTTGCAGATTCTCTCTCTGCGTCCGTCTCCCTGCCGTCACCGGTGTGCGAACGTCCACGTGAATGTGTGCCAGTAGGCAGCAGCCCCACACCTTCCTTTCCTCCGTGTGTACGTATACCAGACCTGCTGCTTTTTTTTTCTGTTTCTTCGTAGAAATTCCCAGCTTCTTTCTTCTCTGTTCATCTTCCGTCCTTTTCTGCTGCTGTTTGTTTCCTGCTGTCCTGCTCGTCTTCGTTGCCCCCGGTGGCCTACGGACTCAGTCCCTCATACCTGCTGCTGCAACGCGTAGCAGCAGCCCCCACAAAATTCGAGGACGGGAGGTTGCTGTGTTGCTCGGGAGAAACTCGTTCTCTGCTGTTGCTGCTTCCCTTGCCAATTAGACGAGCTGCTGCTGCAGCTGCTTTTGCCTGTACGTGTGTGCGTCAAAGACGTAGAAGCTGCTGCTGCTCCCCTTGCTAAGAAAACTGGCGGCCCCGTTGCGTTGTCCCTCCCCGTCCCCCCGTCCACACACTATCAGCAGCTGCTGCTGCTAATGCACCACACAAAAAAGGCGAAGCGGCTCCTTCCTCCTCCCCTACGGCTCCTGTGTAAGACCCGCTGCAGCTGCTGCCAAAACTCCTGCGTAGTAGCCGCTGCTGCTGCTCCTGCTGCAGCCGTCAGTTTCTTCCTTAGGCTCCACGGCGCGCGCCGGCACCGTTACCATCTCCTGCAGCTGCTTCTCTGCTGCTGCTGCGAAGTCTCCGCTGCTGCTGGTAGAACTCTTCCGGTGCTGCTGCTTCAAAGCCTCCGCTGCTGCTGCCACATATCTACCGCTGCTGCTGCTGCTGAGTAATGAGAAGGGAAGATGGCACGGCGCAGTGAAGAGCTGCAGCGGCAGCCGCAACAGACGAACGGGATGCCGGCGGCAACAGCAGGGGGACGTAGTTCTTCTTCCTCCACTTCTATTATCTCGCCTCCTGCGGCATCTGCTGTTGGCTCCGTTCCTGGTGCTGCTCCTGCTCCACGAGAAGGAGGAGGAGAAGAGCAAGAGCAGCAGACACAGCAAGCGAAGGCGACGGATTACGCCAGCAGCAAAAGCCACCTGGCCACACTCTTCAAGGCTGCGTACGACGGAAATGTGCCACTGCTGCAGCGCCTGCTGCTCTCTATAGCTGTCGGGACAGCAGCAGACACCCCACAGACGGAGGGGGCTGCCAGGGACGGCGACTGCGGCGACTCGGTATATATGAGGGCCAGGCAATCCTCTGCTGAGTCTGCATCTCTCTCTTTTGCTTCCCCCTCTTCTTCGTTGTTTAAACGAGCAGATGATGCCGCTGCTGCCTCTCTTCTCTGCTCTTCCGCTTCTGCGACTTCTTCCCCTGCAGCGTGTGGTTCCTCTGAGCCCGCTGCAGCCACTGCTCCTCCGTCTGCTGCTGTCGGTCATACTGCTGCAGCAGCCACTGCTTCGCTTGCTCCCCCTGCTGCTGCTTCTTCTTCTTTGGCTGCCCTGAGGCGGTGGCAACCACTTCTGACTTCCTTGTCTGCTGCGCAGCAGGCAGCACTTGCCGCTGCGTTGCCCGAGTATCGCGACGCCCACAAGCGCACTGCTCTTCACTTCGCATGTACTGCTGCAGCACAGTCCTCTGCCGCGGCTTCTGCTGCCGACGGAGGATCCCGTTCTGCTGCTGCTGGTGGCGGAACGACCCCTGCTGCTGCGGGTGACGGAACGACCCCTGCTGCTGCTGTGGCTTCTTCCTCCCCCGCGGCTGCCGCTGCGCTGCTCATCGCCTGCGCTCCTGCGCTGGTACGTGCGGCAGACGCTGCAGGCGATACCCCCCTCTTTTTCCTCGCGAGGCGACGCCCCACCCCCCGCCGCCGGCAGCAGGAGCAGCAGGCAGCAGCACAAAACGAGAAGAGGCACAAGGAACAGCAGCAGCAGAAGGGAAGGCTGGGAAAAAAGAGATCGCGACGAAACTGCCAGAGAACGCAGCAGCAGCAGCACCGCGGCAGCAAGAAGAAAAAGAAGCAGAGGAGCTTATGGAACTGCTGTTGCAGTTGAGTCCCCCTGAAGAGGTCAACAGGCAAAACGACGAACAACTCACACCGCTGCACTGCGCGGCTGCTGCTAATAATGTCGCTGCTATCAACCTCCTCCTTAACTACGGAGCAGATGTAAGTCTGCGCTAATATAGACATATATATCAACACACACACACACATATTCATTCGTCTAACGTACTTGTACACACATGTGTATGTGTTTGGTCTATGCATACAACAATTTTCTTCCTCAATCTGTATATGCGTGTGTCTATCTATCGATCTATGTCTATATATATATATATACACGTTTTTGTCTATACTGTATATACATATGCATTAATGTGTATCTATCTGTATATATATCTATCTGTATCTACCTGTACGTATACGTGTTTGTCTTATATATATATATATATATGTGTAATCCCTGCACATGGCTGCATACACGTATATTTGTGAACTCTTATTCATACATATATATATATATATATATATCAATACTACGCACAAATGCATACAACCATATATATATATATATATACGTTACGAAGCGAGTGGTGTGTACACGGATGTGTATGAATCTGTGTAT
>KL647301.1:1384297-1425588 GCA_000727475.1 Sarcocystis neurona | reverse complement strand
TATATATATATATATATAGTAGTGTGTACTATAGTAGTCCGCACGCCGGCCGTCCCCTCCCGCTATATATATATATATATATATATATATATACAGGCGTACGTACTTAAACAAATACGTATGCACTCGAACATATGTGTACACATATATGTATATATATATATATCTACATGTGTGTGTATACGTACTTGTACGTACGTATGTATAGATATGCGCTGCAGCTGTATCCCTGCGTGCAAGAATTTGTAGGTGATGTCATCCACGCAATAAATATATTTATTTGCAGATTTCTTCTGTTGTGAGAGACAGAGAACTCTGTAGCAACCAGCCGTTTATACTCTGAAAAATAACGTATATATATATATATATATATATGTTATGTGTATGCACGTTTACACATCTATCGCGTATACGTACGTATGTGTACGTAGAGACGCATGTGGGTACGTTGTATATATCCACGCCTATTCAGTATATATATATATACATATATGCATATATAGGCATGTGTGTATGTACGTTGGTGTGTTATACGTATGTACACATATATGCATATATGCGTGTACCTAGGTATGCTATCTCTCTCCATATAAACTTCCTACATATATATATATATACATAGGTAACGGATAGGTACATATGTATATATTATATATGTTGTACATATATATAACAACGTTCCTATACACGTATGCCCTGTATACGTACATATATATATATATATATTGCGTGTGCGCAGAGGCAGGTTATGGGGAACTGCATACTGCGATGATACATATGAAAATCTTCAGTCCCACAGCTACACGTACAACACATGAACTAATATATATATAGCATTCTACCTATATATATATATATGTATATACATTTATGAAAACGTGTATACACATATATATATGTATGTATGTCTATGGACATATATATAGAGATAAGAAGAGGCTCAGCCTGTAGCTCGCTACGGGACGGGTAAAGGCACGTATGTTTCGGTAACCGTAAATGCAATATAAATATATGTGTATAGTGTTTTTTCTCGCAGATAGATGCTGCGTCTCCTCACCTGGGAACCCCACTGCAAAGCGCTGTGATGGCGAGAAGTACAGATGCGGCGAGATTGCTTCTCCAGCGGGGCGCGAACCCGAATGGCAGCAGTTACAGCGACAGCAACAGCAGCAGTAACAGCAGCAGAAAGGAAGAGGCGCGACAAGAGGCACGTACTGTCCCTCCCCCACTGCTGTTTGCGAGTAGCGCGGGGGACGCTTCTTCCGTCGAGTTGCTGCTGCAGGCCGGAGCCGATCCCAGCAGCAGAGACGCCGAAGGTTGGACTGCCTTGCAGTGTGCAGCTGAAGCAGGCAGCTTCCCGAGTGTTCACCTGCTGCTGCAGAAGGGCGCGGATCCTGCTGTTGTGACGCAGGTGAGGGAAAGGAGAGAAAGCGACGAAAAAGAAGGAACGCGTGCGCTTGCTGGTGCTGTTGCTGCTGCGGTCTGCTGTGGGAAGAGAAACGAGCAGCTTGCTGCTGCTCTTCTTGCTGCAGCGCCAACATAAGAGGACTCGATGCGGGTCTTTCTGCGGTGTCATCATATAGACAACTGCGGCTCGTCTCCCGAAGCCGTCCCTTCTCTGCTGCTGCTGCTGCTGCCGGTGCTCTTCCCCATTTACATTCCGCTGCTATTGCTGGGCTGCTGCAGCTGCTGCCGCTGCCGCTGCACTTCAGCGGTTACATTCCGCTGATGCTGCTGGGCTGTTGCAGCTGCTACTCTCTTAATTCTCTTGCATGTCAGGCGGCTTCTCCCTTCGGCGCCTCCTCTTCCGCGGCTGCTGCTGCTGCTGCCGTAGACGTGGTGGCTTTTGTCCACGCTGCTGCTCTGCCTCTGTCGCTGCTGCACTACATCGCCTGATGACGATGTTGCCGCTGCACCTCTTCTTCACTCGTAGACCGCTGCTGTTCCTGCTGACTGCGTCACTGCTGTTGCTGCGCCCTTCTATTGCTGTAGGCCCTTCGTGTACCAGGGCTACAGCTGGTGCTGCTACTGTTTCTGTCTCTCCGCGTACTCTGGCTGTTGCCGACGCAGTTTTATGGGTGCTGCGCTGCTGCTTCTTCCGTCTTTGCCGCAGCGACTGCATGCGAACAGCTGCTGCTTCCGCGACACCATCTCGTATGGCTGCTGCTGGTGTTTCCTCTGGTGCCTCTGCAGCTTTTCCTCCTGAACAAGCCGCTGCTGCTACTTTTGTTGTTCGTCAGCGTCTGTGGGCGTTGACCAGGAGGCTGCTCTGCTGCTTCTGCTGCTCCTCTTCCGCCCGTCCTACTGCTGCTCCTCCTCCTCCGACGCAGCCCTTTTCACCTCGATGCTGGCTCTCCCTGTTGTTCGCTGTTGCTCCTGCGACTCGACCTTGGTTTGCTGTCATTTTCTGCTGCTGCTATGCAGAGGAAGCTTGTCCACTGCTGCTCCCACCTCCGTCTTGCTGAGATTATTTCCTTTTCTCCTGCTGCTCCGCAGACGCCTCTATCTGCTGCCCGACTGCTCCTGGGGCCCTGCTGCGGCTTCACCTTCATCTGCTGCTCTTGCGTCTTCTTCCCTTTCTTGCTGCTGCCGTCACCGCTTCTCCGTCGCCTGCTGCTGCTGCTTCTCCTTCGTTTTCTGCTGCCGCTCGTGCGCGCGCTCAGCTTCGGCGAGTGCTGCTAATTCCTGCGCTCTCTGCGCTGCTGCTGCTAGTCCTGCTGTTCCTGTGTCTTTTCCTGTAGAGGTCTGCCTCTGCGGCTTTGTTGGTACTTTGTTCCTGTCTGGCGCTGCTGACGGCGCTGGTGCTTCTTCTTCATTTTCTACTGCTTCCTTGCTTCTTCTTCTGTGTTCCTGCTGCTGCTGCTCAGGGCTTGACGGCTCTAGATCTGGCCCTGCAGGCGGGAGACCAGCGAAGCGTCGCACTCCTTCGGCAAGCGACGGTATAGCATTTTCCCCCTCCTTCTCATAAAGGGGAAGACAGACCGGAAAAAGAGCAGAAGACAGAGAAAGGAAGAATGAGACACACGCACAAATGCATATATTGATGCGTATCTTTAGGTGAGCACATACATATCTGCAGCGCGCTGTATACGGTTCTTCGTACACGTACACGTACATATGTACGCAGGATTATATATACGTACAAAATGACATACAAACTGATACATGTACGTATCTTGACATATGTGTAGACCCACATATACGCATACGCCTTTCTACTTGCCTACTAGTGTATTTACATTCACAAAAAAATTTACACTTGCATATACGTATATTCATATATATATATATATGTGTGTAGAGGAAAAAGGTGGTTGCGTACATATGTATATATACCTGCAAGTGGATACGTATAGGTATGGGAATACACGCGGAGACGAAAATAGGCGTGCACACGCTTTGTCACTTGCATAACAAGACACTTAAACATACACAAAGCTCTTCATTTGCATGTAGGTATATGTGTATATATATACATATATATATGTATATGTATATATAGAGAGAGAGAGGCAAGACATGATTGTATACATATGTGTATACAAACTGGTAGGTATTAATACAAAGGTGAAGATGAATATATACATACATATGTGTGCGGACGTCTTTCTATTCGTATTAGAGTATATTTACATCCACAAAAGTATACGCTTACCTATACAGGTTCACATATATATAGAGAGAGAGGAATAATTTATATATATATATATATATATTTGTATATATGTAGGTGTGAGTAGAGAGCCACGCAAATAAATGTGGGTATGTGAGACTGAGGTATTCCCCTCTCTCTGTCTCTGTGAAAAATCACACAACAGCGCTTTCTCTCTCTCATACGCATTCCTGTGCAACGTACACGTCTCTGTATACATATATATATATATATTCACACGTGCGCCGGTATGTGTCAAGAATTTGCATGCAGTGAGAATATATATCTGTGGATTAACGAAACGTGTGTGTGTTCAGGTAGATAGATATGACTGACCTTTTTATCCTCGACTGTACATATATGCATGCACGTATATCTTATGTAGATTTCTTGCATGTATAAGAATGAGGGAGGATGTGTCAGTCTGTCTTGGGTCGGTCCACGTGATTCGTTTTCCAGCAGCACTTGTCGTTTGTGTACGTAGTGTTCCTTCTCTCTGTTGTGAGCCTCCCCATCTGTGATAAAGATATCTTTCTATATTTCTCTTTTCCTTTCACTATAAGTGACTTTCTCTCCCGTCTTCTCCGTCTCGTTCAATATAGTTCGATTTCCCTCTTTTCTTCTCTCCTTGGTGAGCCTGTTGTCTTCTCTGCTTCGCTGTCCGTGTCTCTCTGTTTTTCACCGTTGCTTGGTCGCCCCGTCCCGCTGTCTCTCCCTGCGCGTGTCCGTCGTCGGCGTGGGCTGCCGTGAGCGTGGAGGCCTCAGGAAGTTTTCGACAGTTATATGTATATATTCGTAAACGCATATACGTATGTGCGCATGTACATACATATATACACGTACATATATATATATATATATGTATACACATATACATCCCCGCTGCCTCTGGAGTTGCCAGGTGTTGGTCGCCGCACTTGGTGAGGATATAGGGTAGACAAATAGGAGGTGTACAGACGTAGTTGGACTTGCTTTTCTTTTTCTCAGTCTTTCCTGCGTGTGAGCCAAGTGTTACTGCCGTGGTGGGTTTCTCGGTGGCAGCATACCTAAAGGCCCTGCATGCAGATTTATTCGTGTTCAAACACGTATACAGGTGTTACAGGGGGACGCAGGACTTCGTCTGCATGTGGTCGCTTCTTTTCTCTCTCACTTCTTTGTCGAATTTCTTCTGCTGCTGCCATTGAGGTCACAGAAATATATATAAGGCGCTGACGTAGAAGTCGGTGCCAGCTGTATACGTGTTCGTCGTCCCTCACTGTTGAGGTGGCAGGATGCAAGTAAATGTTTCTTTCTCTGTTTCTCTCTCTATGTATGTGCGTATTTGTTTTCCCCCCTGCAGCTGCTGCGCGTATGGGGACTCCTGTTTTCGGTGCCGCGGCGCTGCGACCGCTGTGACAGCCCTGCTGTTCTCGTGGTTGCTGCTCTGCTGCGATCGCCGTTACTGCTGCAGCTGCTATCCCTGTTGCTGCCGTGCTGCCATCTCCGATGCCATCCTTGGTGCTGCACTGCTGCTGTCGGCGTTACTGCCGCAGCGGCTGTGTCTGTTGCTGCTCTGCTGCTGCTGTTATCTTTTCGGTCGCTCCCTGTGCCGCTGCAGCAGTTGTGATGCTGCTGTTGACATTGCTGTTGGTGTCGTACTCGTGTTTGCTGCCGGTGCAGCACGTGCTGCTGTTTCCCTTGCTGCTCGCAAGGCTGATCCTGCAGCTGCTTGTCTTCCTGTTTCCAATACGGCACTGCTGCTGATGTAGTGTAGTAAGTGCTCTTCCTGGCATGACTGCTGCCGCTGCTGCTGTTCGCTCAGGAGCTGACTTCGCTTAGACAGGAGCAGCAGCAGCCGTCGGGGAGGAAATCCGTGGAAGAAACAGGCGTAGCAGCAGCAGTAGAAGACGCGCAGAAGAAGAAGCAGCAGCACGAGGAGGAAGAGGCGAAACAGCACCAGCACCAGCAGGCGTGGCGGGAGAAGAAGGAGCAGCCAGAGCAGCAGGCGAAGGCATTACCGCAGTTGGTGGGAACGGCAGCAGTGGCGACGGGAGAACCGCTGCGGGAGGAGAAGCAGGAGGAGAAGAAACTGCAGAAGCTGGAGGACGAAGCAAAGGCAGAGAAATTAAAGCAACAGGGGACGTCTCTGTACAAACAAAAAAAATATGGAGAAGCGTTCCAGTGTTACAAGCAAGTGCGTGGGTGTCTGTACACCCGGCGGGGGTGTGTGGTGTACAGCGAACGACTGTCCACCCTTTGAAGTGCTTCTTCTACTCTCTCTTTAGCCATGGTCTTTCTTGACTCTTTTCATCAGCTTCTTTATTACTTTTTCTCTCTCTCCCTTTTTGGGCCTCTTCTTTTTCTAAGTCGAAACTTTTGCTGCCAACAAGAAGGAGACAGAACAGCTTGCGAGAGGACAGGACAAGCGTCACGCAGACGGAGGGCGCGGTGCCTGCGACGATAACTCTGACTGCTGAAATCACTACTACTACTTCTATAGGCACTACCGGTGCTATTACCACTACTACTACTATTACTACTACTACTATTACTACTACTACTACACATATATGCACTGCTGCTGCTATTAGTACTACTACTGTAGGCACCACTGGAGCTATTGCTACTACTACTACTAGTACAGATATAGGCACTCGTGGTGCCATTATTACTATTTATATCGGCACTACTGGTGCTATTGCTACTCCTATTACTAATGCAGGCATTCCTGGTGCTATTACCACTACTACTACTACTACCACTACTACTACTATAGGCACTAGTGGTGCTGTTACTACTTCTAATATAGGCACTCCTGGTGCTATTACTACTACTACTGTTATAGGGACTCCTGGAGCTATTACTAGTACTACTACTAGGATAGACACTACTGGTGTTATTACTACTACTGCTACTATAGGCCCTCCTGCTGCTACTACTACTACTACTATAGGCACTCCTGGCGGTATTACTACTGTTACTCCTATTACTGCTACTACTACTCCTGTTCCTACTATTACTGTTACCGTTACAACCACCACTACCACTGCTGTTACTGCTACAGCTATACGTATGACTACTACTACTACTAGCACATTTACTACTCGACGGCCACTACTATTACTTGTACTGCTATTAGGACGACTGCCGCTATTACGACGAGTAGTGTAGGCATTACTGCTGCTATTACTACTACTCCTGTTACTACAGCTACTACTCTAACTGTTGTAAGTATTACTGTTACTATTACTCTAGGCACTGCTACTACTACTACTGTTATTACTACTACTACTACCCTTACTACTACTATTCCTATTACTACTACTGGTACTAGGTGCTCTACTGCCACTACTACTACTACTGGTAGTATTGCCATTAGAACTACTACTACTACTGCTACTACTACTACTCCTGCAACTACTACTACTACTGTTGCTACGCTGACTGCTGGAACTATCACTACGACTCTTACTGCTTCAGGCTCTTCTGGTGCTACAAGTACTACTACTCCTATTACTACTACTATTACTACTACTACTACTCCTGCAACTACTACTACTACTCCTACTACTACTACTACCGCTACCACTGCTACTCGCACTACTAGTACCCCTGTTACTACTGCTACTCCTCGTCCTCCTCCTACTACTCTTATTATTACTACTAGTCGTATTATTACCACTATTCTTATTACTACTACTACTACCTCTCTACTTCCACTACTATTAGTGGTAGTACTGATACTATTACTGTGAGGACTACTACTACTACTATTACTATTACTGCTGTTACTGGTACTACTAAATTTTACTAGACTATTCCTCCTGCTGTTACTACCACACCGACTACTACTCCTGCGAGTGGTGGAAGCTGCCTATATCTCTTCTTGCTTCTGAGGATGCCGGCAAATACTGTTGGTCGCACTCCTGCTGGTAGGATTACTCGTGCGTCTTTCTACCACTACTACTGCTGCTACTATTAGTACTCCTCCTACTATTGTTAGCACTACTACTACTATTAGTAGTATTGCTACTACTACTATTGCTAGTGCTACTACTGCTGCTGTTATGAGTACTACTCTCACTACTTGTATTAGTACTCCTACTACTGTCAGCGGTACCACCACTACCACTAGTGGTACTCATAGTACTGTTAGTACTGCACCTACTTCTACGATTAGTACCACCACTACTACCATTACTACTTGAAATACTCCTACTCCTACTACTACTAGCACTACTCCTACTACTATTAGTACTACTGCTTCTACTATACGCACTGCTACTACTAGTAATACTCCTACTACTACTATTAGTACAACAACTACTCCTACAACTACTGCTGTTAGTAATACTACAATTTCTACTATTCCCACTACTACTACTGCTAGTAATACTCCCACTACTACCGCTAGTAGTCCTACTAGTACTATTAGTACTACTACTGCTAGTACTCGTACTACTGCTATCAGTATTACTCCTCCTTCTACTACTACCAGTATTCCTACTACTACTAGCCCTACTACTCCTGCTACTACTACTACTATCAGTACTACTACTCCTACAACAACTACTACTCCTACTGCTACTATTAGTACAACTACTCCCTGTACTACTACTAGCACTCGTACTACTACTATCAGTACTACTACTACTCCTACTACTACTACTGTTATTACGACAACTACTGCTGCTGTCCTGGTAATGACTGTCGCTCCTCTTGTCGTGCTTTTCTTTCTCTCGTGTATTGCTGGGACGCTTTTTCTGCGATTAAATTTGTCTGACGGACTTTCTTTTATCCATTCTAGCGAGCGCGAGCGACTCGCTTCGTCATTCTCACAACTCACGTCCTCACTGCTACAAGTCTCTTGTATCACCAGAACTGGGCAGGCCGGGAAGAGATCCGACTGCTGCTGCTGTCCCGGCTCGTTCCTCTCACTGCAGTAGAATGGTGCTTTTCCCCCGTTTCTGCTACGCTTGCTAGGACTTTTCTTCTTCTTATCCTGTTTCTCTTCTCCTACTTTTGTTTTCCTGCGAAGCACTAAGGACTGTCTCTTTTTGCTAGCACGTGACGTATATTCCGGTTGCGACAGCTTCTCCTCCTGCTGCGGCTGCTGCCGGGACTGGGTCCTTTTGTTATTCTTGCTCTAGGCCTGCTGTTTTCCTACTTTTATTACTCTACAACACCTCTCCTGCTGTTCTTTGGGACGAAATTCCTTCTTCTACTATTGCCCTAGGCCCTTTGTTTCTGTACAACCCCTCTCCTGCTATTCGTCTTCTTCTTCTCATGAAAAGGCGGTTCTGTGTACAGCTACCGCCGACGTCACTGCTCCGACTAGTATTGATCGTACTATCACTAGTGTACTTGTGTCGTTTTTCCCCTTTTGTCGATAGAAAGCCACCTTTTAGTAGCAGTCCACTAGAAAACGCTGTGTATTAGCGTCGCAGAAATTGTGGAAACTCCTTTTAGCTCGCCCATGCCTCGCATTCGTCGCAGTACTTGACGCTGCTTTTGCCACTAATAGTAGAGACCTCTGCGTCTGTCCCGTTCGTCGTCTTGGGGGATATATTCCAACTGTCGCTGTGCTGCTGCTTCTGTAGCAGAAGAAGTCTGCGCCCTCCCTACCACGCCTACAGCGCGCAGAACAGCAGCCAAACCAATTGCGTGCTGCTGCTGTTTCTCCTCCCACTCTCTCTCCCTCCACGACACCAGCAGCGGCGGACGAACAGGGGCAGTGGCTGCGCACCCGCCAAGAAGAAGTGCCTGGCGAGCTAGCAAGACTAGCTCTACTATTCTTCTTCTTTGACGGCGGGAACACGTCCTCTGATATACCCTGGGGGGGACAGCGCACATCATTTATATTATGAAGAAGACATGCCAGCTCCAACAGGCGTGTCATCTTCGCTCCTTCTCCTGCTCCTCCTCGTAGTACTACTATTACAACTATTAAGGCCAGTCTTGAAAGAACGCCGCTTTCCACGCGCTGCTTGCAACAAGAAGCTGCGTCGATTCACCAGATTTTCTTGGCAGCGGAAAGTCTTTGTTCAAGTCTCTGGGGGAAAACTACCTACACGCGTATACTTGTCTGTATGTCTACGTGTGTGTACAGGAACAAATACTGACCCTCACATAAAATATATATATATATATATGTGCACAGGCATGAGGAAACGTAGAGAGAAACATGTGGATGTGTGGACATGTATGTGTAGGCAGACTTTAGGTGTTGTAGACGCTTATATAATATACAGAAACGCAATATACTAATTTTATACAGCTGCCACTCACATCTCTCTCTCTCTCTATATATATATATATGTAGATTTGTACACGAGTGTGTTTATAGGCGTACATCGGTATATATATAAATATATATATATGTATATATAAATGTATATATATATATATATATCTTCCACTCACGTGTATATATATATATTTATTTATACGTATTTATGTATGTATGCACAGTTTGTATATGTGTGTTTAGAAGCGTGAATCCCTGCATATATGTATATATATATATAGAGAGAGAGAGAGAAAGTTATATGGCTGCGACTCACGTATATATACATGTGTACATATTTATACGTATTTATGTATGTCTACGCAGATGTGCATTTGTATATTCACACGCGTACACCGCTGCATATATATATATATGGTTACCACTCGTTTATACGTGTTTATATATGTATACACAGATTTGTGTATGTGTGTGAACTGCTGCATATATATATATGTGTTGACGGGTTGAAGGAGAGAGAAAAGGCCACGTCCGTATCTGTGTATACAAATATATAGATATATGTGTGTAGAAGAAAATACGCGTACGTCTGAAGAAGTAGAAATACTGCAGTTCCTGATGTAGGCATATAAATATCCGTACGCACCTGTATACTTGCTGACGAAATATGTATACACATCTACTCCGTGTGTATATCTCTGCAGCCATATTCTATGCGCCTGTCCCTCTTCCCGCGCATCAGTAATACAGCACTTATATATATATATATATATTTACTTGTATGTATAGATGCGTAGATAGACACAAGGGCAATACGTAGGAGTGGAGGAAAATATGAAGGGAAACGACCGCGGCGCAGGGTACACGTGTGTGCAGCAGCAGGACCAGCGAGGCTCTGTGCCGTCGTCCTCTTCGAGAGTTTTCCTTTTTTTCTTTTCTTCTCGGGCTCCCTTTTTTTGCCGATTCTTCTCTTTTCGTTTCCTTTCGACTCTCCCCCCCCCTTCAGTCCCCTTCGTCGCATTCTTCGTTTCCTTTTGCTTGACCCTCCTCACGGTGTGTACGTCTCCCCGTTATCCTCCTCATTTCGTGTACGTCTCACGGTCCTCTCATATCTCTTTTTTCTGCCTTTTACACGCATCGCTTGCTTCACTTCTTTTCCTCTCCTGCGTCCTTTCTACGTCTTGAGAAGCTCTCCTTTGTTTATGAGTTTTCTTCTCCTTCTTCCGCACTCTTCTTCTCATTTTCGTTTTCGTCTCCTTCATGTATTTTTCCTTCGTCTGTTTCTGAACTTTTTTAGGCGCTGGATATGTGTCCCTCTGCTGAGAAGGCCCCTCAGCTTCGTGCTGCGCTCCACAGCAACTGCTGTCTCATGTTACTTCATATGAAAGAGAGATACGCAGAAGCCCTGCAGCATGCGAATCAGGTATGCAAAAGATATATATAGAAAGAGAAAGGAAGAAAGAAAATTAATGTACACACACATATGTATATATATGTATACGTACGTGTTACTTACGGCAGCGCAGCATGTGTATAGAAGGACGTCTCTCGAGATATGTGAGTATGTGTCTTCGTATATGCTGGCTTGCGTGTGACTTGCTGCTGTTAGAATTATGAAGCAGAGAGATACGAAGAAACTTCGCAGGAAGGACGTCAGGGATGCAACAGTTGTATGTACAAATAAATAGTAATAGAGATGTTGTATATACTTGTGTAGGTCCACGTTCATCTGCAACCAAGTAAGCGACTACACATATATATATATATATATCTAATGAGTTGATATGGATGGGAACGAAGACGAGACACTGTAGTAGTTACTTGCAGGTATATATATATATATGTGTAACTATTTATATATGCTAACGTTTACATATATATATATATATATGTATATATGTTTGTGCAAACCTTGGCGTATAAGTGAATATATATATATGTATACTTTCAAATTGCTATGGCGTAGATATATGGGTATATCTGCAATTGTTTATGCCCCACACATACATGTACGTATGCGTGTGCGTGTGTGTGTATTGTCGTTTGAAATTGCCAGAAACATCTCATGTAGTGAAAGTGCTGCAGGTAGGGTGGCATCCGTCTCCCTGCTGTGCTTGTGCCTGCTGGTGATAAATATTTACAAACACATGCATGAAAAGTCTTTTTCTTCACCCTGAAGATACGTAGGGTATGCGGGTCTATGCCTCTTGTGGACACACCCATGCATGTACATTCCTACGCTGCAATTTGATGGGAAGTGAGAGAGAAGGGGGGAAGAAAGATAAAGAAGGGGAGGAATAGAGAAAAAATGAAAAAAAAGAGGAGGAGAGGAAGAGAGAAAAAAAGGAAGAAAAAGGCGAAGTTTCGACGTCCTCGTCTGTGCGGCTGCAGCAGTCAACTACTCCTCAGTGTCCTCGTGCGCCACAAACACGTATGTGGATGGGGACGTGTACATACACGTAAATTTATATATATATGTATATATATATATGTCTGCATTTGTATATATGTGTGTGTATATGAGATATTATATACATGTAAATGTGAGTATGTGTGTATATTCATATATATATATATATATGTCTGTGTATATACATGTATGTATCTGTACACATTTGTATATATGTATATATGTGTATATATACCTATGTAAATCGGCATTTTTATATATACGTATATGTGTGTATGTGTGTGTATCCATATATATATATATATATGTAAGTGTGTATATATATGTATATATACGGATGTGTGTACAGATGTATGTATGCTCACGGTTTGTGTATATATGCGTATGTGGTGTATAGGTGTGTATATGTATACGTATCTATACCTATACATGTATATACGTCTATGTCTATATATGGATACGCATATGTGCATATATACATATATATGTATATGTGTGTGTACGTCCGAGTGTGTACGTGTATGTGTTATATATATATGTGTATATTTATGTGGTGTTTGATATGTGCGTGTATGCAAATGTGTGTGTACGCACATACACAGAAAGACGCTAAGACAGATAGAACTCCTTACACGGGAACGCGGTGCTGCTAAAGAACAAAAGTCTCCAGAACTCACAGGAGTGCGAGAAGCAGGTCTCCCTCATATTCTCTACATATACGTGTCCATATATATATATGCATGCATACGCACATAGATATGGAGACATATATACTTATGTATCTGTGTGTTCATCTGCATGTGTAAACACATGGAAGCATGCATATACATATATACATATATATATGTGCATAGATATACATTTGTGTACCTTTTTACGCATATGTAAGTAGTTACACATACTTACCCGCACGTAAGTATATATGTATACATGTGTACACACACGTACACACACGCCCTCGTCGTTCTACAGCTCTATATATGTATATATGTAGATGTACACACGCCCTCATATTCCTATACGTCTATATATGTATAAATGTGTACACACGCCCTTTTCATCCTACAGATATATGTGTATGCACCCACGCCGTCATGTTGCACCATATATCAATACAAATACGTGCACTTGGTGTCGTATTCCTGTAGATCTATATATGTGCACACGTGTAGGTAGATCGTCGTGTGCAGCAGCATGTTCCGAGAGAAATATTAAGAAAAAAGGAAGAAAGTCCGGAGTATCAACGACACGAGCGGGTACGTATGTCTGTCCATCGTCCAGCATATATACATATATATATGTATGTGTGGGTATACATATTTATCACTGCTCTGCAGATACGTCTATGTGTGTGCATATATTTGCGTGTATGGGTTGCTTCTTGTTCACTGCTGCTGCAGCTACTCCTGCAGCAACGGCTTGTGCGTCGCAAGAACAACTTCGATTTCTCTTCTTTTCCGCTTCTGCCTGTTCCATTTCGGTTTCTGTCTCCTTTTCACTTCTTCTGCATTCGCACGCCCGTCGGCTTCTCCTCGTCCATGCTGCAGTGTAGCTCTTCCTTTCTTTTACTCTGTCTTTTTTTCTGTCTCTGCCGCGTACGTTGTGTCTGTGACGGGTCTACCACCCTTCCATTTCTTCTTTTCCTCCTCCTACTAGTACTACTATCCTCGCTTTTCGTGTTTCTGCTTCTTCTGCTGCTCCTTCTCTTCTGCATTCCCACGCTCTCGTCGCATTTCATTTCCCAGCTGCTTCGCAAGCTTTTGCCTATCGCCTCCGCACATCAGCCGGCGGTGAAGATGTGCTGCGACGTGCGTGGTTCTGTGCTGCTGCTATACCTAGGCAGTTGCTTGCCAACCGGACGCCGCGAAGGGGTACTACAGAGCAGCACAAGTTTACAAGGCTCTCGGGGATGACGCAGAAGCGGCGCAGCAGCTGTGGCTAGCTCTCCTCAAGCACCCGTCTAATCAAGAAGTCGCGTGAGTCTTCAGACATAGAAGTATATGTATATCTCATATATATATATATTTCTGTGGAGAAACGAGGAGGAGAACGACGTCTGTGACACGTAAATATATAGATATATGTGGAGAAGGAGAGATACGAAAGAAGAGAAGGAGAGGAAAAGAGAAAGACAGGAAGAGCGAAAGGGTGATGGATGTATGTGTGTTCGTGTGTCTGTCTTGGCGTCAGCTGGGGGTCTCTCCCTGGTTTGTGTTTTGTATCTTCTCTGTGACACACACAAGTGCGCAAGTGCGTGTGTTTATCTCTGCGTGTATAGTTATGTATATGTGTATATTTAAGGTTGCTCACACAAGTAGCACCGGCTGATCAAGAAATCCTTTCCGTTTGTATCTTCTACATAGACGTGTGTGGGCCTTAATATATACGTATCGATGCCCGTGTGTCTGTCTGTCTGTACATGTATATGTATACATATGTTGCTGTATGTGAGTGTGTGTGTGGTAGAGGGGGCCATCTGTTCTCCCTCTCTGTATACGACACGTATATGCTTGACATGCGTGTGTATTATGTCTCCACCTATTTTCACGTAGTGCCCTTACTATACAAACTGTGGTTTACCGCCTTTCCACTTCACCTACTTTTACATGTATATTTATATGTAGGAGTTGTTGCTCTGCATTAGTAAACATGGCAGACACACAGAACAAGTGTTTTCTCCTCACTTTTATCGCTCTATACATCGCCGCCGCCGCGGCTTTCTATCTGTCTAGAGAGCGGTGGGGCTTTGCCCGAGCCGCCCGCGAGGTCCCAGGACCTCGGCTTCTCTCTCAACACGACGCGCCTAGAGGTCCACACATTTGCCTGACGTGGAAGTCTGTAGGACTTTGAAGAGTCTGTGTGCGTGTAAGGATAGTCTTCTTCAATTTTTTCTCTTCATTTGTGCTGTGCAGACGAGAATTTCGTGAGACCGTCGAACAGGCGAAGAAGAAGCATCAGCAGCAGCAACAACAAACGAAAGGGTGACGACTACGTGCCAGATATATATGGAAATAAACCACAGCGATCTACATTGAAGGCTGCGTCCAGTCGTATAGCTATATATAGGTTTATTTAACAAAGATCTATATATGTAAATATGTATATATATAGATGTATTCGTGTACGTATGTACGTACGTATGTACCCACATAGATACATATATATATATATATGTATATAGCGTCCCGTGCATAGTAGTTCTGCGTGTACTACACACCGTGGGGGGCATCCACATGTCTTTAGTAAGGAGGTTTTGTTTTTGTTCCTGTCTCAAATTTAGAGGAACTAGATATTTCTCTGCTCTTTGTGTTTTCACCCAGTTTATGTGTTGGTGTACATTAACACGTATAGAGATATAAATCTGCTGCAGTGTGTATAAGCCGAGCAAAGTATACCTGTACATCACTGTCGACTTGTGTGGAGCTGTCGCTAAGAGTGCGAGATACGGCTATTTTCACTCAGCCTATGCAGACGTGCACATGCGCCAAAACGTGAGTGTGCGCGTGCACGTATTAGTGGGTAGTAAGATTTATGTGAACATTTCTTGCATGAGCAGACAAACCTGGGAATATATATATATATATATGTATGTACAAATGTATGTTTGTGAAAACATATATATATATATATCTATACATATATGCAGTGTAGTCCTACGTCTAGTGTACAAAAAGTATTTAGAAGTGAATACAGAGAGATACGTTTCCAGAAGTGGTCTGCCTCTGGCGGGAAAGTGGTCGGAGTTACACTGAGAAGGACGTCCTATACACGACGAACGACAGCAGGTCCACACCCCGGACGTATCTGCTTATTCGTCTCTACTTATTCGTGTATATATATAAATATGTTTGTGGACATGGATATACTTTCCTAGCTATATATATATATTTATGCATAAATGAATGTACATTAACTGTACGGACCTATGTACGTATGGGTGTACAATTAGACGTATAGGTATGTAGCTGCCTCTGGTTATACATGTTTGTGTATGTGTGCACGTGTCTATATTGGTGTGCACACGTCTCAGATTCCTCTTAATACGTAAACGTATACGTACGTTTATAAGGAGCGAGGTACACGTACATGTAGACGTATATATGTAAGCGTGTATGCGCAGTGTGCGTGAAGGCGCAGCAGCTAAACATGTGCATAAGTCGTCTAGCATGCCACTCTTTTTGGTATCTGCAGGCACTTAACACCGTTCGTTCTGTGGTTTCGTTCACGAGGAGAAGAATTTTTTACGTGCGGCGGGTGCTCAGTCACAGCACAGCATCAATGTTGCATTTTTGTGGCGGATGGCGGACCAACCGGAAAGACACGGCTATCTTTCGCGCGTAGACCGTGGAAAAAAAACCACTGCCATATCTTTTTTGCAGTGCTGCCCGCCAGCTGAATCGCGAACTCCGCGCGTACGCTTTCGTTTATCATCGACACATCCTTTGAAACTACTCTGATTGCCGCTCCTCGTACACAAGGAGAACGACCAACAATCGTATATGCGGAAATGATAATGAAAAAGAACCGGAAGACAGGGATGTTATTAAAGTGTCTCCTCGGTGTAGAACAGCACGAGTCCGTCCAAAAGGCGGAGGGGATAGGTAATGGCAATGTTACGCTCCACAGAGGCGCATCTCATTTACTGGTGTTTCTTCGTTTACGAAGCGGCTAGCAGCAGTTCCTTCTCGCAACACGGAAAAATGACCGTCAAACGATCTTGCCAAACAGACACACGCACACACACACAAAGCGGAATAAATATGCCTCTAGTTCTCGAATTCGTCACTCACACAGCGACACAGAGCTCCCCGTCAATCTCTTCAAGCAGTGCCACCTGCAGGAAGAAAGAGAGGGGACGGTAGGGATCTTAGTTGGTACACTGTGACATAAAAAGGTATACGTCCCTGTAGCAGTTTTTATCATACAAAGAGAGACAAGTTATATTCAGTGTGTTTATTTCAAGGATAGAACCCAGGTGTAAAGAGAAAGAAGTTGAGGGCATCACGTCTTTCAGTGACACTCTTTCTCACTCAAAGACAGCTGTCGCCGTGCGTCCTATGAAGCAAACAGAATTTGTGCAAAATACTTGAAGAGTATCGTTATGCTGACAACAGTTGCGGGAGTTGGTTCAGTAACTCCGTGTGCTTGTCTGGGCTGCATTTGTTTCTGTGCAACCTTGATAATATAACGCTCAAGAATAACGTGAGAACTGATATATACATGTGTGCATTCATGTATTCGTATAACATTAAGAGCGAGAAATTCGTGTGATGGTAAAATAAATATCACGAGTGTGTACGGACAATGCAGGTTCTCTCAAATATAAATGCACCTTTGTGTGTATCTGTGTATATACCGGTGTGGGGGGACAGGTGTGAGCTTGAGGTTGTGCTTGAATGGAAGATAACGAAAGAGATGCGCACACAAGTGTAAATACTGTATTTGCAGTGGGTAACGTCTAGATGGTGAAATACGTTCACTGGCTAGGAAAGGATTCAGGGACGTCGAATTATACGTATATGTGTATTTCTGCGTGCCATTAAAAACACTCGTATACGTGACGCTGATTCAGTATGTTGGGAAGAACGAAGGACTACGTATACGTACACAAGAATACAGGTAAATGTGCCATTCCCTGAATTTATAATCATTAGGTGAAGCGAAAGTTTTAGAGAAGCAGAAACAGGCAGGGTAGGTAGGTGCACACACGAAACACTTTGCTCGGACGCCACTTTGTTCATATGGAGGAACCGTTGAAATGATTGAGGGGAGTAAAAGAGCGCGTACTTAGCAGCTGCACGTGTCCGCTGCAGCGGAAGACGAACACTTACTTGTCCAACCATCATGTTCGTTGTTCTACTGGCAGAGAGAGGACAGGGTGAGTATATCCTGTGCATAACAGGCGAGAGAAAACAAGCTTCCGTAGTCACAGTATATAATTTTGAGTGCAAACACGAAGTAAGCAAGAGACATTCCGCCCTGAGTGAACAGTTCGTATCTGAATCTTTCAGTCTCACCGGCAGACAATTCAGCTACCAGTCGGTAGCAAGCCAAAGGACAAGCACAAGGAAAAGGAGGCAGGCATGATAAGTGAATGTATATAAAAAAATACATCAGTTTAAGCGTATGCACACGTAGGTGAGTGTAGGTTGGCGACGAGGGAAGATGCTGATAAGTTCCAATGATGTTGTCCGATAACAAAGTTCCTCTTTTGAAGGAAAGATCTACCTGCGGAGGGAAAGGAGAACACACTTGTGTGACGTTGTTGAACAACGTACACGTATCCTCGTTGACAGGCAGATGTAGTGAACATTCAAACAAAGTGGAAGTCCCAGCTTGAAGTTGCTTAATTTGAACTTCTTCCGTTAAAACGACTCACGAGCACGCAGCGGGTAACGGCCGTTTCTATCCAACTGTATCTCCTGAGGTGTTGGTGATTCTCTTTTACGAGAATCGCACTCACTGCTGTTTTGTTTCGGGTGAAACTGTTAACATGTAGACCTGCGTATTAACAGAGAGGCGTGTATGTGTTTATACAGCAAGAGTCGCGCAGTCCGACTGTCGGTCACCTTACATGCAGCATTGCGTGATCATTTATGTAGGTAGCGAGCGTCGTGGATTGTCTATCTATGGATCGATATATATATATATATATATACACATGGATCAATGGTGCAGCAACCGATTGCTTAATTTAAGGTAGAAACAATTCCCCTCGACAGCACGTGTTTTCGCCGGATTCTACGCTGACTCGGTGGCATCAAAGAAAAGCACCATATCTATATTATTACAAACTAAAAGACAAAGTACACTTCAACACCGACATACTGTAGTACCAAATAGTATTCGCTGCTGATATGACTGTTGATCCACGTTGTACAGCCAAGCACCAGAGCTCCTGATGTCGATGTACTGCGTTACACGGAGATTTGTGCAAATGTGTGCGCAGGTGTATACCATCACGTATACGCTCATGAACGCACCACACATACATAAGCGTACACGTGTATAGGAGTAGCGTTACCAGCTGCCAACCAAGTTGACAGGTGAGGACCTTCACGTATCGAACGAGGCCGGCTTTTTAATGTTGGAATTGAGAGCCTGTCACTGATACATTCGAATACAAATTGTGGAAGTGTTTAAAGTGGTTCTTTCGCACGTGTGAAATATCCTTTCTCATCGCTGGGAGCAGTTTGTCGATTAGCATTTCGACGGTGTTACCGCCGCGTAGATTCTTTCATAAGAGCCCAGTCCAAAGGAGATATTTGTCTGCCAGAAAGTGCCTCTATGTCTCCTGCATTCTTAACCAGGTTATAATGGAAGTTCTGTTCACCACTTGCCTGCAGAAGTCTTACTTTGCATCCGCGTGTGACTACGAATTGTCTACGAGATAGTTCCTAACGACAAGACTGTAACTGCAGACTGTGCAATTCTTGTATAGTACTTGTCTGGAAGGGAGTGCATCGCTGCGCCGATCTGTTCAGTATAAACCGACGTCATCTATAGCGATACATATATATATATATATATACATACTTTTCTGTACTTTTTGTTATGTGTCTGCGCGAGAAGGAAGAGGCATTTGCTGTATATTTCGTTAAGTATGTGGATATACACTCAGCAACAATTACTCCCTCTTATGCTGCGAACACATCTACACACATGCTTTTCACCCGCGGTTAACAAGCGTGTGTCATTGATCTTCTTTCACGTATTTATATGTGTTTGAAGGACAGCAGCACCAGGACCCATTCCAGCGCAGCAGACCACTGCTCGTACCCTCCTGGCGGTGCCGTAACTGTGAACGTGCCGAAAGCAAACTCCGAACTCATACACGTATATACGTGTAACACAGATATGCGTGTCTATGTAGGGTGTCTTCTCAGGTAAATTCATTTGCCCATTTGGTCTAATTGCTTCTAGGCATGTATTTCATTGGATACATGTGAACAAGCGTACAGCAGTGCAGTGTGGTTGTTCTCTTTGAATTGCACAGGCACACTCGCACAGTTTTACCAGCAAGGCTGAAATTTGCTCCTGGAGACTCCGGAGACCGTCATCACGAGCAGGTGGTTGATGCATGTGGAAATCAACATACGGACCTACGAAGGGGGCATCTACATATTTGTACTGTGCACGCGTACGTGGAGGTGCGTACATGTACACGTACACGTACGACTTCACGGCCAAACAAATCAGCAAGACGCGTAAACTTACGTGTGCACTGAAATATTTCCATGCCGCCTCAGTCCCGCTTCCGCTGCAGCACAGCGAGCTGCTGTGCGTGTCATATCATCAAGGAAGCCGAGACACAGCTTATACATACGCATAGATCTCTGTGATACATGTGTGTGTACGCGTGCAAGCGAATTCAAAATCGCAGTAGTCGACAACGGACTTTCCTCATTGCTCAGTCTGCGTATTTCCACAGATGTTCCACGCGATACATACCGGACGCAGTGCAGCGGCACACATGTAAAGAAGTAGACGGACTGTACGTGTTTCAAGAAGCCGTCGTCGAACCTTTGGCGTGTAGTGGGATCTGTACATACGCATACGAAGTGAACGCACTCGCGTATGAACTGAAGTTTATCTCTAGGAGATCCGGTCTACATGGATACTGCACATCTCCTGAGAAGAATACATTTCACGAGTACTTAAATTTGACACTTTGTCCAGATGTGAATGTTCGTAAGTCTATGTTACCTGTATATATGCGTACGCGAGTGTGCTTGTTTAAGTCGTCAGCCAGTCAGGAACTCCTGTTCTATTGGTGTAACTGTTCGAAAGGTGTAGTATGTCTAGAATACATGTACACACTCAGACTATGTACATCTATATAAATATGTAGATGTATACATGTACCTACTCGTATATCTGTTACGTCAGCCATGCGCGTTGTTTGTTTAAAAGAGGCAGAACGCTGGAAGTTGCGTTTGGTTCAGAATACGCACCTACCTTTTGCTTCTCTCGCTTCGACATTCCTGGCGAGCCTTATAAGGGTGCATATCTCCACACTGTTTCGTGTGTGCATGTGCGAGGAGAGGCATGCGTGTAGGTGTACCCCAGTGTGAACACGTACGTGCGTGTAAGGCGTTGTGCCGCGTGTGTCAGCACGGTACTCTGATTCAATAGACAAGCCACGTCGCCTTTTCGACGTGAAAAGGCATCACCTTTCCCCGTGTTATGGCGTGGGAGAGACAATTTTTTTCCTTCTTCCATCTCTCTGCGTATCCAAACACATGTGTGCGACCAGCCTAGGGCTTCCGACGCTCGTTGCGTGTGGGTTCACGCATGTTACCCCGCAAATATGACTTCTGCATAGTAGCAATTCCTTTTCACGCCCGCCGCAACAGAGGACCACGACACTTCCAGATATAAACAAGTGAGGACGCAGACGGTGCCTCATGCAGTTGTCACACACATGTTGGCATTCACATCTGTGGCGTTCCCGTGTGTATGGGAACGCGTCACTATATATTTACACCGGACGATGTGAGGAGTGTGCAGGTAGGAAATTTGTACGCATGAGGCACAAACGTAGATAAAGTGCGCGTGTGTCTACGTGCCCTGTGAAAAGGTTTTACTCAGTACACGCTTAATCCAATGCAGGACAGTAGGGATCCTTATAAGCTCACATGCATACAAAAAACTTATATGTATATATATCAGCTTCTTGCCTCACTAAGTTTTCTACTGTCTCGCTTATTCTTCTATACAGATTCTGCGGATGAGGGAATGTCTTGTGTGTCTGTATACAAGAACAAAGCATTCAAGGATCTGTATCGCCTGGAACACTAGAACTCTTTTTCCTACGATTGGGTGGAAAGACCCAGATTGACGAACGCGGACAGGTGGACGCAGACGTACATTCTCTTGTTGTAGTATGTAAAATATGTACTTTTCTCGTCAGGGTCGACCGACTGTGTGCATGGATCTAAACTGTCCGATAAGGCGTCGCTTAGAAAACCCGCGACTACACACGTATATATATATCGATATACGTTTGCAGGTGAGTGTCTACAGATGCATAAAACACGAATATAAGTGAAACATGCGTATCTTTGACTTTCAGTTCACCATAGCGCTTCATGCGTGTGTCTCGGTTGGCATATCGAGCGTCGCTTGCAGGTCTGCGAAGCCCCATCTGGCGTTCCCCACACCGGTAAACAGAGGGTTTCAAACAAACGCCGAGGCGGAATATCAACTACAGCAGCAGTGAAGAAGAGAAGCGCTGAGCATTGAAACGTGCTGCATACTCCGGCGTTATGGACCAACAAGGAGAGACTGGCTGAATCTTCTGTACCGTCGAAAAGATGAACGAGTTATCATGATCTGCTTCTTTCTGGTACTGTGGGCTGCATTGCTTCCGTACAGTCCTCTCCTGCAGATACACTTGTACACACGCATATGTTCGTATATGTCCCTAGACGTGTGGATACTAGTGTAGATACACACATACACCTCGCGTATATAAATGTGTGTGGATATAGTTACACTATTTCAATTGCGCTCGTTTTGTTCTCTCAGTAAAGTAGCGCAAACGCATGTGTTATTTGTGCTTCATACACCGCCGACATATGTACATGAAAACGTGTACTGTGTGGCGATGCCTTCTTTGCAATACACATGTGACATATGTTTAAGTAGGTTCTGTCTCCCGCGTAGTGAACTTCATACTCATTATTCCGACAGGGGCCTATTTTTCCCACTCCGGAAATTGAAATATGGATAGCCTTTGCGCCCTCGTCAGAAAGTGTCGGACTCATATCCTAGCAGAGGTCTTGAATGTTCCCTGAGAACGCTATCGTACTCGCAGTGATTTTGTTTGTGGTGTGAAAAAAGAGAAGTGGCCTTTTCCTCTCATGTGCTGAGTGAAGGAAGTCCACAGTTTTTGTGCTCGACTTGTGAAGAGGTATTTCTGCATTTTTTATGTACAGAACAAAAAGCTGCTGCAGTTTTGACATATTTTGCGGTGAGTCGGGAAAGCGTGTTTTCGCCACGAGCTGTGTGCGCGAGTCTAAAGTTTTTCGGTCTGTCCGTATGTTGCTGCTTTCTATGGGGTTCTCCGCGGAAGCCAGTATTCCATCTTGCATCTACTAGGAATGCAACCATAGCCATGTACCTGCGACACAGGTACATATCCGTTTGTGTACATAGACAGCTATATAAGCTACCAGGTGCATGTTCATTGTGTACACAGGTAGCTATAGAAGCGGTTCTGGATCGTTAGATGTAGATCGGTGGGTAATCACGCGTTTTTCTGTGTCTGTGCGTGTGTGTGTGTGTGTAGAAGTGCAACCCGTATGATCATTCGTAATTTGTGCATGTGAGCGGAGAGACGATGCAGCACTTAGGTGTATTTCCAACTGTCCTTACACGTGCACGCCCAAATTTACACGGTGACACGCTGCTGCGTTTACCGGCCCTAGCTCTCCGTGGTTGTACACACATGTGTACCTATGTAGATAAATGTATAGGCATATCCGTGCGTGTATATTCAGTGACACCACTTACCACCTGCTAACGTGGAAGAAGGCAGACGACAGGCTCACTGCTCAACTAGGTTGGATGCGTGACTAGTGTTAACTAACACAAAGTACTAGTCCAAAAACACCTGGCACACTCGCATAGATATATATATATATATACATATGTGTATCCTACTGCAGATGTCGTCACACTCCCACGTGTATCGGACTTTCCCCTTTGTAATATTACAAGGCGCACAAAAAAAAATACCTACGGGAAACATTACAATTGTCCTACGGTAAACTGCTGCATTACCTGTCGTTTTACCTCGCGCCGAATGAGCTTTACCGCGTGTTCTCTATACCGTTAAATACCAATTCAGTACTTCTTTGTAGGCACTCCACGGGTACAGGTACTCCCCGAAAAGGTAGATCTTAAAAATGTACATTGACATCAGAGAACCCATTTATTCCGTGTACACGTGCAGAGTGTACGCCACTTGAAGGATGTATGCATTCTTGATCGATGGAAATTTCCGCGTATGAGTGCGTACGTAAGCGCAGCGAGAACGTGGAGACGCTAACACTATTCAATATATACACGCATTTACCGGTGTCTACTCTGTTTTCCTCACCCTTTAGTTTGCACCTTGGACCCTAAATGGGTAAGTATTATGTGCGTATATTTTGCGTATGCTGTCTTCTCCTATTCTTCAACGCACTCACCTCTAGACGCACTAATCCGGCGTGCACATTTCAGCTTGATCTTCCAACATACAAGTAAACTGTATTCGTTGTCTTTCTGTACACCTCTTCACACTATGATCACTTTCTTCTAAAGAAATTTGACGCATCTGTATCCATGAGAAACACTGTCTGATATTTAACGGGTACGGTGGCCAGTGCACGGAGGAGTGTTTTTGACTTACCTTTGCACAGACGTGGTTTTGCCGTCAACAGATGTATGCGAGCTCCACCGAATTTCGTGTCCTTCGCTCAGGCCGTACTCGTAGACATGCTACCACGCCCTCTCGTTCACTCTGCAAGGTCTTGCCGAAAAGGGTCTTCCAGGGACTTGCGCTCTGTCGCAGCTAGGGTACCGTGTCGACCACACGTCAGCAGCAAATGTTTGGAAGATTTCCGTCTCCCTCCTGCATCTGCTTTGCATAGCTTATTACTTCTTTAACTGCACGTCAGCCTTCCGTGGCAGTCGTCTGCCTGCGCAGCTCAGTACACAAGTGGAAGAATGATACCATATACTCGTCGTGGGTGCTGTTTGTGTACGCTGTATGCGTGCATATGTATATACGTATGGTTGCCTAAATGCTTGCAGCTACGCATTAATCTGCAGTCGATGTGAAGGCTTATGCTTCATTTTGTATGATTCACGCAAGCAATTGTCCAGCGGTCGATTTCTTCTTCCTCTTGTCTCCCACTCTCATTATGCGGCGCGCCGGTAGCGTAGTCTCTTCAAGAGCACCTGGATGGGCTTTGGCACTCGCAGCCCTGCCCTTGCTTCTTCCACCCACGCTAGCCTCTTCCTATGGTGGTACGCAAAAGCACCACGGCAGAAGCAGATGTAGTTCTGCAGATATGTGTGACTACATATTCACACATAAACGCGAGGAGGTTCCTTTATGAAATAGAGCAGCGAGATATATACGCACGGGTGTGCACGCATGTATCTGTTTGGATCTGACTGTAAAAGCATGTGTGTAGTGGAACGGAGCTAAGTGTTTTGTGCGTCTATGGTATATGCTGGCCGAGTCACAGACCGATACAGAAAATTCAGACGTACGTACACCTACAACGGCGAAACACAACGCATAAAAGAGTGTGGCGAAAAGGACGCACGCATTGGAAGAGACAGAAGTGCAGACAACGGGACTTGAATATACACAGCCAGGAGTCGTCCTATCGTTGGACCGTTGCGAGAACATGGTGCACATATATCCTCTTCTGTAGTCGTGTAGTTTACACTCACAAGGACGGAGCAGGCATGCTGAAGAATTGTGTTCCTTCTTTTAAATGTGTTCCCTTTTACTTATGGAGAGCAACATGCGGACAGGTGGCTTCTTTTATCAGACTCGTTGGCAACCGCTGCGTGTATTCACCCGAAGAACACATTCATACGCGTCCCACTGCGATACGCGCATACAGACAGTGTCAATACAAACATAAACGAAAACCATGGCACGTTTGCACCTCGGTTGAATACCTCCTTTCTTGTCACATTAGCAAATCAGGTAATGCAAAGTCGACTCCCGTCTACGCGGACTCTAGTAGGGGCCGTAGAGGAAAAACTCGAGTGAAAGAATGTGGTGTAAACGTGAGGTTTATGGCAGACTGTTCGAATCTTCTCGTTTCTGATCTTTCAATATCTACGGCGCTGTAGCTTGTTCTTACGAGGAATTTAAGCCCGTAAACGCACTCGCACACGCAAATACAGAACGACTTTGACACTGACATACTTGCCGTAGCTGAACGTGCTCTCCTGCCGACAGAGACTGCGGAAGACTAACAGTTGTGACTGGTAGATAATGGATTTACCTGCCTCACGGCAGTCACTACTCTCTTTGTCGGAAAGGTTGAGTTTTTGGAAAGCTTTTGGCAGATGTTCTGAACAACAGCGTGTCAACGCAGACGCAAAGAGGTTGCGGAATGTCTAAAATCTTGAACGTTGTTATCCGCTTTAAGTCGAAGAAGCAGAGGTGTGTACGAATGAGAATATTTATTTACGCATGGTGCACGCATGTGCTTCGCAGAAGGAGAACTAAGGTGTCGCGACGTGTGTGTCATTGCACTGCACTCGTCTAGCTATTTGTCGTCGCACGCGTGTCTTCGTCTGTGAGGGAAACACACAGAGAAATAGACAGGCAGACAAGGGAAGAGGTGAATAGGGCCACAGTTGATTTATCACCGTTTTGATGCCGCTTGACTTCTATAAGGACTCTTATTTTCTCCTGCCTGAGCGAACAACAGAGTAAGGCCACCTGAACAGGTGGCGACGTCCAGGTTGCATCCGTCCTGACGGTCAGCTTTACCCTACGAAGAGTCGTACAGACGTGCGGCTATTAGACCCTGGTACATACCACGCAGTCGACTGACAGTAGAGTGGCTGTTCTTCATGTGTAACTTCCACGTCCTGAGGAAAGAGAGAACAACGTTGAGAGACTGCAGCCTCGTAGATGGCTCAACACAGTTTTGTAGCTATTTCGCGTGGACTGTACACGTTGCTCTGGATACTTAAAAAAAAAAGGGAACTGTCCCCCACGTAACACTCTCACGTCCTCAGAAAATGCACTGCTAGTCTTGCAAAAGTGCTGCCATGTAATCAACACAGGAGGGTATTCCGTGTATTCCCTTGTCATGGACTACATCGTATTTTCAGAATACAGGGAGATATATCAGGGCGCGCAACCAGAGGTGTCAGAACTATTCATTCACTGGGTGAATCACATGTAGAGTTTTGTTTCACCGCAGCAACAGTGGCTACATATAAAATGTAGGAATACGTCATCACGAGTACGTAGTTGATCCTCGGAAGAGTTTGAAGACCCGGTGGTCATTTGTAATGTAGGCGGGGCCATACATTAATGCAAAAGTTTAAACTGTCGATTCCACCTGCCTATGTTGTTATGAAGTGAACCCTGCGCAGGTGCCGCTGCTCCCTTCCGCATGTAAGACGCGATATCATTAAAAGAAATCACTACAGATACACGTTGCTCCCGAATTTCACCCCACAGCCTACAGCGCATCCGCTCTTTTATATCGATGTAAAGATGCATCGCATAGGCTGTGTGGTCCTGCTTACGGGCACTTACATATCTCGACGTGCATGCATGGCAAAACGTGTGTGCAGAAGGACATCTGCCTTTCTACGAGTACGTAGTCAACCTCTGAAACAGACGCACTCACGTGCTAACAACCATGTGTGCACGATTGTGTTTGTCAATCCGCAGGACCTGTTCGAAAACCACCGCCTCAAACCGATTTCCGGCAGCTTTTGACAAGCCTGCGGCACATTAGGCGCACACGCGATCCGTCGTCTCTTGCAACAGTATCAATTTCAAGGGAGAACCGCACTGACGCCCACGCTGTGTTTAAGCGTAGGAACGTATCAAAAGGATTCCTGCATTGGAAGCGTAAAATGCGTGACAGGGCGACTGCGTCGCTTCACTGCCCTAGCTCGTTTGCTTCTGGCTCCGCTCGTTCGTCTTCGTCGACTTCTTCCTTCCTTTGTTCTCCTTTTCCCTCCTTATCTTCTTGGTCCTCTTCTTCTCCTTCTCCTTGGTCTTCAGCTCCTCTCCCTCCTTTCTCTTTTCGGTCCGTGTATCCTCCTTCGCCTGCGCTTCCTCCGTTTCGCTTGTTTGGGTCGTCTCGGTCGTTTTCTCTTGCGCCTTCTTCTTCATTTCCTGCACCACTACCTGCTTCTTCTAAATCCTCCACCTATGTTGCGCTACATGGGTCTCGTTCTCCTTCCTGCATCTCCTCTTTATCCCTTGCTCGTTATCCCCCTTCTCCATGCATGCCATCTCAACGAAGTCAGGAGTTACCCTATCTCTCATCGTCACAGCGTTCCATCCCTTCTTCATCGCGCAAACAAGCTAGTGATTCCCTCCTTCCCTCCTGCGTTAGATACACGCATGCACCGCTTCGGCGTCTTTCTTTTCCAACGGGTTACGACAGCAGCTTTGAAAGCGCAGTTCAAGTGTTCGCGGAAGCTCCACACGCGAGCCTCGGAAAAAGGGTGGAGGCCATAGACGCAAAAAAAACTAGGCTATTCACAAGCGAAGTTGGGTATCCCAGCTTGAGGGAGAAAAGACAAGCAAAAATGCTGGCATCTCTCTTCTCAAACCGAACAAGAGACTTCGTGAGTCATTCTGTGTCCACCCTGGCAGACGAATTTAATACCACGGTGAAGCTGAATAGGGAGGCCCTTCACGAGACATCAATATCCAAGGAAAAAGGCGAATTAAAAAAGCCCTTTTCGAACAACAGGGATTTGCAGGCGGCATCTGTGAAAGCCCAAACGAGACCAAATTCCTATTCTCCTCTAGCCATCGGCGAAAAAGTGGTGCTTGAAAACTCCACAAAGCCTCTTCCTGCCTTAATATATTCTCCGGACCTACAAAAGGCGCAGTACCGGCAACTGGAGCTGTGGCTGAGCATTGCTACAACTGGAATATTTAACGAGGTGGTATGGGGATGCCCGGGTCCTTCAGCTTACGTGGACAGCAGGGGCTCCAGAAGTGCAAACGCACCCACAGTTGCCTGTGCGCTGCTACGGGATGCGGAATTCTGCGTAGCCAACTATCTCCTGCTCGAATCTTTGAATGCAGTCAGAGGCTACAAGAGAGCAAACTGGAGTCGACGAGATGGTTCCGATGCTGGTCTCGAGGCCGCGATGAAATTATGCGAAGTAGAAGTCTTTGACTGGGGAAGGGACACTGTTGCCAACTGTGAAAGGGCAATGAGCAACATGAAGCGACAATTTCCACCAGATCAATGCCTGTAAGCAATTCACATCCGTCGAAAGCACTCACTCCCACACAAGTAGTTTCGCAGGATAGAAGCGGCTTGCGTATGATGGAAAGATCTTGAAACGGTCTCACCAGTTGACGGAGGACTTCGATTTCAAGATTGATGGTAAGTGATGCGGCAACATTAATATAAAGATCCACTGTCAAAGAAAAGAACAGGCACCTAGAATACTTGGAGTGACTGAAAAAGTTGAATGCACAGAAAACTAAAACCTTTCGTGTTGTTAGTGGCATTAGAATAATGCTGTTTGTCCATTTACGGCTCTTAAGGAATTGATCCCCCAGAAGCTGTCGTGTCGTGCTCTACTTGGTTGCAAAGGACGTGGAGCATTGTGAAAAATGACTCCTTTGGAACTGAGATTGCTCGTAGGTGAATTCGGTAGAGAACTGAAAATCTTTAAAAGTATAGCCTTTGCGAACAGAAAGAGACTTGAACTTTTGGGGGGTTGTAGGGATCCTGAGTCTAGAGCTGGCATTGCAATTTACACATGCATGTGTAAAAAGAGTGTGAAGACACCGAGGAAAAAGCGCTTTGTCAACGGGCCACCACCTCGTGTTCTACGAAAATACGTGCCATAAGTTCTACGCTATAGTAAGCATTATTTGTCAACGGTTTCCTCACTGTATGCCTGTGTGCATTGCTTATCTGCTGCTGGCGAAAGAGGACTTGCATTTTAAGGAGGGAGAGTGATATTCACAGTTCCAATAACTGGTGAATTCACTAGCGCCTTCAAGAAATACCACTTGAATGCTGGCGGTGTCCGGTCTCGCCTCGACACAGAGTGACAGCTTCTGCGAATTTCTCATATGTGCCTCGCAGCGGGCCTTCTTTTCTGCATTGCATCTCCTGTGTATCTCGAGGAAACTGTAGTAAAGTTCGTCGTCCGCCATTTACGTCTCAACACGATTTGCAACCGCGTGCGTGCAGCTGCCTACTTATGTTCATTGAAAATGTTACATATTTATGTATATATATACATGTACATACATACGCATGTATGCGCAGTATTCAAGCAAGTGCCATACAGGTATCCGTGGTTCTTCGAAAGACTTCCAGTGATCGACGCAGGCCATCAGAACTGTACACTCCTCGAGGTGCGTGCTGGTTAGATGCTGCAGAACACGCCAAGCATGACGGTCTTCAGAAAAGGGGGACTGCTAGCTGCAAAGAAGCACTTCTTGCACACACGGGAGACACTTTCTTCACCGTTAGAGAGGCACTCCTCCCATAACCACGACCGTACCGTGTTACAACTTACTCCCCGATACAGTCTTTACGTGTGTACGACATCTTGCGTAATATGAGATGCAAACTTTGAAGTCAAGAGGGATGTGGACAGTGTCTCTCTTTGTGCATACCTTATTACGTGTGTACAGCTGCAGCCCACACCATATTCGCGTAACTTTTAATGCCTTTTTGAGCGTGGACACTTGCATGAGCGTCTACGTGTCTACCTCGTTGCAAACGCGCATGTTTCACTGCGGTGGGGAGACAATGCGGCCCGGGAACACCACGTAAATCCCAGATCGAGGGCAGCTTCGCGTGTTCGCCGAAGGGATGTGTAACTTTTAGAAGAAAGTTCCTACGGCATGTTTGAGACCTCTCATCAACAAGTGAAGAAGACTTCTCAGCAGATGTTCCTCATGTCCTTGGGTACTAAGGTAGAATTTTGGTGTTAAACCTTTAATGAGACAGTTTGCCTCCTAAGTCAGTCTATTTCCTGGAAGATTCCAGCAAAGTAATACATGAAGGAGCACGTGGTACATACGTGCAGGCAGAAAATCCACAGCCATCAAAAACTCCTGTAAAAAGGTGCAGCGTGTGCCGGGTAAGCATGCAGTAATTATCGTCATACACGAGACGAGCGTTTACGAGTACATACACATTAACGTGTGCCACCGCACAGTTACACGCAGCAGCAGCAGAATATCCATTTGCCTCGAAACACAGTTGTAGTCCGTCTAACGCTGTGCACCTTGCTTCGTAGTGCAGTTCTTGTTCCCCGGAAACAACAGTGGCTCACGTCACCTAGTTCTCAAAATCCGCCACACGCACTGGAGAAGCGTGAGCCCGTGGCACACCTTACGCCGGTTCTTGTCCTCAGACAAACAGATCAGAAAGGCAAAACACTACCAGAAGAAAATGAAGAGCAAAGTCTAGAGTGGATGACTTACCCCAGCCGAGTCGCGAATGAAAGTGGAGGATTTTTTCCCTCTGTAGACGCAAACGCTTCCCCTCTTTGCTCTTGATGGCATTTTCTGACTTCGTAGAGAAGCTTGCGAACACATGTGCATTTTTATACACAACACCTCCCATCCTGCTGACACGGCGGCTGTCAGCGCGGCGCTTCGCTGACACGTGCGAAGAAGTAACAATGCCTCTCCTGATGTTACTTTTCCGCTGACGAATTTGTGGACGTAAGTATATGTCTGTTCAACCAGTCAGGTAAAGCCCTAACAGCGTGGGCGTCTCTGCGAGCCTTTGTGCGTGGGCTTGTTTTCAAAGGAATTGTCCATGAAATCATTCTGTGCAGACACCGTCGCAGTATCCCTACACTCAAACGCGCACATATACCAGATATATGCAGATAAATCAGATGTATGCATCAGCATCCTACATTTCTCCTATCAGGTGAAGCCTGCAAAAATTCAACAGTGTGTACAAATACGTATGCATATCTATATCTATATATATATAGCGTTTACAGAAGTACACACATAAATGTGTACACACACATACGGGTGTACATACATACGTACACACATACACGCGTACATACATGTATACATACATACACACTTGCACACATACATACATATACACATACGTACACTTACACGCAAAAACGTACGTGGGACTGGAGAGGTTCGTCTTGAACTTGCGCGCGTCAGAAAGCGTACGCAGGTGCTGCGGTCGTAACTTGCTCATTTCAACGTGTAATACTGTCTTTTCTCTGCTAATCATCAGGAAACTGAAAGAGGTTTTTGAGGATTCAAGAAGTTATCCCTTCTACCTGAGGGGTACGAGCTTGTTTGCTCTTCTACTGTCTCCAATAAGCGTCATGCTTTCCGCATGGTAAAAACGCTTCGCCACAGATGTGTACCTGTCGGAACGGGTGCAGTCAACATGGCAGGCTCGCAAGATATAGTACATCGATGGCTTGTAGGCGTACCTCCCCACAGCGCCTTTTGACAGCAATGCATTCTGCACGTCTCCAGTGCCAGCGGTGACGTGCGGAGGTGCTGAAGTCCCAGCTTCTTGTGGTCTACGCGCTCAAGACAGAGTAGCTGCAGACGTTTTGTCCAACTAGTAAACGTTTGTGCAAGGACTACAGAATAAGGGTCGGTGACGAACTATTTCTGCGTCGACGGGAAAACCTCGCCTCCTTCACGACCCTTTTCCGTTAAGTTTGACTAGCCTGCTTGTAAAAAGGAGAATTCTTCATGCCAATGTGGTTGGCGCGGCCTTGGCCTGAGAGGCTGTTCGGGATAATATACGTTGTAACGACACTCTTAACTGCCACCAAAACTCGGGCAGATCAAAATCACCTGTGTACAACATAGCATTACGTCCTGAAGAACACGACTTTCGACGTTGATGCGCAGGGAGCCCGTGCTACAGACAAATGAATGCTGCTTTGAGAGGAACCTATATGTGTGCAACACACGACGGCGGCGGACGTCAGGACTTTTCTAAGTCCAGCGCGTGGCGTGCTCATGAAAGTAACTCGCGTTTGGTGGTGGATTGGTAGCGCCCTGGGCGGATTCCATTTCGAAAGGTCGCACACGAAAATTTCCACCACAGCGGAAGTCAACAAGATTACTGTCGTATCTGTGACTGAAAAATCAGGAGCGTGTGGGTATTACGTGTGCTAATTAGGAAGGCGGTACCCCAACGGGTCGAAAAGCAATTATGCGCTGGTGGCACCGTGCAGAACGGTAGATGAAAATTGCCCGGCAACAAGCTGCTGAGTGTGTTTCCGGGATACATTGAGTGGCGCCAGTGTCGCAGTCCTCCAGAAAAGAAACTCGTATGTACCCGCATAAAAAAGTCAAAAAAGCGGCTCACTCAAGGCTTACGCGGCGCGCAGCTCCGGTTAGTACCCTTCGAAGCAGACAGAAACAACCCGGTGAATTGTCAACCAATGCCGTTGAACCATCCTGGGGAGAGAACTTCACGTGCGGTTGGCAGCGAAAGTCTGTTGCTAAGAAAGCCTGCATTGGGAAAGGCGAGAAGCAGCTCATTGTACGCTGTCTTCTCTGTTCTGCGAGATACTCACATAAACACCGTATAGTAGCTAGATTCCGGATATGCTGACAGGATACCTTAGCATACACCGGGGGCCACCTGAGAAAATACTGTAATGTCCGGCAACTCGCCGGTCTCAGCGTTTAAAAGCTTGGACGCCCCACTAATCCAATCACGGGCAAATGAAGGGTACTTCTCCTCTCGTCGTAACATTAAAAAAGGCATAGCTTTGCTACCGTTAGACACCCACACCGCCGATGTTATTGTTCCTATTTTGGGTCAAAATCTGTAATGAAAGAAAAGAAATCCACACACTCAACAGACAGCTACTTCGCGCTTGTCTACAGTCGGACCCCTGACTGCTGAACTTCGTCTGCTTCCGTGGTCTGACATTCTTCGAAAGATAGCGAAGAAGTGAGAAGAAGGTTACTTCTCACTGTTAAATAGCACCACTATGTTTAACTATGAGATCACCTGCCGGTAGTCGACTGTTGAGAGTAGGAACAAAACATCGTGCTGGTTCAGTCAGCAGATACTCACCGCTCGGCTTCAGTAGAAGAGAAAAGAACGCAAGCACTCTGACTGCCAAAGGGAAAATCAAATATTAGCTGTGAAGAATATGCGTGCCCGTGAGTATTCAAAGGACGGGGAAGGCAAGGACGCTCCTCACGCGCTGGTCGAGTTGCTCCAGGACGTTTGTCGTAATGTTTCCTAAGGATGGAGAACTCGCGAACACAAGACGTCTTATGCGATTTTAGGTGGGGCAGACAATCGTTCATCCTACGCACAGGAACATTCCTAAAGAAGACTTCACACGCACAAAAAAATCCGGCTCTATTCTTTGTCTTTATGGTGTAGCAAGGGAATGAAGACATTCTTGATTATTTTGCATCACAATGAGAAGCGCCTGTAGGTGTATCCCGCAAACGCGTGCACTCACGAAGCATAGCATTCGCAGTTTATACACACAGGCGCAAAGCTTGCAAAAAAAGTATTTTTAAATATCCTGTGTGTACACATACATACGTTCAGTTCGAAATAGACAAACGTACACAAGAAGTACCTCTATACACACAGAAACATTTATGTTTAACCTCTTATTCGTAGAAACATCTTTTCACTTACAGAATAGTGTATGTCTGACATGTAAAGAATGTCCACGTTGGCCAACTGGCTGAAGAGGGAAAAGACATAGGCGCGCTTCAGTTAAGCGATGTGGCCTTAGCAGTGGGTGCAGCTGCTCTGTCTTCTGTCTGTGTGCGACAGCTGTACAATACTAAGGCGAAGATTTTTGGTTTTCTTTGTGCGATGCAGAGCTGTAGAACAAGGAGTGAATCTTTTCAGGTAATTATTACAGATTGCAGCACTAGTAGTGCACTCACAAGCATCGCTACTGAGGTCCACAAACACCTGAAACAGTCACACAAAGTGAACACGAAATTTTTTGTGTGCGCGCAGCCGTAGTTTCCAAGCAAAAGGGTGTTTTCGTTTCCATCCAGCAGCTGCAACATGTGAGAAACACCGATTTATTTTGCTCCACTTTTACCTAGCAGCACCTGGTGCAGCTACGAAGGACGTAGGTTTCTCAGCGTGTTTTTGAGGAGTAGGTCTGGACTTTGTGGAAGGCGTTGGAAGTGTCGTACGCACTGCGTCGTAGTTCGCAGGCAAAACGCGTTTCACGACGTATGCCACTAGAGGGGATCAGTTTAAAGATAACCCCTGTGTAAGTGCATTCTATCCGTTAACAAAGAAGATGCAGCAACAGATGATTTATAAAAAGGCGCTGGAGCGCAGGCGTGTCCGGAACAATGCGAAGGCGTGTATACGTGATGGCGTCCTGCAGTCGCATCTCCTACAGTAGCATAAGCGGCAACCCTAAAGCAGCAGCCGCAACAGCAAGCACAAGTGAAACCTCATTCCCAAAGAAAAGCATCTGTTTTCAGCTGCAGAACAGATACGCAAGGACAAAACCGCAGCACCTTCACGGTTGTCCAAGTGTTTTTTCTTCCAGCAGCAGGACAAAAGATCCGTTCCCGTACGGTACCTGCTGATACCGCGGATATTACTCTGTTCCTCCCAACGAAAGAGGAAAGAACCACCTGCTGAGACTAAAAGCGTAAAAGAACTCTACTGAGATGCGGTCGCAGCAGCACCGGCAGCCAGGTGTTTCTCTGGGAGCCCGCTGGCTTTCTTCTTCGTTTGCCCTTTGTCTGCCGCTTCTCGCTGTGCGGACGCTTCCTGCAGCAACAAAGGAGCAACCGCAGAAGTTGAAATCAGCGAAGGCGCACAAAAAAACGGTCAGCGCACTGAGGAGAGAGGAGAAAGATGAAGCGTTTTGAACGCAAGTCACCGAGGTGTGACAGGATGACGAAATGACACCAAGCCCGTTTATCTAGAACGTACCGTACGGTGCGTCAGGTGTTCTCGAGCCTGCGTGTGTGTGAGAGATCACACGTCCTCACACATACCGTTGTACACACTGTAGTAGCACGACATTCACCTATACACCACACTGCATTCTTTTTTCTGTATATGTATGTATTAATTCTTCTGTGCGTCTGCCCATCTGTCTCTCTTTATCTCTGTATCTCAGCATATATACGTGTCTGTGTCGGCTTGGGCCACGAAGCAGGAGCACACGCCGAAGAAGAAAAACGCTAGCTTGCCCACCAACAAAATGGGCTGTGACGGATAACATTACCCCGAGACCGAACGGGATCTGCGAAGTCATGCGCCAAGGAACCTGTACAATCTGAGTAAATATCAGCAAGACTGGAGACATCTCTCTTCTCCCTTTATACATACACACAGCAGACCTGCACGCGAACCTGCAAAGATATACGTACGTGTGTGGATATATACGCATATACACCTACACACACAAAAGCGTATACACGTGTAGAAACGTCGCGAACTATACGTACTCAAATAGACGTATATACATGGGTATAAGACCACATGCACAGACAAATGAAGTTGTCCATCTATCTATCTATCTCTCTATATACACGCATATATTCTCCTATCTATATATATATATGTGTAACTGCATACACGTGCCGTACACATATGTAGACACGGCATGCGTGTAGGCACACACCAGGGTACGAGTATTATCATTATATACACGCACATATATATATATATATGTATACGCGCGCAGGCAGTTCAGCGTAATAACTTGTACAACCACTTATGTATTCACTCCCTTTAGGCGCGTCTGTGCGTCAGTAAAGGCCTAGTGACGTACTGGTGGTCAGGAGCGGAGGACCGTCTACCCCCCATAAAATAGTTGTGAAGCCGCGCAGCTACAGAAGGAGAAAATACGCCTGTGCGTTGAGCATCATTAGTTGAAACGAATCAAATACAGGAGCATCTCCTCTGGGCTGTGCTTCTTCATATGACGTTGTATACGAATGCCTAGAAGAATACGCTTTGCCTACGAACTGAAGAATTTCTCTTTCTATTCTCTCCACACGTATATGGACAGGTGCCTCTCTGTGTGGGCGCGTGCACTTCGTAGCGAAGGTGACTCCTGCTGATGCCGCTGCTACTCTGGGTTGGGCTGCTGCTGGTGTTTCCTTCTGCTGCAGCTGCTGAGCTTCTCCTGCGCTTCTTTCCGAGGGGTCCTGCAGCGCCTTCCTGCTGCCGTGGATACCTTCCGCTGCTGCTAACAGAAGGTGCTCACCGCGCGAGAACTACTGTTGTTGTTGCACCGGGTGCTGCGACCTGTTCGAAGAGGAGCGCACCTCGGCTGCAGCTGTTTCCGCTGCCTTTGTCTTATTCCTTATACACGTACTTCTCGGCGCTTCACATTTTCCTCTTTTTCTCTTCCATCGCAACTTGTTCACTCTTTGTAGGCGTGCTGCAAGTGCGGCCGGTTGTCCCCGCCGTCGCTGCCCTTCTCAGCAGACTGCGGCTGTCTTTCTTAGACCCGGCGCACAGGTCCTGCACGTTTGATAATGTGATGCTGCGCTTGTGAAGTGCTCGTGTTCTGCTGCTGCTTGCGCTCTTGTTGAACCGGACTTCGATCTGCTGCTGCTGTGCTTCTTGTTCCTTGCACCAGAAAGTGTATATGAAGTTCTGCTGCAGGTGGTGCGTCTTTAACACCTGCTGGCAACACTTTTTTCCCCTCTCTCTCTTTCTGCAAGCGCCACTTACACGTGCTGACTTTGTACCTACGTGCTGCAGCAGTTGCCCTTTCTGCTGCGCTGCGCAGCAGCTGCTTCCTCGTGTGCTGCAGCAATGACAGGACAACAGCAGCTACCGTTTTCCCTCCTTGACGACGTTGCAGACACCCAAAATCAGGCAAACGTGCCGCTGTTTTCTCTTTTTTGCGCTGCCGCAGCGGCACTGACCAGCACGAGCTGCCGCAGGTGCTTCTCCCCGCTGACGCAGACCCAGGAATCAAGCAGGAGCTGCTACTCTTATTTACTGACACGTGTTGCGGCATCCACGAGAACCGCAAGAGCTGCTGTCCTTATTCGCTTATATTCGATGCAGCAACCATGAGAGCCGCGGGAGCGGTTGCTCTTATTTACTTACATGTGCTGCAGCAGCCACGGAAGGGCCGCAGGAGCTGCTGCTCTTATTTACTTACGTTCGCTGCAGCAGCCAGGAGAACCACAGAAGCTGCTGTTCTTATTTACTGACATTCGCTCTAGCAGCCACGAGCACCGCAGGAGCTGCTGCTCTTATTTACTTACATTCGCTGCAGCAGCCATGAGCACCGCAGTCGCAGCACGAGGCATCACCGGGCTGCTGACGCCGGCGAAGCGCACTGCTCCCGCTGCAGCAGCAAAGAGAGCGAGGGGATGTGGGAAGAAAGTGACGTGTCTCGGAGCCAGAGGCTGCCACTTTTTAGCAGCTGTTAAAGTTGAAGAAGATTGTCGATTGATCTGTGGGGAGAGACGCTCGGCGCACGCAGCGCAGAGTTCGTCTGCTTCCTCCTGGGAGAGCGACACAAGAGCTGCAGCAAGCTGCTGTACTTTCCTGCTGCGCTGAGGACGGCTCTTCACCAACAATTTCTCTTTTCCTGCTTCTGACTTCCCACGTGCTACCACTGCCCTTTCACCAGCTCCTCTTCCTGCTGATCTACCTGCTGCTGCGGCTGGTGGTGGCGATGCTGCTGCTGCTGCGTCTCCGGCGCGGTCAAGTCTTTTTTGGGGTCCTGCTGCTCCTCCATGCGTCCACATACAACGGGCGGATGGCTGCTGGTGCTGCAGCAACAGATGCTGCGGCAGAGGTCCGCACCGACAGAGGGAAGCAGCTACTGCGCGTCCCCCAGCTCGAGGCTGCCTACGGGAGGACGACCACGCTGCAGCAGCAGCAGGGGGTACGGGAGCAGGGGGGAGCACGGGGAAACCAGCAGCAGTCAACCAAGCAACAGCAGCAGAGAGCGACATAGTAGCAACTGCAATACGACCAGGTGGTGAGGGGACGCGCAGGAGGCAGATAGAAAAAGAGCAGAGACGGGTAGGACAGCAGCTCTACACAAATATATGCGTGTGAACTTCACATCCACCTACAAATACGTATATACGCCGATCAGTCTACGTACACACATGTGGGCACTTGGAAGTATATACGTGGAGAGACGAAGAGAGACCCACACACTTACACGAGCGCTCCATTTAAAACGGACGCAGATATACTCATATATATATATATATATACGTATACATACATATATATATACTCATATATTTATATGTATACATATATATATACATATATACTCATATACATATATAATTACAAATGCAAATATGCTGATATAGACGTATGTACGTGTGGACTTGTCTGTAATACATACACCCATATATACACATGTATATACATCTATATATACTCGTATACACTCATATATACTCATATATATACAATTATGAATGCAGATATGCTGATAGAGACCTATGTGCATGTGGACGTCTCTGTTTATTTATACATTTCACGTATAAAAGTGGATGAAGACTGAGATTATTGAGAAGTTGCGGTAGATACTCAAGCAGTGATACATGTGTGTGAAGGTGCAGGCAGTGCCGTCAGACGCCGATGGACTCGGGCGTATACGCGTACTACATGCAACTGGACGACGTATACGTACGTAGAATTAGACTTCTACGTATCTATTTGCAAAGACATAAAAGTATACACATAAGTGCTATACACACCGGCGCGAGGTATATACATATATATATATATATACATATGTATGTATGTATGTATGTATGTATGTATGTATGTATATATATAGATATGCACTCACAAACACATGTGCACGTAGGCGTACGTTGTGGAGGAGAGGGTGACACAAACGGGTAGACAAACGTCTTGCAGTTAAAATAAGGGAGGGAAGTTTCCGAGTGGGAAGTAGAGGACACAGAGAACGACCGATTTAAAAGAGTAAGGAGCACGTCCTTCCTTACACGCGCAGACGTGCTACTCCAGAGGAAGAAAATGTTCATGTAGCGAACATGGATACGTAGCACACATAAAGAGCTCAAGTGTAGGGATAAATTCTCTCTGATGACGCCTGTCGGATACGCATACGTACATGGACGTATGATTGAACGACTTACACACAAAATTTTCGTCTACCTTTTGTTGCATGCGCAGGATTTCCACGTGTGTTCGCACATGTCATGTGCCGGTGCTACATTTCTTCAGCGGCTTCCAGGTAGAACCAGGAAGTCCGGAAGAAGGAATTTATGGAGCTTCTGCTGGTGTGCGGTGGTAGACGGAGGAACAGGCCGAAAAAATAAGAGAGTTTCCACTTGCACAAACCACAACGCGGGAAGAAGGTACGTGCGCGCGTGCGCCGTGCCGTGCCGAGAACGGCAGCACCGAATCATCTTCAAACACGAAGCTTGCAGACACTAGAAAGTGAATTTGACCGAAAGAAGCTTCATCTGCTTCGGGAGTCCCCGAAAAGCTTTCAACATAGATAATGTAGAAGCCGTGAATGGAACCGGCTGTCGGGAAAAAAAGAAACACCTCCAGCACGTGGGAAAACGAAGAACTGCACGTGAAACATACCAAGGTGGTTATAGTATGATGGAGGGCGCAAGTGAAGAAACTTAGTAGACAGTGAGACAATTTTTGCTGAAGCAGGGTCACACACAGCCTGCGTCTCTCTTCCAGCTTCTGGAAGACCCGCCGCCTCCCTGTGCGAAGGTGGAGGAGTATATTACCGTCGCAGTAAGCTTGTGTGTATGCGGGCTAATATGCGTGTATACACCTGCAGGTATACGTAGACACACAGGCGAATGATGCATATCAATCCACTCATGGATAGAAAGAAAGATAGAGACAACACCCGTGTCAGTCGGTATTTGTTCACGCAGGTAGCTACGCGTGTATACCAATGGTTTTGAAGCTAAGTAAAATGTGTTTGGAGCTGCGGTCCTTCGCGTGTTGGTGACGCAGATACCCATTTGCCATACACTTACACACACGTGTGTGTAGGGATGCGCATATACGGCATACGGCTATGACTAGGGCACACCTAAAAATACAAGCAGACTCACATGTTAAGGACTTGTACGGCTTACGGCTATGAGTGGGGCACACCTACAAATGCGGACAGGCTCCTGAGTTAAGGACTTCACTGTACATGCTTCGATGGTCAGGTGTGGTACAAGTAACGTCTGTGTGTATGTGCATATGTATGTACATATGTGTGTACACATATGTATATATGTGAACATATATATATATATATATATATATATATATATA
>KL647301.1:1184092-1383864 GCA_000727475.1 Sarcocystis neurona | reverse complement strand
ATATATGTGGATTCTGTTGTCCGCATTTCGCCCTTCATACGGGTCTGTACAAAGAAAAAGAAGTGTGTACACCGCCTCACTTCACCGGTACAAGTAGAATTATGGAATTCCATCTATTTACAATTTTAGAAGTGTACTGCGCTCTGCGTACGCCTATATCTACAAGAAACACATCTATGTGTTAATATGTCCGCATTTCCCCCACTCTCCCGCTGATGCGTACCTGCGTTATACACGTGCTGTAGGCTCGCGTACCCGTACACTCGCTGTTTCACGTTGCTGATGCCACGGGGGAATGGAGACGCTAGCAAGCTCATAGAGAAGTTTCTTATCGTACTTTTCCTCGCGTTCGATGAGTGTCATCCTCGGTGCAGCAGTGCAGGGAGTCTGATTTGCATTCCACGCTTATCTGGTTCTGCCGCTGAAGTCAGATCTCCCCAGTCTTTGTTCATCCGACCTACCTCTTCGCTCGCGAAATGAGGAGACAATTACTGAGAGCAATCCTCTTTCTGTGTACCCCGATAAATCCTCCCTGTTGGCAAACCGTTTTGATGTTCGTTCCGCCCAGGATGTTGTAGTCTATCAAAATGAGTGAGGCGAACTCCAGGGCGCTCTCTCGCTGGAAAACTGCGGCCGTATTTACCGATTTGGGAAGATACTCTACTTTCTCAGATCTCACCACGTGGTGCTGCTACTCTGGGACAAAGAAGAAATTAACATTCGTACTTGTTCCCGTTTCCTTCATACTGGACATCCAGTATTTGCTTACAATTCGCGTTGCCCCTAAAAGACATTCGAGGTGCCTTTCCGTCCGACTACCACAGCGACTGTAACAATGACTGTCTGCTCTCCAGCAGATGCTCAGAAAAGTTCTACTAGTGTTCTTACTGCTGGTTACTAACAAATCTGCTACTGTGCGGGGCTATCAGTACTGCTGTAGCTAATTTGCTGGGCTCTACTAGTGTTATTAGGTGTCTTTCTAGCATTTCTGCTGCAATGCTCGAAGAGTGTGTTTCCCTCCCTTCTCCGCTTTCTCACGTAATTATGCTGCGTCCTTAGAATGGCAGGTGATCTACGGCTCACGAAATCTGGCGCAACTGCGTTGCTGCTGCACGTGAAGCAGCACAAAACTATTGATTAAATCCGAGTGTATGATTACACATGGATCTATTTTTCGTTACGTATTCATCTTCACGGTCAGCTGCCGTCGCTGCAGTTACAGGAGAAAAAGCAATCCAAGTTGCAAACTTTCTTCAGTGAGCGTTGCCAACCCTGGAGAATCGCTAAAAATAACCCTGACACCAGATGGGAAATGGATTATTTACCACAAAAGCATGTCGGTACTGGTAGTACTAGTACGCGCACGAGTACGCGCACGAGAAGCAGAGAAGAGAGTGCGTGTACGAAGTCGAGATTTCGCAACAAGGAATAGGGGAGCTTGACACATTTCTTGAAAATCACCCTATATAGAAGTACGAAAATGTACCTATGTATACGTGTGCGGACACATGCAGAAGTCGTACACGAGCACCCACATGGGCGCGTATGTCCTCTGCGCACACATGTGGAAAAATATGCATGTGGACTCACGTCATGAATTGCCTCTACATTTACGAAATACAACAAATCAAAGATCCGCATCACGTTCACACAGTGCTGCTGCCATAGTATTGCTCTAGGGGAAAGGTTCTACGTTGTTTTCCCAAGACTTTTCCCCCCGTGAGCGCTGCGGTTCATTGAGGAAAGTCGCTGCCTTAAGCGCTGCCGCGGTTGCAGAAACACACTTGATAACGTATCGTTGTGCTTCAGCGCTGTCGCTCGCTTCTACCATTGAAGAAAGCCCTTTTTATATTGGTGCTTTCGCCTACATGAATTCTTGTGTTTCACTCAGGCTTCCCTGCATGCACACGTGTGCATACGTATGTATATATATATATAAATATATATAAATACGTACGTAGGTGGTGATGGGCCTGCGCGAATATATATATATATATACATGTGTATACATACGTGGAGTCAGAGAAAAGCGTACTGGTGTAGATTAATTCGCACACAGCCAACGTATAGTACATGAGCGTCCATACATATGTGTGTACTACAAAAAAGTATGTGCAGGTGCATATAGATGTAAAGCCATAGAGGTCCGCATGCGTTGACGTGGACCTTTTCTGCGCGCATGTGTAGGTAGCGTATTGCTTCCCTGTGCAGCTGCTTGAGTGATTCTGCACATGCAGCGGTGCAGCACACCGGTATTCTGCTGAATGTGTGTGATTCCGGCTGGACATGTTGTGTGCTTGACTGCTCCTGCAGAGTGACTTCATGGTCGTGGGCTGTTCTTGAAATTACGTGTAGCCAGGTGGTATCTGCCTAGTGATGGATGTGTCTATAGATATGAAAAGGCATACGCGGTGTACGTGTTTTTAACTGTTGGTGGTGTGTGTACAGTTAACGGCCAGCAAGCAACAAGTGCAACATCGGTGGACGTAGGCAGCAGCAAGAGAGGTGAAACTATGCTGCTTTTTGGGAGTGAGGAAAAAATTAAATTTTTCGTTTCTCGCCCGGCAGTCGGGTGTGAGCAACACGCGAAGAAAACGACCTTCACGCTATACAGATGTCGTCTCGTGTCGTATGCGGGTCAGACACACACACACAAACACACGCACACACGCAAACGCAGATATAAGTTGGACAATATAAAAATTCAAATACACATGTATTCGCTCGCGAACACAAAGACATGCGTGTGTATCCACATGTACTCCCACACATGTACTAGACACGTGTAAAGCCGTATACGTTGTGTCCATATATGTGTACTAGTCTGTCCGCGTCGCCGTCCATACAGAATGGAGAGAAGTGGACGGAAATTCGTGTCCATATATGTGTCCTAGTCTGTCAGCGTCGCCGTCCATAGAGAATGGAGAGAAGTGGAGGGAAATTCGTCCTCGTCTCATCATCCTACCGAGAGAAAGATGCGAGGCGAAAAAGAAAACAATTCTGCCCTGTCCACATATCGACAGAAGAATGCATCACCTACCGTGCACCTCTCATGTATAACCACAAGTATATCTATTTTGCACGTGAGACATTCGTCGTCTCCCCCCCTCTGCGCGTCATGTTCATTTTCAACAAAAAGCAAGTCTTCTGCTTCTTGTTGAAGGACGCGTGCAGAAGGTGCGTCTTCGTGTGTGCTCAACTCCCACTGGCGTCGTGGCGTCACCCTGCTGAAGCGAATCTCAGCCGTCTGCCCCTCCTTCCCACCGAAGTTACAGGCAGCAGGAATACGTAAGGTAACAGATAAGCATGCAGTGTGGGAAAGACCTATCCTCAAGTCAAAAAGATGTGTGTGTGTGTCTGTGTCTCTGTGTGTGGAAGTCGTTCATACTTGTGGGTGTATGTATCTCTGCGATGCGTAGCAGCACACCTGCTGTCAACTGCCACGCCTTAATACGGATGTTGACATACACCAGGTGACACGCACAACGTCTACACACATGTTCATATAAACACGTATGCACTGTAGAATACTCTTTCATCTACACACCAATTTATCTGTATGTGGACGTACACCTAGATCTCTCTCCATACAGATACACCCCACTTCTCAGGAATCCCTACATATAATTTTACGAAAGCAACTACACATGTGTGACAATGTTTTCTCCAAACGGTAGTGTGTCCTACTCCACCGCAAGCATTGTTCTACATTACACTCGTACAGAGGTGTGCCCTGAACAGTCTCTCTTTGTCAATTTACAGCGAATTTTGTCCGTCATCCCACCGTCACCCCAGCAGCTGGATATAGCGACGCTACGTGTGGCTACTAAACCGTCCCTTTGCAGATTCATCTAAATCTGAGCCCGCACCGCAAGTGGGGGAAGAATCGCTACGTTGTTCAAGATCCAGCCGTAGCCGCGTAGAAGGTTAAAAATTCACCGTTTCGTTCTAATGCTGCTGCAGCAGCCGGTGCTGCACCAGCAAGGAATTGGCGTTGCTGCAGCAGCAGGGGCTCAGCAGCAGCAGCAGCTTGTGTCTCCCACGCGCCCGGCAGCAGCAGCAGCAGTAGGGGCAGCAATACAAACACATCAGCAAAGCAGCGCGGTTCCGACTGCTGGCGCTACTGCAGAGGCGCAGAAGGAGCGCCAAAAAGAACAAGTGCCATGGCAACATCAGGACAACAGCAGCAGCCGCACACCAGCGGCAGCAGCAGAACTGCAAAAGCGGCGGCGCAAAACCAGCAGAAGCAGCAGCGCAGCTGCAGCAACAGCTGCAGTAGCTGCAGCAACACACCAGCTGCAGCAGCAGCACCAACACACCTGCTGCAGCAGCAGCACAAGAGCAGCCGCGACAGCGCAACTGCTCGAGCAGGCGCACAGGTGTCGGAGCGGCAGCAGCAGCAGCACAACAGCAGCAACAGCACGAGCCACAGAAGCACGTGGGCAGCTTCAACAGCAGCACAGACGCCGTGCCAGGCGAAACACGAAGTATCACGTCGTTTCTCCTGGTACAGCAGCAGAAAACATTTGCCGTAGGCATTTCCTGTCGTCGTGACTCTCTCCACTGCCGCAGCAGCAGAAGCACACCATTGTTTCTTCCTTAATATATCGCGTCCCCTTTGTTGCTCAGCGGAAACCTTCATGCGACTCCACGTGCTGCTGCGCTGCTTCTTCCTCTTCTGCGTCTTGATATTCTTCATCATTTTCTTCTGCAGCTGCTGTCTGCGGATGGTAGAATTCTTGCCGTCGGTGCTGCTGCTGATCTCTCTCCTCTGCCTCCTCGGCGTCTCCCTTCCACTGCTCGTTCAACAGCTGCTGCCAGATATTCCCAGAGCCTCTCCACCCCCCGTCGTGCTGCTTCTGCGGCTGTGCGCCTTTCTTCAGCATTGTCTGCGTTACAGCTGCTGCTTCTCTTCCTCTTCCTCCTGCTCCTTCTTCTTCTTCAGCACCAGCGGCCCTAATCCCACCACCCGGTGCCCGGCTGTCCCCACTCCGTCCTCCAACAGCACCAGAAGCAGCACCAGCAGCAGCAGAAGGGAGACGCCGCTCTTCTTCGGTGTCATCTTCATCCAAATCATCGGTGTCCTCCCATTCTTCTAGTTCCGCTGGCAGCTCCCACCGCGTTGGTGAATTTCTGGCTTTTGTTGCTGCAGCTGCTGCCGCTCCTGCTGCTGCGGACGCTTTCGTCGCTGTTGCTGCAGCGTCCCTGGTGCCATCTCCACGTCCCTCCTCTGCTGCTGCAGCTTCTCTCCCTGCCTTCTGCTGCTGCTGATGCGCACTTCCACGCCTTTCTTCTTCTTCCTCCTCCTCTTCCTCCTCCTCTTCCGCTGTATCTCCTTCTTCTTCGTGAACCCGACGCTGCGCCTGCTGCTGCAGCCCTGCTGCCGCGGCAGCCTGCTGCGGCAGAGGCGCCTGCTGCTGTCCACCCCTCCCCTGGGGACGCTGCGCGTTTCCCAGTAGACGCAGCAGCGCGTCGACTCCCTGCGGTAAACCTCTGCTGTTTCCCTCCCCTCCTCCTCCTGGTGCTCCTCCTCCTCCTCGACCGAGCTGTGCCTGCAGCAGCTGGCCCACACTCCCCCAGTCGACGTTGAATGGGTCTCTCGCCGTACCCTTTGCTCGGCCTGCTGCGTTGGTCCCTGTTCCCGCTGCTGTCCCTGCTGTTGTCCGTGCTGCTTGCCGTTGCTGCTGTCTTGCCTGCGCAGATGCTGCTGGTGCTGTTGCAGCTTCTCCTGCTGCAGCACGTGCTGTCTCTTCCTCCCCGTCTTCCTCTGACAATGTCTGCTCTTGTGCATCCCCGCCTGCGTAGTACCCTCCCGGTTCTCTCCCTGCTGCTGTTCGCTGCTGCTGCAGCCTCCCCGACGACGGAGACACCGCGACCGGGGACGGCTTCTTTGTCAACGCTGCCGCGCGTGCCTGCTCCTGGTGCCAGCGCTCCACCTGCTGCTGGTACCGCTGCCGCTGCTCCTGCAGTGCAGCGTACTGCTGCTGCTGCTCCTGCAGTGCATCGTACTGCTGCTGCTGCTCCTGCAGTGCAGCGTACTGCTGCTGCTGCTGCTGAGCCAGCGAAGGATGAAAATGGGGTGCCGCAGCCCCAGGATACGGCTGTTGCTGCGGTGGCCCGTAAAAGCGCTGCTGCTGATATTGTGGCCCGTAGAGCTGCTGCTGGGGATACGGTGGACCGTAGAACTGCTGCTGATATGGCGGCGCGTACTGCCGTTGCGGCTGAAGCGGTGGACCGTAGTGCTGCTGCTGCTGCGTCTCTGCCTGGTAGGCGTGTTGCTCGGCGTACGGCCGTCTGTATCCTCCCTCTCCTTGCCCTTCCACCTGCTGCTGGTGCCACGCCCGCTGCTGTTCCACCTGCGCCCTCTGCTGTCGCTGCTGTTGCAGAGCCTCCTGCTCTTCGCGCAAGTGCTGCTGCTGCTCAAACACCGGCTGCTGCTGTTGCTGGAGCCGCTGCTGCTGCAGCCGTTGCTGCTGCAGCCGTTCCTGCTGCAGCCGTTGCTGCTGCAGCCGTTCCTGCTGCAGTCGTTGCTCCTGCAGTTGTAGCCACTGCCGCTGCTGCTGTGCCCACTGCTGTTGCTGTTGTAGACGTGTCAACCGCTCCTGTTCCGCAGCTGCGAAGTCGTTATACATTTCGGCTGCTGCTTGCCTCTCCCTCTGCTGCTGCTGCTGAGCATTCCACTTTGCCTCGCGTTCTTCTCCTCCGCTCCCACGTTTTTCAGCAGCAGCAGCAGCGGCACTACGCCTGTATTCCCTTCGCAACGCATGCGCCGCCTCTTCCGCCTCCTCGTCGTCTTGGTGTTCACCCGGTACGGAGCGGCGGAAATCGGCTGCAGCTGAGAGTCTGCCTCCTCCACCTGCTCCTGCTGCTGCTCCTCGCTCTCTTCCTTCCCTATCCCTCTCCGCTGCTGCTGCTCTTGGGCTGAGCTCCTCCTCGACAGGCCGCGCAAGCCCACCCGTACGCGCCACTGCAGCCGAGCCAGGACGAAACTCTGTTGCATCCTCCTTTGCAGCAGACTCAACAGCAGGAGGAAAACCTCGAAAAGCATCTGCCTCTTCAGTAGTATCAGCAGCAGCAGCCTCTCCACGAGTACCAGCACCAGCGGCCCGGGGAGGAGTCGACCGGCCGCTGACTAGCTGACTTTCAGGTCTCGCAGCAGAAGCAGCAGCATACGCACGAGAGCCACCTCCTCCAGCACCACCAGTGGCAGCAGCAACGCGGTGTGGGGGATGCAGCAATGAAGCGTCTTCATCCTCCACCTGCAGCGCTCCTCCTTCTTTTTCTCCTCGTCCGCTGCTGCTGCGCGTGCTGTTGCTGCTGGCCGTACCGCTGCTGGCCGTGCTGCTGTTCATTTCGCTGCGTCTTCGCTGGCTTCCCATCGCCACGCCGTCTCCTTGTTCTCTTCCTCCTCCACCAGCAGACCTGCTGCTGCTGCTGGCGCCGGTGCTCCTACTTCTTCCCTGCGAAAGCGTATCTAGCAGCTGGGTGAGTTTTGCAAGATTCGGCGAGCCGTTCAGCTCGCTGCCGCGCCTCAGATCGAACAGCCCTGAAAAATCGTCATTTTCGTCTCCTTCTTCTTCGTTGGGTCCTCGGGATCTCCCTTGCCGCCCTGCTGCTGCTGCTTCTGCTGCTCTTGCTGCCGCGGCATGCAGTGCCTCCCAGCTGGACCCAAGGTCGCTCCGCTGCTGCGCTGCTCCCGTCTTCTTCCTCGCCCCTCCCCCTTCGCTCACCAGTCCCCCCGCTGTTCTGCTGTTGTCCTTGCGGACAGCAGCTCTCCCGTCTGCTGCCGCTTGTTTGCCGTTTTCTGCGGAACTTTCTGCTGCTGCGACTGGCGCGGTCTCCGCTGCTGTCGCCGTCCCCTCGGCTGCTGCTCCTTTCTCCCCTCCTCCACCTACACCTGCTGCTGAAGACGAGCCGACACCGGCTGCTGCAGACCTGCCACCGTCAAGTGCTTCTGCATTTCCTCCTGCTACGTCCTCCTTCCTCCCCAAAATATGTGCTGCTGTTGTCGCGGCAGCGTCCTTCCCTCTTTCTTCGCTTCCTCGTCTCTCCTCCCCTTCTTTCTGCGTTTCTTTCTCGCCGGCTGCTGCACTACCCGCTTTTTTCTCTCGTCCTTCTACGTCTCCTTCCCTGGTTGTTGATGATGCAGCGTTGTCCCCCATTGCTGCTGCGCCTGGGCCACCGCCCGTCTGAGCGCGTGCTTCTGCTGCTCCTCCGGCTGTGGCACTTTGCCGTCCCGGTGAAATATTCAAATTTACTGTGCCCTCCGTAGGGCTGCCGTAACCGTATCTGTCCTCCCACTTCGTATCTCTCGTTTCCGTCGCTGTTGCTGCTGCTGCCGTCTCTTCTTCTTCTGCTGTTCGACCTGTTACTGCTACTCCTGCTGCTGCACGTGGACCACCTGCGGCTGCTGCGGGGGTGTGGTCTCGTCGCCCTCCTGCTGCAGCAGAGAAACCAGAGGCAGACGCTACCTCTTTTTTGGCGCTGTCCCCCCCATCCCTACGTGCAGCGTCCGTTCGAATGGCAGCAGCGTCGTCTGCGCCAGGCATCAGCTCCTTCTCTGATACCACTGCTGTCGTCGGTGATTGTCCTGCAGCTGCTCCAGACAAAGCAGATCGATAAACAGACGCCTCATCACCTGCTGCTGCTGCGAGCCAAGGCTCATCCCCCCCTCCCCCGCCCCAGCAGCAGCAGCAGGGTACGAGTCCGTAGCTTCGAAAGCAGCAGAAGAAAACGGAGGCAAAGCAGCAGCAGGGGCGCCGCCGCCAGGAGTAGCGCTTGAGAAAAAGGGAGAAGCAGCCACCTCCTCCTCACCAGCCGGCAGAGAACCCCCTGCAGCCGCAGCGACAGGGAAGAGCTGGTCGTCTATGTTACGACCACCGGCAGCAGCCATGCCAGTAACTTCCTCGGCGGACAGGAGAGAGGCAGCACCCGGGGCACGTAGACGCTCCACAGCAGAAGCAGCAGCCGCAGGAGCAGAAGACTCGGGGCCGTTGAGTGCAACACCAGACGGATACTCGGCAAAATTTGCGTCAGCAGTAGCCGCAGAAGGAAAACTCTCAGCAGCAGCAAAAGCGGCAGCCGTGTTTACTCCTGAGAAAGCAGCAGGCGACGGAAGTGACGACCGAGTTGCTGCAGCAGCAGGAGCAGCAGCAGCAGCATCAGGGGCAACAACTGCAGCATCAGGAGCACGCGCGGACGACTCGATTGTTTCTGTTCCTTCTCCTTCTCCTCTTAGTCTCTCTCTCTCTCTCGTTGCTGCTGCTGCTGCTGACGCTGCTTTCTGTCTTTGTTTCTCTCTCCCTCAGGCTCTCTCCTCCTTCGCCTTCCTCTGACTTCCCGCCGCCGCTTGTTCTTGCTGCTCCTGCTGCAGCGCCTGCTGCTCGCCAAGCCGCCTCATCCCCCCGAGTTCCACCACTACCACCCACCCAGTCCGAATGTTGCTGCTCTTCTGGGAAGTGCACACATGCACGGCAGCAAAATCATCAAAACAGACAGACAGGCCTACAAAGACATTCCTAACAAACACGCAGAGAAAAACGGAAACTGCGAGAAAAACAGAGCCAACCCTATAGAGTTAATGACAAGAACGGTCACCGCATACGCGTATGTATACCTATATATATATATATATATATATATGTATACACTTCACATACGTACATACACACATAGACACATAAGTTCTACGTACGGGGGGCGACTGGCTTCTGCGAATGTATACCTATATATACCTATATATATATGTACACAGATACATAAAAGTACTTGTAAATACACACGGTGTATATATCGTTCGCTAATATGTAGAACATATATATCTATTTACACGTTTGTATCTACATATGTCTACGTATATAGAGATAGAAAAGGAGAGGAAGAGAGAATGTTGTAGATATTTGAAGACATGGTCTTGCTGGATGTCTATACACATATATATATATATATATATGTATATATATGTGCAGGGAGAATTTTATAGACATATATGTACACACATACACACACTATACTGTTGGATAGTTGTACATTTATATATATACACATATATACACATATATACATGTGGATACCGAAAGAGAGAGAGAATGTTGTAGACAGACACGTCCATAAACGACGCCGGTGGATATTCATACATTTATACACAGACATAAACACATATATGGAGAGAACGACATTTTGTACACATCCACATCCACACACAGGGCTCGTATATATTTATACACTTATACATATATATAGGGATATATATACAGGGAGAGACAGCCTTTTGTAGATGTATATATACACACACAGACAGTCCTGGTGGATAGCGCGACGACAGTTGCAACAACGCGTACCGCTCCAGCCCCATCCGCTGCTGGGCTGATCTCCGGCATGTCTCTTCTTTTTCTTCTTCTTTGCCGCAGGCTTGGGCCGCTTCTCTCTCTTCACTCCGTCATCTGCTGCTGCTGCCGCTGCTGGCTCTTCTGCGCTTGGCTCCTCCGCTGCGGGCCCTGCTGCTGATTCGAGCGCCTGCTGCTTCTTCCCCTTCTCCTGCTGCTGGCCTGGCCGCGGCTCCCGCTCCTCGGGCACGGCGCTCGGCGAGGCTCCGCCGCCCGGCCGAGACGAGACGGCGACAGGAGGCCCCGACAGCCAGCGCCACAGCACGACCAGCCAGAGCATCAGCAGCGTCGACAGCAGGAAGACAAGTATTCTGCCCTGCAGCGCGACCAGACACGCAAAGATGTGAAGCAGCACCTGCCCGAGATGACGTGCTGCCTCGCTGCCGCAGCGACATAGACGCCCGTCGTTATATACGTGGACGTCCACATGCATACACACACAGACATACATGGTTGTATCTATCGTTGACCCAGCACTGCAGCAAATACGCACACGTCAAGAATCGAGACACACACCCTGCCAGAAGAGATGAAAACGCACGCACTGGCGCGTATATACGGACTCAAGAAATACACAGATGTGCGTCTACACACATACTGGCAAGCACAGAGACGTCTGCAGATATACAATACATAACAATACTTCAGAACAAAAACGCATGCGCACACGCAGACACAGACCCAAAAAACATACACCAGTGGGTTATACACGTTGGCAAACACGGGGGGGAGGCCTCTCTTTCTCTCTGTACACATACACATATACATGATGATGGACGCACATACACAGATTCAATACACAAACAGACACCTACACACACACGGTCAAACACAGCAGGGTTTATGTATAAATTTGCAGATAAACGCGTGTAAATCGACCTACGCACATATCGACGTCTGGATATATTCACAGATGCGGAAGGCCCGCACAGATGAACTCTTCTACGGGTGAGGTAGACACACGCAGAGAGCGAGAGAGAGCGAGACACACCCGTAATATGTAAATGTACCTCAGCGCATGCATACATAAATATTTGGCTCTATACGTATATGTGCTCGGACCTACAGATCTGTATATGAACACATAATATATGTACATCTACGTAGACAGACATGTATACACGTATGCATACATATATATATGTATATGTGTGAGCGGATATACATGTAGGTGGATATACAAGTACACCTAAGTATACGTGTGTATAGACGCGTACATACAAGTACATATATAACGGCATATCTACATGTGTGTGTATACACATATACATACACGTACATATATATATATATATATGTATGTATGCACCTGAATACATCATTTTTATACGCACAGGCGTTGAAAGGCTCAAACAAATACACGTGGAGAAATATGGTCTGTAGAACCCCTCTCTACCACTGCATGTACTACGCAAAATACGCTGACGTTGTACAACTCCACATATGACCGGAGCCACGTCAAAATATATATATATATAAGTGAGGGTTCACACACAAACGTCCTCCACGCCACTATCCACACGTACGCCCCAAAGACTCTCTGTACACGCACATGTGTACAGCTTCCTAACACACGCAGCCGGCACCATATATAGGTGGACAGATAGAAATACGTAGATAGATAGATACCTAGAGACATCTCTATGTAGTTGTACATATACATTTACACGTAAGCATATATAAATATATATGTGTGGATCACTATACACACACCAATGTATATAAATACGCACACGTAAAAGTACGTGTACACATACGTGTTTGTCTCTATATTTATATGTGTGATATCTATATATATCGATGCATATCCGTGTCTGGCTCTGTACAACTATGTAGGTCTGCACATACCTGTGTGAATACCTATTTATACATACCTGTACCTATCTATACACGTGGGCACAAACCTATACATATTCATATGTATATGTGTTCGTATATATTTATATATAGACCTATACGCATGCCTCCGTGTGTGTGTATATATATACGTACATATATATACATATGTATATATATGCCTACATGCATGCCTCCTCTCTATCTCTCTCTATGTTAATAGTAATGGACCAGCCTCTGTACCCGATGAGTTGTGAGGTGATGTATGAACATATATCAATATGTATATATATATCTATGCCTCTATGCATACCTCCCTGTTTCTCTCTGTGTAAATGTACATATTTATATATATATGTATATTATACATGCATGCCTCTCCTTCTCTCTCTCTATATATGTGTAAATAGTAATGGCCCAGCCTCTGTACCTGATGGGTTGTGAGGCAATGTATGGACATATATCTACACAACTCTATGCCTCTATGCATCCCTCCCTCTTTCCCTCTCTATATATTTGTATATACACATATATCTATACATATCCATACCTCTCTCTATATATATGAATGTACATAGTAATGGGCCAGCATCTCTACACGGATACTTGTGACACGGTGTAAGACGAACTTGACATGCAGGATCCCGGCCACCACATATTCGGTCCGCGCCCAATATATACATTTATATGTACGTGCGCATATATGTGTGTAAATATTCCCACACTTGGACACCGACGTAGAGGAGTTTACACGGCCGCAGCATTGCAGATCGCTCACTACTTGCCGCACGAGCCAGAGAAGACGTCCCCTGCAAACTTGACGCATGCACATGCTACATACAGGTGAAGTTGTCCCCTTCTCTCGAATATTTACGTATAAGGAGGAAGGACAGGAGAAAGGACTCTACGACACCTAACCGACCTATACAAGGGAAATAGAAGAAGGCTGACGAGCCGTCACCTGCAGCACCTCAGATTTGTCTATCTCTGTCTCTCTCTATCTTTATACATATATATACGTAGGAATACATACATACAAAATGTAGGCACGGATACGTTTGTTTCTACGAATGTGGACACGCATACATGTAGAGGTGTGGATGCAGATTATCCATCTACATCCCCGGGAGTACAAACACACACAACTCCACATACGAGCACGAAAGTAGATGTACCTACATATATACATGTAACTGCGTGTGTTGTACATACATACATATAGGAAAAACGTGCTGGAGTACACATATACATATATCTACGTACAAATGCACGAACCAAGATACGACCACGTACATCGGTATATACATACATATATACATATATATATATATATATGTACATACATATAGCTCTAAGTGTTGTGCACATATGTGTAAGTATATATACATACAACGCTACGTGCTGTGCATATATATATATATATATATATACACATAAATCTACGTGTTGTCCATATATATACATATACACATCTACGTACGGATGCAGAAATCATGTATTTACACACAAGTATACGTGTATACATATATATATAAAAATTTCTACAGGGAGAAGTATCGCGGCACACAGGTGTGTGGGTTTGTATGCACAAGGAAGAGTACGGCGGCATATATGCCTCTATGCGTATACACGTGTGTGTGTATCGAGGCACCACACTGACATCTGCGTAGGCGTAGAAATGTAAGAGAGGTGGGGATTTGTTGTTTACTCCGTCTTGTGGTTCTGGCTTTCTTTGGACTCTAATTTCTTCTTCCTGTTTGTCTCCCCGTCTCGTCTCTTTCTTTTGGTCTATCCACACAAAAGAGGACAACAACAGGCAGGCAACAGGAGACGGGTCTTACCGCGCGGCTGAGACGACGTCGCTTTCTTCCTTTACCTCCCCCTGCTCCCCCCCGCTCTGGGAGAAAAGCTTCTCCTGCGCTTCCTTCTCCTCCTCCTCCTGCAGCAGCAGCAGCTGTGCGACTGTTCAGTCTGCTGCTGCCGTCGGGACCGCTGCTGCTCCTGCTGCTTCCATACTCCGCTGCGCCTCCTCCGCGACCCGCGGTGGTCGGGCCACCGCCGCTGCTGCCGCCGCTGATCTCCCTCCCCCCCTCGCCGCTGCTTCCTCCCTCTGCCGCTGCTGCCGCCAAGCTGCTTCCTCCCGGGCCTGCTGCGCTGCTGCGGCTGTACAGCGGCAGCACCTCTGCTTTCCATAGTGCCCCGGTCACCATTTTTGATCCCTTTGAAGCGGTTCCAGTCGTCCCTTTCTACACACGTTGCTTTTTCCCACTGCGTGCTGTGTGCCCATCCCAAATGCGCACATACGTATACATATATACACTACACGCTACATATGTATACACACATATTACGCATGCACGGGTACACAGGGAGACTGGCGTAGGTGTGTATACACACACACATATATATGCATATGTATATGTAGCGCTGTTAGACGCCCAGACAGAGATATATATATAAATAAATATCTGTGTGTGCTGGAAGGGGTTGAGAGAAAGTGCTATGGAGCTACATATTTTTCGAACCTGCGTGTACACGTGCGTCCAGACCCCTTGCCACCACCAGACTGAGAGGCCGTTCAGACGGATATACGTACGGAGATAGCGGCAGCACACACACTACACTTGTGGAGCTGAGCACACACGCAGCAGATGACACAGAAGATGTAGAAGGCGCGACGCAACACCAACACCAACACACACACACACACACAAAAGTGCCGGCGGAGGACAGCTGTGACACACACAAACCGTGCGTGTACACCTACGCAGTGACCGAAGCAAGACAGGGAAGACAGAAAATACTCGACGTGTATAGGCACACGGATGAATTTAATAGACAAGTGGAGATGTGTCCTTCTTTCTAAAAGTGTTTAGAAATGGACGGGTGTAGAGAAACGTGAGTCTCCCTCTCCGTAGAGAAGCGGGGAAAAGATCTGCGGTGTACGGCAACGGCAGCGCCCTCACGCATTTGAGCCGCAGAGAAGAACCCGAGACACGGCGTTGCATACCTCAACGATACCCATACAAAGAGATATGAGCCAGAGACGCACATATCACATATAAGAGACTCACTTCTGTTTCGGTCTTTCTGTCTCTGTCACAGACACACACCCACACGCATGCATATATAAGAAAATCATTTCTATCTCTCTGTGTCTGTTCCCCTCTCTCTTTGTCTTTATCCCTTTTGGCCTTCCTCTCCTTCGTTGTCCCTTTCTCTGTCCGTTAATTTCTAGAGAGAGGGAGAACGGTTCGGGGAAAGTGAAGGGCGAAGCACAGACGCCGTCGCATCCAGCCGGTCAACTACGAAAGAGGCGGTCAAACAACGTTTTGCAGGAGAGGGACCTCCTCGATGCAGAATGATGTATACACATTGAAGAGCTACTACTACTAGCCAACAGCGCGCACGCAGACGCCAGCTAGACCCTGGTGTCCACCTGCAGCAGAGTCGCGAGTTCCCACCAGCAGAGAATGTCACACAGCTCCCTGGCCAAGCTCACGCAGTGGGCCGGGGAACGCGTCGCAGCCATAGCTAGCCAGTTACGGCGGTTCGTGACGGCTTCGCGGTGGAGCGTTCCTCCTAGAGGCAGCTGTCTACGCATGCTTGCACATCTCGAGAAGTCACCGCTCAACTACTGCGGAGTTGCCGCCCACTTATTAACAGCAGTGACCGGCCAGCCAGCCGCCGCTGCACGTCGAGAGTAGCCGTCGGCAGCTGCGACGCACGCAGCGCGCGGGGCCCGTTCGTCCTAAAACTACCTCTGCAGAAGCAGCCGTCTCTCTTTGGTTGCGCTTCGCTAGCCACCCCTCCACAGCAGCAGCGTCCCATCATCCACCGGCTACCTTGCCTACCGAAAGTGACAGCTCACAAGCGGCGCGGCGCGTGTGTGCCTGCCCAGCGACACACAGCTAGCCGCAGAGTGGATGGAGAGTAGATAGCCACTCCGGCATGTGGCGCGCGTCCAAAGCACCTCGCTGCGCGGCGGCACCTCGGTGGCAACAGCGGCGTCACGGCGGTCGCAACAGCGTCCGCAGCCCCGCGGGCGACCCTGTGAGACTGCTGTCGCCAACGGCTATATGCCTGCCAAGGTGCACGCGCCGGCGCGGTTAGCTGCTGCCGCCCACCAGGGGTAGATGCAAGCTAGCTGCGCGTGCCGCGAGCGCTCCCAGCTGCGATGTGAGACAGCAGCGCTCCTGCGGTGGTACTACGCAGATGCAACAGCAACAGAAATGAGATGGAAGCAAGCCAGCAAGCAACGCGCAGACGATTGCAGCCCCCCGCACGACGGCGGTGCCCCCCGCTGCTGGGGCGACGTTGCTGGCGGTCACGCCGGCGCCAGGTCAAGCGCACAGCTGCAGCAGCAAAAGCGAGTCAGCTGCCCACCACGAAGACGCGCGAGAGATGCAGAAACCCGAAGAAAACGCACCTGCTGCACCCGGCCAGAGCCACGCTTCCTCACGGGACCCCCCTGCCCCTTCCGCCGCGAGAAGAGGCAGTCTGCATGTCCTGATGCTGCTGCCCCCTCCCCGCCGGGGAACGACGTTCCTCCTCGGCACCCGCAACACCGCCCCGCCCTTGGTGGCGATGCAGAGAGGCTTCGTTGGTACGTGTACGCTGCTTGCTCACGCGGGGTCGGCAACAACGCAAGAGCCACAGATCATATCAGGAACGTGGGACACACACGCCTTTGTCTCGTCCTGTCTCTCTATATGTACATGTATGCATGTGCTCTTTCCCGGGAAGAGAGCGCTGCGCTAGAGTTGAGAACGCTCGACGAAAGAGTAAAAAATATGTATGTGTGTATGTGTGTATCTGCCGCTGGGTTAGTATGTATATGTGCAGAGCCGGCGCTGTACCCAGCAAAGAGCAAGACGCCTTTGCCGCCGCTGCCACGTCAAGGAAGACGGAAGGGGGGGAGGGGAGAAGCGGAAGCAGAGAAATAAGAAAAGCTTCTCACTCGTCCTTCTGTTTCCTCCCACGAAACGCAGTCCTCCGTCTGCACGCGCACACACATAAACTGAGAACGCAGCGGAGGCAGCTCCTCCCTGCCCCTTCCGAAGGAACCGACGGGCCTACTTGAGACACGGCGCGTCGCTAAAGCAGCAAAAACACACACACACGCCCACACAGAGGGAGACGAAGACAATTCAACGGGGAGGGGAAAAGACGGCGCGAGAACGGCATTGCATATACAGAGGCGCGCACACACATGTATATAACAGCACGCACACACACACACACACACACACAGATAATACAAGACGGAAGACAACGTACGTGGTGGCGTGCGTATGTATGTATGTCTGTTGGTTGAATAGGACGCAGAGATCGATGGTAACATTCAGGCGGACTACGCAGCGAGTTCCGCACCTACGTGTTGAGACAGCAGCCTCTGTGGCTCACGCATGCATGACACATCATAAGTCTCCCTGCAAGTGTCTACACAGAGAGAGAGAGGCGGACAGAGGCACAGAAAGTGAGAGAGACAGGCGGCTACTGTCGACTGCTGTTAACTAGCCGTCCTTCCGTGGAGTATCTACGCGTAATCCCGCTGCGGGTCTGTGTGTCTGCAGGGCTGCTGCGCAGCTGCTGCAGCCAGGCGAGAGCCTCGGTGAAGAAGACGAAGACGAAAACAGAAGACACGAAGAGAGGAAGAGCCAGTGTGTGTGTGGAGCCGGCGAGACGGCGTCTCCTGCTGCTGAAGGCACGACGCAGCAGTCCCGCAGAAGGAAAGGCGAGATACAGAGAGACTGTCGCCGCGGTCGGCCGCAAAAAATCCAGCACACAGGCGGACGACGAAGCGGGAAGCCAACGAAGGGCACGGACAGCAGGCAAGAACCTCCTCGCCAGCCCCACAACTCAGGGCAGCGACGCACGTCCACCGTAGCAGCAGGAGAGAAAGGGAGGAACAGATAGAGAGGAATGTAACACGGCAGTAACTGCGCTGCAGGAAAAGCCACACCCGCCGACGGGGGAGAAGCCGCAGCACCAGCAGCGACAGACGACCCCGCTGGAGTGGCTGCAGCAGCAGCAGAGAAAGTTGCAGCAGCAGGAGCAGCGGCAGGCCCAGAGCCCTGGCGCGGTACAGGCAGCAACAGCAGCACACGCAGCAGTGTCAGCAAAAGCAAAAAAAGGAGACTATGGGCAGCAGCAGCTGCTGCGACAGCAAATGGAGCGGCAGCAGCAGTAAAAGAGCGAGGCCAGCCGCATCGAAGCGGAAAACTACACAGCGCCGCATGCAGGGTCGGGTCGCAAGAAAACCCGCGTCGTGCCTGCTGCACAAGAACGTTTCTGCATGAACGTTTAGTAACTCTAACACACTACGTATGTGTAACGAACGTTTATATGATGTAATCAAAATACAACGTATGCACAAACGCGCAGAAAGCAACCGGAAGTCTACTTTTCTCGCAGAGGTAGCGCCGCCGCGGATCACAAGCAGGACATACCGGTGCAAGAAGTTGGAGAAGTACAGAAGGCTGCATGCGTCGCCGAGCACCAGCCGCTACCTGTGGCAGCCAGTGTGTCAAGCAGTTTCTGAAGAGAAGAGCGGCGGCTTCTAACTTCGCAAACAACGCCCAGTACAAATCTACTCAAGCCTACTGACACAAGTATATACGTGTCATGCGCGGACACTTAGATGGACCCGTAGAACCCTGCTACAGTGAAGATATTCTAGGGCGGGGACACACAAAGTAAACGTAGTTCTTTTACTCCAGAAGGCGCCCTGCGCCCAGGGCCGCTGGGCTCTTGAGCCACTTGCGAGAAAACGCAAAAAAGGCGGGAGGACTGCGCGAAAACTCTCTGACCCGCGCGCGGCGGCAGTTCAGTAGCTGTGTGTCGTCTCGACCAGCTCCCTGCGTTGTTTGCGCAGTGCCGAGTTTCGCAGGCACCCGCCAGAGGCGTTTTGCTGCTCGAAACTTCAGGCAACGCAGGCGCCAAGCGTGCCGTCAATCGGCCACGCGCTCTTTTTTGATTTCTACGAAGACACTACGAGTAGCGTACGTCACGTTCTGCGGAGGGATTCGACGGAAGATGAGTCTGGCGGGGCCCAAAATATTTGAACGGTTAGGTCCGGGGCAGAAGTGAACAGGAGGACCTTCGCCCCGGGGGAGCTGGTAGGATAACACTAGGAAACGGAATGCACAGAAGGAGAGACAGAGGGAGAGAGGAAGTGGACGCTACACAGAGGTGTACACAGACACGTATACACCTATACGTATATACGGAAAAGTAGGGGCTAAAACGCGAAGGTCCTGTGTGTGTATCACGTATATGAACAGATGAGAAGAACGCCTCTCGACAGATTAACCGTGAGCCGTGTTCCTTCTAGCAGAAGCACCTCGCTAGTCTTACGCACAGCTCCTTGTAGGCACAGACGTCAAGAGTGTCTCAGCGGTTAGACATGCAAGGCCAGGGATTTACGCAGCCGAGAGCCGTTGAAGAAAGGACAAGCACTCTGCAGAGAGAACAGCTGACCTGCAGAGACCCCAGATGGGTCGCCACCAATGACAGAATTTCGACACGTTTCAAATTGGCCCACTGAAGCGAAGTGAGGAAATAGAGAGCTTGGCAGCTTTCTTACGGTGTGCTTTCAGCCGGTGACGGCCTAGCTGGTGACAAACAGGGGACGGGGCCGGCGGACGGTCAGTTGCGCGGCACGCCTTCAGCGAGGACCAGCCGAGAAAACGGTTGCGTTCGCGAGAAAGGAAAGTACACCGGAGAGGAATGACGGCTGTTGCGCAGAGAGGAGGAATCTCAGCGGGACGGGGCGCGTTCTTTCAAAAGTAAAAACTTCGTTGGGCAGGGAAGTCAATCAAAAAGATATGGTTCCCCTGACGGAGGAACAGACATCATGCAAGGGCAAAAATGTTTGTGAGCAGCGAAGAGACGATCCTTGCCAATTAAGCGGCGCCAACGCGGGAAGTCGCCCACTCACCCGAAGGCAATTCCCGGCGCAGAAAAAGAGGGCTTTTAAACGTATCGGAAAAAGTACTTCCACAAGACGGCAAACAGGTCCCTCAGATCGACAAGTCTTGACGCACACACACGAAGCGACCTGCCTTCGTAAGTAAAAACACCCGTAGAAACTGCTTCTTCTGCGGAGCATAGGTCACTACACCGCAGCTAGAGTGATGTCCGAGCGCCAGCAGGGAGCTTCTTTTTTTACGGAGTGTAAGTGTTCCCTCCAAGCGCAGAAAAGAATAGCTTTTGCATAGAAGTCCGCACAGCACAGCGACATATACAGCTGCGATGTGAACAAAGACTTCGAACATACACATAGTTTGAGACGCAGCGTCTTTCTTGGCACTTTTCCTGCGCATGTACCGTTGTCCAGCCTGCGGACGGCGGCGGGAGACGGCTAGAGGCGCTCACCCACTCGGAGGAGCCCCCGATGAACGAACAAAGAAGGAATCGAGGACGAATGACAGAGGATGAGGGCTGAGAAGTACAAGGGAGGAGTAACGACAAAAATTCTTCGAAAAGATAGACCGACGAAGTTCCATCGCGTATAGCCAGGACCCCACAAGCAGCGGGGCGTTCGCCGCGACATGTGCGGCGGCTACTGCGGAGGAGTGACTGCTGGAGTCACTGAGATTGCCGGCCGCACTAGAGCTACCACAAAACGGCATAGAAACCGCTTCTCTTCTGGAAGAGGACAAAAACGGAAAGTCCACATCTGCGCGCAGCGTTTTACGCGAGGCGTCATTCTACGGGAGCCTCCCCGTACCGCCAGCGACTTTGTTTCTCCGGTGCCCTTCCCTGCCAAAGACGAGTAAATAAACTTTGTCGGTTAGAACAGGACCGTCTTCATTTCTCTACACTCTTCCCTGGAAGCGAGCAGATAAGCGAAGACGCGAAAAAAGACGGAGACGGACGTGTCGGGACTCTACGTACGAGACACACAGCTGGCTGTGCCACACAAGGACAGCCAACCACCTCCGCGCATGCAAGGAGCGCGGACGAGCTGAAACGATATTTCAAAAGGATTAACGTCTACAGTAGAAGAGACGACGACAGAGCGTATTGCGTGCCGGTGTAAGAAGAAATAGAGTCCGCATTCAGGATGGACTTTAAGTGGAACCATGTTAATGAAAAGGTGGAACCAACAAAGAAACCACGTTCTCTACGTGTCCGCCGCGAAGAGAAGTGAACTTGGACGACAACGCGCGTTATACGCAGTGTCCAGGCAATCTGGCGTCCGTCTTCTGCTCGTAAAAAGGGACACACTTGTGAAGAGAGGTGTCTACTGTGCGCGACTTGAGCAGGAGAAGGAGCAGGGTTACGTATCTTCTCAGGCAGAACAGAAATACGGTGTTTACGCAAGGCGTCCGACCAAATACAGAGTACACACGCCACTCCAGTGAGAACAATCCGGACAATTTAGGTCTGGATCGTTACGGCGCGGCCAGATAAAATCCGAAGGATAAGAACACACAAGCACGTTTTAGCATACATGCGTACACGTAAGGAGACACACATACGCAGGCGGAAATGTCCCTGTATACACAATCCACACTCAATTAAGTCGCAGGAGTAATTTAGTCCTCTCCTACCCATACAAATGTAGGAGCGGGCGAGTAGCAGCCCCTGTAAATGCATGTGAATATTTCTCCGCAGGTATACAGACGTGTACACAGGTATATCTGAGCAGTGTGTCGTATCATTCCCCCGCAAGTGGCCGAATAATAAACCCGAATATTCTGGCTTCTGGAGCGACAAGGAAGGACCGGAATCCCTCACTGTGCAGACTGCCGCTGGGGTGCCTGTACTGCTTACTTCATCGCAGCACACGTGCACATACATGCACAACGGTGCCCATAAATGTATACATATATATATATATGTATAAATGCTACGTGAATCGCACGTAAACAGTGGTAGGTGTCTCGACATATATGACTGTACGGTCTTTTCTCCACACATCCGGACAAACGTGTCCCTGTTCATAACACCGATGTGAAGGACGAGACGGGATTGGTTTTAGGAACTGCGGGCCGCTAACCACTGATATTCACGTCTGCCCCTGTGAGCATGCGCACGTGTTTGCATCTGCAGAGGACACCGACGCAGAGGTGTGCGTATATGTATGTATATGTTGTGTACGCCTACGCATGTATCCGTTAATCGTGACTACGTAATTCGTATGCTTTCTAAAACTACCACCTGTGTAAGCGCCTTCACGTGCGTATAGCTAAGGGGTAATCTCAGGCCTGCCGGCGGCACTGTCTCCTTGCAGCGTACAGCACGGTAAACACGATGCAGAGGAAAAGAAGAGAGCATCCACGCTCGTGGAAGGCAGAGCAGACAGCACGGCGGCAAGAGAATCGCAGCAGATTATGCGTTGTTCTGTTCTACAAATGATATCTCTCTTCGGCAGTCAGAGCCAGCTATTGTTCTCCGGGGTGTCTGCTTGTGACTCCTTTACCACGTCTCTGCCAGGAGTTGCACCTGCACACGTGGAGAACAATCTACTTGTACGCAGTAGATAGAAGGAGAGTTAGAGGAGGTCAGCCGGCATGCGCGAGCTTCCATGACCGTTGTTTCCAAAATGTAATGAACCTCTGGCAGCGGCACGACGCGTGAACACGCTTCTGTGTAGCTACAGGCAGGCACCGTGCTCGTGTACAAAGGCAGACACAGATGTAGACGTACACATTAATGCAGGCGCCGCACGTACACATTTATGCAGGCGCCGCTACGTCTACGCAACGGGGGGGATACGGTCTGTACTCGTGTATAACATGTGACGACATGTAGTGTCAGCGGCTGTGAATATTAGGTATATGTATACTTGCATATATATATATATATAGGGTAGGCTACTGCGTGTCTGCGTCACTGATCGTGATTTAGCAGGTGCTTGCCGATAGTGTGTGCGAATGAGGCAAGATGGTCCAGAGACTTAAAGTCGTCGGTACTGTTGGAAATTTTCTCTCTGTACGGATAAACGTAAACGGATACGTTTGTACACGTGTGTATCCATCATTGTGGTGGTGTATATTTCATTGTTGTTTTTCTCAGGGAGGACTGCACCTACGCATATGATGTACGAGCGTATAGTATGGGGGATAGCACGAATGTTGGACAACTTCCACACCATTCCATTATTACTGTACACAAGTAAACGAAGGTGGCCACTATGGGGCACCGGTGACGCTGGTCTTGAACTTCCAGATGTGAAGCTGAGAGCTTATATGCAGCGATGAAGCGTGTGACCGGTGGAGGCACTTCGTGCCGCAGTGATTTGGAAAAGTATTACTGTAGCTCTGATTTATGGGAACACACTGATGCAAGTGCCCCTAGAGACGCACACGCGGCACGCCGGAAATTCCCGTATACAGACGCAGACAACTTCGAAAAGAGCAGAATCAGATTGACTCTCCCTCAGCAGTGAGTTAAGAAGGCTACTTCTTACTAAGGTTTCAACGCGCGCTTGCATCGTTTCACCTAGTCATTGAGCGTTTGTCTTGATCTATGGGAGAATGTCGGCGTGTAGCGTCGAGGGCATGTGGATGCGCCTGTACACTTGTATAAATGCACTTACACAATATACGTCATTTACCGTTATTCGTATTGTAGACGCTGCAGGCTGATGTTGTCTTCCGCAGCCTCCCGGCTCACATTCGCGCACGGTAACGCTGCTTCACAACCCTTCTGCGTGGGGAACTTGAATATAATTGTACGCTGAAGAAGTGTGATACGACTTGCACGGAGAGACCTGCGTAAAGTGTGGGTGCCCCCTAGTGTCATCATACAGAGCTGCGCAGCGGTGTACGCTAGGCGGGCAATGCTGTGTGTGTTTCGAACTCACAGAAGAGAAGCAGTCAATTCAGGAAGGCATCATAACCGTGTATACTTGGTGACCCCAGAGTACACCTACGCGTAGAGACGTAGATGCATGGTGCATTAGGAAGCGCAAAGACAAAATAACTTTGCAGCTTGCTGTCAAGTGTGCTTGACGCATATTCGCTGGTTCGTACGGCGACACGTATTGTCAGAAGACACACTACAACACGCGCAGTGGCGCGCGGCGTGGGGGGTCGGCCAGCTCACGCATGAATAAGCGGCCCCTGAATCACGAAGGTCCGCAAATCTCTCCGTATTATATCTTCTGTCGCGCCAGAAGGGAGCAATGCACAGCCGTGCAAAGTGTGAAGTATGTACGGATGATGATGCTGCAGCTTTTCACGCTGTCTAGGCGGTGAAGGGCCGGCGGGCTGCAGTAGCGCATATAATCGTTGCTGCGCGCCTTTTCCCTCGTTTCACCTTTGTCCCACTGTTGATGCCTAAGCGTCCTGGGGCTCTCGTCCTTTTTTGAAATGCAGCACTGCCAGGACGAGCACCACTGGTAGTATTGATAGTAGTAGGAGTAGTAGCGGTATAACTGAGCGCTACTTCCGCGCTGCTACGTGGAGTCGCCAGTGAGCACACTGCTGGCGGTCGAGGTGCCCGCGAGGCAACTCGGAACGTGAAATGCTGCGCATTCGCTCAAGGTCCCGCGTAGTTGCCCCCATTTTCCTTTCCTAAACGGTTTCTTTCTACATACATGCTTGGTTAAAGACGCCGCGTACCCAAAAACTCCCGTCGTAACAGTCGTATGCGCAACTGTGCCCGCTACGTCGATTTTTCAACGGCATTTTCATAGCTAGCCAGTCCCTGTGTGCCATATGGTCCGCGGGAGAGTTTAGATTCCACGTGCCCGTTTTAGGTTTTCGTGCTCTACGCACGCCTGTGCTCCTGCGAAGTCGTACACGATCTTTTTTCCAGTTCCTCAGTCTCGACAGTAGCCACATGTTTCCGTCGTGACTTCACTTCCTCTCTGGACCTTTCTACACAGTGAGGGATTTTTTTTCTCCGTGGAGTTGGACCGGGAGCTCGCGCCTTCGCCCACATTCCTGGTGATTTTTAGTGTCTTTTTGCCAGAATCTCCTTCGACTCTGTCCACAGCTCGCCTGGCGACTCACGCAGCGTTCCCCGCTTTGGCTTGGTAGACCCACTTCGAGAACACCAGTGCGCGATGCAGTCGAGCGAGCAAACTTCCCTTCGTAGCTCCCGCACCGCGATCCACTTTCTCCAGCAGTCTCCGCTGGAACGTAACTATTACCACACACCGTAGATGTACACGTTTCTGTGGCTTTTTAACTGCCAAAATTTGTCCATAGCGTGTCGACGTGGTGGTCTGCGAAGCCTGCATGGCCACAACAGGTCAGCTGCCGCTCCAGTTTAACAAGCGTCGGTGCAGCGGCATTTGCTTAACGTAGAGCCGAGTCACTTTTTGAGTGACACCTTCAGAGGCGCCCCCGCAGCTGCGCCGCTTGCACCCAGCTGCACTTCTTTCGCCAGCCCTCCTCTCCAGCGGCACCGCGGGAACCCAGCATCTCTGCTTCCAGTCCTACATACACAGGTAAACGTTTCTTTTTTAAGTCATGTTGGATTCCAGCCCTTCCACACCTACGGCAGATGTTTCGTGATAGGCAGTGAAAGGATGGAGCCCGTTTCCTCACGGTATCTTCATCGCGACTTCACAAACATGTCGCTTCCAACGGTGCGCCTCCCCGGAGAAAGGACTCTACCGCCGTCCTTTCAAAGCGGCTCCCGCACTACGCAGCCCTCCCACGGCGGTCTGGGGGGACAGCGCGTCTCGTCGGGTGTGCTCTTCACTTCATCCTACGAGCGTCCAGTCTCTTCGTGCCCATCTTCTCACGAAGATGAGGCGGCGTGGAGGGCCACGCCCTATACTGCTGCGTTTCCACCGTACCACGTGCCTTCCCCTGTGGGCTCGGAGAGAATTCATGAACAGGGATGTCAGCCGTTGTCCGGCCAGCACCTGCAGCATCATCAGCGCATGTGGCCGCAGTACAGTTACGCTGTTGACCCCCTCCAAGAATCTCAGAGGTCGCACCGCAACACCAGGGACCGAACAGCGCCTGAAGGCGCCCCTTCCTTCTCCTTTTGGCGGTGGATTTCAGCAGGGACGCGGCCTCACTCACTTATTCCCCCTGGAGATCTGCCTTATCCGCCGAATGCCCTATCATCTCCCGCTGCTGGGGGGGCCGCTTCTTTTGCTTTCCCAGCGGCAGCTCCAGAGTCGTCTTCTGCTGCCACCTGTTTCCCCCTCCCCGCAGCGCCGCCCGTCTCCGCTGCACCTGCGGCGTGTTCTCCCTTCGCAGCAGGGCCGTCGACCCCTGCCGCTCCTGCCTTCCCTACCCCTGGCGAGCTGCAGAGAGCTGCGACACCTTTCACTCGGCAACACTCCATGTCCACAGTCATACCAACAGACGTGTGGACAGAGCAGCTTCCCCCAAGTCGGGCCAGTGGGTCGGTATCAACGGGATTGCCGCGTCTTGCCTACGAGAGTGAAGTGGCGCTCATTCATTTTGCCGTTTATCTGGTCTGCGCTGTTGGCTGCGTTTGCGTGTACTACAACTACGTCGTCCTGGAAGCCTACGTGCTAGCTCTCTTCTGGGCAGTGATTTTCTCGATTCCTCTACGCACTGCGATGAACGCCCTTAAACGTGTCATTATTCTCAGCTCTGACCAGCAGCAGCCAGCGCAGCCGCCGCGACCGCAGCAACGCGGTCACTGGCAACAGCAGCAGTCCCAACAGCAGCAAGAGCAGCAGAAACAGCAACCCAGCTCTACTTCACGTGGGATACTGCGACGGGCAGTGCGCATCCGTCGCGGCAGCGGCGCTGAAGCATCCGTTTCACACAGTTCGGCGTCGTCCTCCTCTGTGGACAGCACCGACGAGAAAAAAGAGGAGCCGCAGCAGGAGGGCGCGGCAGCAGCTGTCGACGTTGCAGTGCAGCAGGAGAACGAACGGAAAAACGGGGACCAGGCGGCACGTGCAGCCGGCGCGGCGCAAAAGGAGGAGAAGGAGGAACAGCAACAGCAGGAGACGGGAAAGCAGCTGGCCGACGAGGAGGGACAGAAGGTGGATGAAAAGAATCTTGAGGAGCAGCTGGAGCCGACGAAGAAGAAGCAGCCACAGAGAGAAGACACGTTGGCTGCGCCTCCTCCCTTTAGTGCTGCTGCAATGTATCTGCATTCCCCTCCTCGGCTGGCGACGTCCAAGTCATCAGCGTTGACCGGGGAGTGCCACACAGGAACGCCACCGCCGGAGACAGTGCGTCCAACAGCGGCATCCTTTGTGCCTCCTGAGGTGTACAGACACCGCACTTCGGAGCCACTTGTGTTGCGTGTGTTGTCGCGGTTGCTGCCTTCGGTGGCCCCCACGGCTGCCGCGGCAGAGAGTCTCCTCGCACAGGAAAATCTGGTGATTGCCGAGAAACTTGAAGAAGTTAGCGACGTGGCGGTGCGGACGCTCGAACAGACGCAGCAGCAGCAGCAGAAAGGGACCGCCGCGACGAGCGAAAGCGCAGCGACGTCGGAGGAAAGCAGTCAAAGCAGCGGCAGCAGCAGCCAGAGTAGCAGCGGCGGCCACAGCTGCAGCAGTGATGGGAAAGGCTTCGTAGAGACGCTGCTTCGAGCAGGGTCCTCTGCTGCTGAAAAGGGTGAAGGGAAGGGCACAGAAGAAAAGAAAAAGGAGGAAAAAGACGGAGAGAACGACGAAAAAGAAGACTCTGCTGCTGGTGTGGGAGAGTTCATCAAACAAGCCATACAAGCTGTGCTACCTGTCGCCGGAGAGGAGGAGGAAAGTGAGAAGCGTGGAAGTCTCTCTGCCTTCTGTAATACCTCTCTGCCAACAGCTGGCCAAAGGAGTCTCCCAGCGCTGGCAGAAGCAGCAGCAGCATCAGCACCTGAAGCTCCACCTCCGGTGTCTCGTGACTCTCACGGAGAGGAAACGGCTGCTGCTCCTGCTGCGCCTGTTGCTGTTGCGTCTGGTGTTGTGTCTGCTGCCGGTGATGCTGCAGCTGCGTCCCCTGCCTCTGCTGCGGCAGACGCCGGTGCTGGTGCTGCTGTTGTTGGCCTCCCGTCCTCTGGACAGGCGCTAGCGGCGCTACGAACACCAGCAGCAGCAGGAGACACTCTTTCTGCAGGGTGTGCTACCGCTGGTGACGCTGCTGACACTTTGCCTGCTGCCGCTGTTCAACAACGGGAAGGAAACGAAGAAGGACAGAGAGAAAAACGGAGGCCGCTGCCGCCCGTCGGGTCCCCCCTGCGACCGGTTTCTTGCGCTGCTGCTGATGCAAAACACCTCTCGGAGAGGCAAGCAGCAACAGCACCAGCTGCTGCTTATTCGAACGAAGAACCTCCGCAACAAAGTGCCGTATGTCTATCACATGCAGACATGCCTCACCCAGCAGTGCCTTTTGCTGGTACTTCCCCTTCTTCTTCCTTCTCCTTTTCTTCGTCCCTTTCTCCCAGGACTGTCGGCGGAGAAGACGCTGCAAGGGAGAGCGCGTCTTCTGGCCTCCGTTCTGAGCAGCAGTTCTTCACAGCAAATTCAGTTGAGCGGGTCATTCCTGTGTCACATGAAGCAACAGCAACAGCAGCGCTGCCTGACGCAGCCGCTGCTGCTGCTCCTTCTTCTTCACCCCGTCTTCTGACTTGCGCTGCGAAGAGGGCGTCGCCTCATGCTGCTGCTGGCGACATGCGACGAGAAGGGGAAGCAGAAGCAGACGGAGAAGCAGACGAAGGAGAAGCTCCGGCCCATGGCTCACAAGGGAGGGAAGCTTTCGCTGCTGCTGCTGCGGCTGCTGCTGCGCCTGCTGCTGCTGCGCCTTCTACGCGTGAGGGAGGAATAACTGCAGGATCGGGGGAAGTTTTGCAGAGGGCAGCCGCGGAAACTTCTGCGAATTTGCCAGAAGACGCAGGCCACCGACAGGCAGCAGGTGAGCACGCAGGCGAAGAAAGGCGTGCGACCGTAGCTAGAGCAGCAGCAGATCTGGTCGCTGGCCACGCAGGGCGAGGAGAGGAAGGAGGAGAAAAGGGAAACGGAGAAGCACAAAGAGGTGAAGAGGGGAATAGTAAAGAAGAAGCAGCCATTGTTTTAGAAGAAGAAGCACATGCCGCCTTACAGCAACTGAGAGGCGCAGAGCTTCACCCACCCACACACGTTGCTGCTGCAGGAAGCAGCATTCTCGCCGCTGCACCTCCTCGGGAAGGGGAAGCGGAAGAGACAGGAAGAGCAGCAGATACCAGGGGAACAGAAGCCGCAGGGACAGCAGATCTCGATCGAAGGGCAGCAGCAGCAGCAGGCGAAGCGGTGGAAGTGGGAGAAAAAGAAGAAAAACAGGAAGAAGCAACAGCAGCAGAGGCAGAAGGAGGAAGGGGAGGAGGAGGGGAAGAAACGGGCGCAGGGGTGGACGCAGGAGGAGCGAACGGAGCAGCCCAGGCACGTCTCCTCTTCCGTCGCTCTCAGTCGTATGTGGGGCCACATCGCCGAAATTTCGACATATATCGGGTGTACAGCGGTGGTAGAGATGCCACTTGTGGGGCGGGCGAAGCAGCAGCAGCGGCCGGAGCGATGCGAGCAAGCAACAGGAGAGCAGCGGCAACCTCCGGGGGAAGCAGCAGCTACCAGCGTCATAGGAAGCCGTTTTTCGTAGACCAGATGAAGGCTGCTGCGGCAGGGAGCGAGGAAGCAGCTTTTGCAGAGACAGTCGGACAACCGCAGCAGCGACGAGGAGATGGCAGAAGAGGAAAAGGAGGAATGCTTGCTCCTTTTCACGAACGACCCCCGGGTCCTGTCTCGTCTAACGCGCACACGTCCTTTCTTCCTTTTCCTTCCGCGTCATCTTCTGCTTCCTCTGCCTCGAGTGCATCTGCCGTTGCTACAGACTCCTCTTCCTTCGCCTCGAGTTCCTCCGCTTCGAGCGCGAAAACGCCGACCAGAAGACGAGCGTCGTGGGCCCTGCTGGGAGACGTCCTGCTGACGTCGTGGCTTGTGCGCCTCCCTGCTCGATTCCTCTTGTTTCTCTTATCGCCGTTGCTGTCTTTGCTGTCGCCAGCGTCTCGAGCGCAGCGCAGACACGCCTCGCGTCCGTGGTTCTCTCTGCTCTACCGCTGCTGTCTCTTGCTACTCGTCTCTCGTCTCCTCACCTCCTTTACACAGTCGTCTCTGAGCAGCCTGTTGCTGGGCGCTGCTGCTGTCGGCCTTGCTGCTCTCTCCGCACGTTTCTTGCTGCTCATATCTGGGAAGGAAGACGCGGTCAATAGGAGGTAAGACCACGTCGCTGCGCCGTGTTGCTGCTGCTGCTGCCTCGTCTGTTGCAGTCACCGCTGCTGCTGCAACGTCGACCTGCTCCTGCTGTGCCACTGCCTTTTGGTGCTGCTGCTGCTGTCTCTCCGTCGTTGCGCTTTGTGGCGCTGCTGTGACCTGCTGCTACTGTATGTCACTGCCGTTGCGTTTCCTGGTGCTGCTACTGTTTGCTGCTGCTGCTGTCTCCGCCGTTGCGTTTCCTGCCGCTCTAGTTACAGCTGCTGTAGTGCGCTGCTACTGCTGACCTGCTCCGTCCTCTTGCCGTTGGTTGAACGTCGTGCTGCGGCACGAGCCCCGGTGCTGCTGCTGCGGCCCCTTTGCCGCAGAGGAGGCTCTGCTGCGTACGAGAGCCTCCTGTTCGCTAAAAGGCCTCGTTCTCTTGATATAGCGGCCGTCCAGCAGCCGCAAAGCCTTTGCGCCGGGAAGCACACATATACATACATATATATATATATATATACATATATATGTCTATCTATGTACACCTACACAGGTGGGTAGTATACAAGTATCTATGTGCTGCACAGACGCTGCGGACACATGCGTGGGTGTATGAATGAGATTGGAGACGGGGAGACATAACGAAGACAAATCATGTGGAGGGGGGCACTGTCGCACAAAGTATACGTGTTCACGCTTTCCTCGTTTTCCCTCTGCTGTCTCGACTACGTCTTCCTCTCTCTTTTCTCTGTGTCTCTTCCCCCTGGGGGGGCTGTCTCCGTTTCTCTCTGTGTCTCTCTTTGTGGACGCGTATATCGACAGCAGACACATAAATGCGTGGCGCCCTCCCGTCCGGTGGTCTTGTCCCTATGTGCGGGCTGCTGTGGGGAAGTAGGTGGAGGGCCTACAAAGCGAGACACAGATGCGTGGGTTGCTCTCCCTGTCTTGCTGTGTGTGTCTCTGCGTCTGCAGTTTGTCGTGGCTGTCTCCGCCGTCGTTTCTGCTGAAGATGCTGGGGCGTCTGCTGATGCCTTTGCGAGGCTCCCTGCAAACGTCGCTGAATCCCCTGCTGGCAATCCTGGTCATGGTGACTGCAGCGTTGATAGTCTCGCTGATTTTTGCTTTCTTCTGCTTCCAGTTCTACATAGAGCTAACGCTGCTGTGGGACAGTTTTCAGCGCGTGATCGACACGTATATCTTGCGGTCGGCAACGCTGCAGCAGACCATGCTAGCTATCCATAGCTTTCTGCAGCCGGAGGCCGGCGACCCCGTCCACCAGCAGCAGGAGTTGGGAGCAGCGGCAGCGGGAGCAAGAGGAGGAGAAGGAGGAGGAGGATCGGCAGGGCTATCGACAGGAGGAGTGCCTTCTCTTTCTGCGTTTCCTGCTTCTCCCGGTGCGGTGTCGCCGACGAGAAATTCGACCGCGTTTTCTTCTCCGCACCACTCCGGCGCGACCATCGCTACAGCTGCAGCCGCGGCACGCCCCTCTCTCTCTGCATCTGCACTGCTGTTCACTCTGGCTACCAGGGCGGCGCAGGTGGCTGGTGGGTCTGCTGCAGCACCTGCAGCACGGGAAAGCGCGGCACGAGCCGCAGGGGCGCGTCTTCACCATCAGCAGCAGCGGCAGGCAGTCCGAACAGCTTTTTATGAGGAAAGCGATGGTGCTGCTGCTGCTGCCGAGGGGATGGTCCGGGGCCACAAGACGCTTGCCGCAGCAGCAGCAACGGGGGTTCGAGACGGAGGAGAAGGACGAGCAGGAGCTGCAGCAGCACGAGAGGCGCCAGAGGGCGAAGAGGAGGAAGAGGACTCCAGCGGAGTGACAGAAGAACGCGGGATCATACAAGATGCAGCAGGGAGCGCAGCAGGAGACCCTCTGCAGCAGAGAGGGAGGGAAGGAGAGGGGAAGCGAGAGCCGGTAGGAGTGCGCTCCTTGGTTGTAGCAGCGCTTGAAGCCTTGGCACGCGCTGCAGCAGGTGACGGTGCAGCAGCAGCAGGAGGAGCAGGAGCAGCAGCACCGGGAGACAGAGCCGCAGCAACAGCGGTCGCAGGACGAGAAAGTAGCAGCACCAGAGTGCCGGCTCCCCTGTCGCAGCTGCGGCAGCTCTTCGGTGGAAGTGTAGGTCGCTATATGGATCTATGGCTTTCGATCAAGCATATTGCTTCTGTCGTTCCTGGCGCTGCTCCTCCGTCGCCCGTCGCTGGTGCTTCAGCTCGTGTTACGTCTGTTTCTGTTCCTGCTGCTGCTGTTGCTGGCCTTGAAACCTCGCGTTCTCCTTCGCCAGCCTACCTGTCTTCGTCTGTTGCTATTGGCAGCGTCGCTGGTACCAGCAGCAGCAGCACCGCGGGCAACGAGGCTGCCGCAGGTGACGCCGTGGCTGCGGAGGAGCGGCAGGCGGTCGCATCTGGGGCTGGTGCTGCGAAGCAGCCGCGACAGCAGCAGCAGCAGGGGCAGCAGCAGAAACAACAGCAACTTCGACAGGAAGGCAGTGATCAACTTCCAGCGAGCAGGAGCAGGAGAAACTTCGTAGATGTCAGGGAAGGCGCGATGTCACTGCAGGGGCATCAAAGACGAACAAAGGGGAAGGAACAGTGCCGGCGCTGCTGCGTCAGGCGAGGCAGCAGCCGAGCAGCTGCCGCGGACTTCTCTCCTGCTGCTGCTGTTGTGACAAAAATTCGCATGGCGTCAAAGCAGCAGGAGCAGCACAAGACTGCGGAGGCGTCTCCTGGTGCGGCGGAACCGGTGCGGGAGCAGCGAGACCTGCGCAGCAGCTGCAGCCGCAGCAGGAGCACACGCAGCAGCGGTCGCAACAGCAGCAGCAGGTGGGCTTCTCTGCTGCAGCTGTTGGGATGGCAAAAGCCTGAAAGGGAGGAAAAGGAGGATGCTGAGGTTACTGCAGCGACAGCAGCTTATTATCCGTCGTTGTTCTCCGACACCTGCGGCTGCTCTCGCAGCAACAAAAGGACCACAGCGGCGACAGCAGGAGACGCAGCAGGCGGAGCAGCAGAGACGTGTCTTGCCAGGGTGGTCTCGCAGGGGGACGAGAGTGAGTTGCTGCTGCCACAGATGATGTTAACGAAGGAAAACGGCACACTTGCTGCTGCGGCTGAGCAGCGGCGAGCAGCGGCAGAGGTGTGCGTCGGAGCATCTGACTTGCGGAACGGCGATGGGGAGACTGGCTCGGATGATCTTGTGCTGGGCCTTTCCGGAAAGGCGGAGAGAAGCGCAGCAGAGAACGCAGACGGAGGAAAATCAGGTGAAAAGAGAGCAAAAGGCGAAGCTGCCTGCTCGGCGGAAGGAGGGGACGCAGCGGAGACAGCAGCAAGGGGCTGCTGTCGCTTTGCAGAGGGACAGCGGCAACAGCAGCAGCGGAGGAGGCAAAGGAGCGTAGTTTCCGGGAGTGCTGCAGCAGGGACGGCGGCAGGAAAAGAACAGCCGCAGCAGGAGGAGCACACCAGCAACGGCGGCACCTGCCGCGCAACAGGAGCAGCCGAGGAGGAAGAGGAGGAGGACGACGAGAAAGAATACCAGCAGGCGAGACGGATGGCAAGAGCAGAGAAGGGAAAGTGGGCAGCAGAAGGACAGAGAGCGGCAGGAAGAGGGAATGAAGAGAAAGAAGAGCAGCGAATCCGGAAGAGAGGCAGAGGTGCAGGGGAGCATGCGGTACAAGGGCGCAGCACAGACACACCACTGCAGCAGCAGCAAGACCCAGGTGATGCTGCTGTGTGTGCAGAGGCTGGGGGCGAAGAAGACAGGCGAGGAAAGCAGGGGGCTGCAGAGCTTGTTGCAGATGTGTCTGCACGGCATGCAGCAGAAGAGGCAGCAGCAACAGCCGAAGGTGCTGCGGGAGAGGCCGCAGCAGGAAGGGACAGAGCTGCAGCAGCAGGGCAAGAAGAGCGGCGAGAAAGAGAAGGCGGTCGTACGGTGAGGGGCGAGCGTGTGGCGGCCATGCGTCGTTTTGAAGAGGCCGTTGGAGAATATGAGGGGGGGGAAGGAGAAGATGAGAGACCACTTGCAGCGGCCAGAGTAGACAGAAGTAAACCTTGGGGAGGGGGCTGCGGGAGACAACAGAGAGAGGGCAGAGGCGAGCAGAATGAGAAATACGGAGAGCCGCCACAGGTGGGAAAACGTGAGGCAGTGCAGGGAGAAAGCGAAAGAGAGCAGCGGCAGCAGACGAAAGAGAAGGAAAAGGAAGAAGCGACGAGTGCGGATGGCCGCGCAGCAGCAGCGGAAGAAGACGCTTTCAGCGGGCAGAAACTGCGCTTGCTGCAGGGGAACGTCGACGAGAGGAAAGCAGCAAAGAAAGGAGAAGATGCAGGGGGGGGAGAGACGAGAAAGCAGCAGGCGACGGAGAAAGAGGAGCAGAAAGGGGAGGAGGAGCAGCAGCAGGCGAGAGTCTCTGCGTCTAAGCGCGGCGTGGCAGAGGAAGCGGCGGAGGGGGACGCAGAGACTGAGGAGCGTTGGAACCAGCAAGCAGCAGGGGCACGCACCGCGAGACGAGACCGGAGTGCATGTATGGGGAATTTTGAAGTCGACTTCGCTGACGGAGAGGCGGCCGAACCTACGGCATGCAGGGATAACGCTGTTGCTGCTGCTGGTGTTTACAGAGAGACCGTCGATAGCGCTGCCGCTTGCAGAGAGGGAGGCGGTGAAACAGCTCCTGCAAGCCGAAAAAAATTTGAGAGGACTTCTGCTGCCGCATGCGAAGAGAGTCTTGACGGTCCTGGATATCGTCGAGAAAATGGCGAGGACGTGTCTGCAGGGAGTGACTTTGGCGGCGATGTTGCTGCATGTGTCGAGGAAGCCGGAGGCGCTGTTCCATGCGAGCGGGAGGGAGGCCTCACCGTCGACAACTGCGACTTCTGCTGCTGCAGAGAGGGAGAGGCAGAAGAAGAAAAAGAGAAAAACAGAGAGAGCGAGTGTGTGGCTGCGGCAGAGGCGGGAACGGGTGGCGTGCGCAGGTTATTCGATGAAGAAGAAGAAAGCGTTGTAGCAGGGGCGCAAGAAGAGAGCGAGAGGAACAGCAGCGCCTCTGCTGCGGGTGCTGCTGCAGGGCAGGAGAACGGGGAAGGCGAGGGCGGGGAAGAGAGAGAAGTTGAAATACGGGGCCGAAGCAGGAAGCGGCGGCGTAGAGAACTGTCGCTGGAAAGAGCGGGGGAAGCGGGAGGAAAAGCAGAAGGTGCAGCAGCACGCGCAGCAGAAGCAGTAAGGAAGAGCAGCGGCTGCGAGTCTTCCCGTGAAGCAGCAACAGCAGCAGCAGCAGGTGTGGACGTCTCACCGATCGCGGCACCTTTACAGGCCGCAGCAGCAGCAGACAGAGGAGGGCAGGCAGCGGCCGGCGCAGCAGAAAACGAAGCAGCAACAGGAGGAAGGCAGGACCGCGACGGGTCTGAGACTGCAACAGCAGCGCATGCGGCAGCAGAAGGCGGAGGAAGGGGGGATACGGCGGTGCCAGAGCAGTACCAGGGAGAAGCAGCAGGAGCAGCGGGAGACGAAGCAGCTGCAGCGGCAGAAGGCGACGCAGCAACCGAAGGCGACAGAGCAGCAGCAGCAGCAGCCGGGGGCCCAGAAGGGGAGAAGAGCCACCCCACGTCTTCGTTCGACTTGCTGAAGAGATGGGAAAACACCGCAAAATTAATTGAGCTGCTGAGAAAAGGGAATTTCTTCGGTGCTGCTACAAAGGCAAAGGAGGTGCGGCGCATAAGTTCAAGCCACCGGCGAACGTGTGTAGGCATGCGCCAAGGCCGCTTCGTAGAGACCCTGCGTCATCCTATAATTCATATAAAGTCATGCAAACAGAAACATGTATACAAAACTATACCCCTACTGGAGTAGAAATGCATACATATATATAGGTGGGGAGGTAAAGTCAGTAGTAGACGTCTCTTTCACAACTTGTACAGCGTGTATATGTGTACGCATATGAACACACGTGTGCATATGTGTGTGTACAGGTGAGTGCCTATGTGTATACACGTATGTGTATGTGTGTGTGCTAGAATACACCCATACATCTATATGTGTGTGTAGGTAAACTCACTACTAGACTTCTTGTCGACCATTTGTACTGCGTACAGACGTATATCCGCCTGTATATGTGGGCGTGTATGTATTAATGTGTGTATAGGCGTGCGTGTGTGTGTATACGTGTGTGCTAATATATATATGTGTGTGTGGTTGAAGTCACTGTTAGACGTCTCCTCCACTGCATAGATGTATATATGTCTGCGTGTGTGTATACGTGTATATATATGTGTGTATGTGGATGTGTGCACATATCTACGTATCTGTAATGTGGGCTACAGTATATGCGTATGTGTATATATGCGTGCTTATATATCCGCATGTGCGTGTATGTGTGTACCTCTCCCTCTCTCTCTTTCTCTCTCTACGTATTTGTTATGATGTGCCCATCCATATGTGTGTAGACATACTATAGACGCATATCTATTTTTCGTGTATGTGTGTGTATGTGTGTTTCTCTGTGCACGCGTGTGCCTCCATGTACACACAGATACATGCATATGTGAATAGGTATAGATATACCCCCTGGTGCGTCGCCTGGGCACCTGCGGTTGTCTTTCTATCCTTGCAGTTTCCCGTCTCTTCCTGTAAGACGGAAAAAAGCGTCTTTGCTAGCCAAACGAACGACGGAGAGCGCGCGTGTGACGACCTCTATTTATCGCATGCAGGCGCACGCTAGCACGCGTAGACATTCTTCGGACAGCTATCCGTCTCTCTGTACCTACACGTGGCAGTCTCCTGCTGTGTGTCTCCGTCTCTGTGCGCGTGCCTCTCTCTGTGTGTCTCCGTGTTTCGTGTGTCTCTCTTTTACTTCCCTGGCCGTCTCTTCCCTTCTCTGTGTTGCCTTTCTGTCGCCGTCTCCCTCTCTGTCTGTCTTACTTCCCCACTTTCTCTGTATGTACATATTTATGTGCGACCCCTTGGGGGGGGAGGGGTCGCAGGCTGCCATGCCTGCGGACACGCGCGCGTCTGGACGGGCCATTTTTTGGGGCGCACATCTCTCTGACAGCATTCCCGTATATTCACGCACGCACACAGAAGAGGTTTCGCACTTTCTCCTTGTGTCTCTCTTTTGTGTGTATGTGTCTACAAATACGCATACGGACAAGTCTTTTCTGTTCCCGTCACCGCCTATTCACACACACATGTATTCGAAAGTAGTTTCGTGCTTCCTCTTCGAATCTCTCTTATCTGTCTGTTTCTGTGTCTCTGTATACTACCACGTATGCAAACGAATATTTCCTCTCCCCGTCCCCGCACACGACCCATCACGTGCGTCCTCCTCGTATCTCTCACGTGTGTCTGTCTCTCTGTGTCTCTATTATATGCCAACACACACATACAAACAAATAGTGCCGTGTCGCCTCTGTAGCGCTGCCGCCTGTCTCCGTGTGTCGGAGTACATATTGGCACGCGTAGACAGCTGCTTCTGTAACTCGTCTTGCTTTCTATTTGTGGTTTGTGTGTCTACGGAGGGTAGACATACCTGCGTATCTGTCCGTTTCTACATCTCGACCTGGCAGAGGTTCATGACGCATGTGTATTCCTCTCCAGCTATCAGGACATTCCTCCTCTTGAATATAAACAAAGAGATGAAGAAGAAGAGAGGAAGAAAAGGAGAGGAAGAAAAAGAAAGAAAAGAGGGGAGAAAAAGAAACAAAAGGGAAAAGAGAAAGACAGGGAAATCGATATATATATATATATACAACAAGACGGGTGTAGTCACATGTGCGTGGATATGTGTGTGTGTGTGTAAATGTCCGCCCAAGTATGTCTCTCTACATCTATATATATACATATAGATATACATATATGTAGAGAGAGAGAGAGGAAGAGAGATTTGTATAGATCGATGAGAATACTTTCCCTTTCTTCATGTTCTAAGAGGACGAGAGAAAAAGAGAATGAAAGGTATGTTTGTGTTGGTGCGTTCGTGCTTGTGTAGGTGGCTTGACGCTGATATATGTGTATATTTACCACTTCTTCTCTGTGTTTTAACAGGAACAGAAAGGAAGAGAAGAAGAGGAAGAGCGAGGGAGAGCGTGACAGCCGTGTTGATTGATGTTCACACTTTCATACGCATGTGTGACGTGGACATGCGTGTATTTCCGGAACGGTCTCAAGAACACACTCGGCGGCACAGCGGGCATGCGTGTGTATTTCCTGCACAGGCATGGGGAGAACTTTATTCACTCACGAGTGAGGGATGGTGGTCCTACGTCACTACGTACGCCAACACACTTTTCTCAGGTCTCCTGAACAGCGGGTAAGAAACTTTCTTCTCCAAAAAACTTGCTTCTCCAGAAAAGTTGCTTCTCCAGAATACTTTCTTCTCCCCTTTTCTTTGTCTCTTCCTTCTTTTTTTCTCTTCTTCTCCTCCCTTCCCGTCCCGCTTTCACCCCTCGTCGTCGCACGACTCTGCGTCTCTGCATTTCTTCTCCCCAGGGCCTTCCTTCGTACTTCCTCTCCGTCTGTCTCTTGGTGGCTGTTTCTGCCATCCTCGCTGTCTGTCTCCGGCTCGTTTCTCCCGGTCTTTTTCTCTCTCTGAAGTCCCCTCCTCTTCACTTCTTCTTCTTCATTTTTCTCGTTTTCTCTGCCTCACCCTTTCGCGTGCTTCGGTTTGCTTCTCTTGCTGCTTCTCCTGAGCACACACGCGACGACCACCTCTGTGTTTCTTCGCCAGCAGCACTTTTGGAGCGCTTTTCCTCTCCACCTTCTCCTTCCTTTTCTTTCGTCTCGACTTTGGGAATTCCCTTTTTGGCCGTCCCCCTCCTCTCGTCTTCTTTTCTTCTCCGCACTCTTCTGCACCTCCTCGCTGTCTCTTCTTCCTTCTCTGCAGGCTGTCCTCCTCCCTTGCAGTCTGCTGGTGACCTGCAGGCGCGGCGGCGCCTTGGCTTCTCTGCCCCTTTCCGCTACTGTCTGTCTTTCTTTCTTGCGTCCTCTTCTTTTCGGCTGTCTTCTCTCCGCCGTCTTACATTCGCACACTTCTGTCTTGCGCGCGCGTTCTCCCCCCTTCTTCTCGTCTTCTTCTTCGTTGCAGGATGTCTCGTTTACTCTGCTTTGCTCCCCTCTCTGCTGCGTCCTTCTCTGTTTTTCTCTTCGTCGCCGGCTCGATTTCCTTTTCCTGCGTACATCTGTTGCCGTTTGTTTTGCCTGCCCTGTTCGGGGTCGCCTCTTGTTCCTTCCTACGCATTTCGCTTTCTCCAGGTCTCGACTTTTTTTCTCTGCATTTCCTCTTCTTCCTTGCTTCACCGCTGTACGTCGACTTTTTCTGCTCGCCTGTCTCTCTTCTTTTTCTTCTTCGTTTTCCTCTTCGTCTCTTCTGTGCGTGTGTCTCTGTGTCCCTCTCTTCCGTCCTTTTTCGCGGCTTTTCATCCGTTGAGTTCTTCGTTTCTTCCTCTCTGTGTCTCCTCCTGCTCCTCCTCCTGTTCTCCTCTTTCGTACGAGGTGCTCTTGGTCGCTTCCCTGTGTCTGCCTTTTTCTTCCCGTCACATCCGTTCTCCCTCGACGTCTTCTGTGTAAGCTTTCTCCTTCACTGCCACTTGCTTCCTTTTCTGCTCCTTTGCGCGATTTCCTGCCAGTTTGCCTCCGTTCGTGTGGGTCTTCGTTTTCTTCTTCCCGCGTTCTCCTTCCCAGAAGTTCTTCCGCTCTTCCTCCTGCCGTCCATCTCTTCTCTGCACGGTTTGTGTCTGCATGCCCTCGCCTCCCTCTCTGTCTGCCTCGAGTCTAAACAGCAGCAGCACTCCCTTTCTCGTCTTCCTTCTTCTATCTCTTCTACGCACATCACATTCTTTGTTTATCTTCCATTCCCTGTTTCTTGTCTCCGTATAAACCCCTTCCTTCACTCGAAGTTCGTATTTCTTTTCTCTTCTTCGCTTTCCTCAAAGGTTGCATTTCTCCCTTCTTTTTCTTCTCCTCTCTCCATCCTTTCCTTCTCGCTCTTCACTTTGTTTTTCTTTTCTTCCTCTTCTTCTCCCTTGCCTGCTTCACTTTTAACGTGATCCACCGATCACGTCTGTCTTCGCCTCTTTTTCTTCTTCGTCAACCCGCTCATCTCTTTGATCTGTCTTCTTTCTGCTGATATTTGTTGCTTCCGTTTTGCTGCAGCTTTGGAGCGCTACGTGTCTGCTTTTTCGTTTTCCTCCTCGCCTTCCGCTTCTTTCTCTCCGCCTTCGATATGCTGCTTCAGGTATATTCAACAACCACGTCACGCATACACTTCCCTCCCCCCGCGCTCCCCCTCGCTATCGCTGCTGCTTTCCCCGCTGCTGCTGCTGCTCTCCCCGTTGTTGCTCCTCCTGCTGTTGCCATCTCAGTAGTGCTGTTTCGCTGCGGGTGTTGTGGACGTAGGTGTGGGAGCCGCTGCTGCTGGCGGGGCTCCTTTTTCCTGCTGCTACTGCTGTTGCAGGGGACCTCCACTCTGACTGATGCCGGTGTATGTGCGGCTGCTGCCCTGTTGAGTCGCGCCGCTCTGCTGCAGTGCTGTACCCGGGGGCGCTGCTGCTCCTGTTGCTGCTCCTGCTGCCGCAATACTGCTGCTGGTTTGATTTGGCGTGTTCGGCCTCCAGGGGATGTCTGTCCGTGGGCAGTTGCTGAGAAGAAGCGTGTACGTGTCACACCTTCTCCAAAAAACTTACTTAAGCAAATACGTAACTGCAAAGAGAAGCGGACTTACATACGCAAGGGTGCAATATACATATATAAGCTCGGAGGACAAGGAGGACATACCCTGGAGGAGAGAGATGGAGAAAGATTAAGCGAATGTGGATAACTGCGAAGATAAACGGACGAGCATACGAAGGGGCCAACATATACGTATATATCCGCGGAGGACAAGTAGGAACATTTCCAGAAGAGAAAGATGAAGAAAACGACATACAGGAGCAACGCGGTGTCTGCACATGCGGCTCAAGTCTTCTCTGAAGGAGACAGCGGGAAGAGGAGGTGTATATATGCAGATAAGTAGGAAGAAAGTAGACACGCTCATGTAGACACTTTTTATTTCTGATCGAAGAAGCGGGTGTCTGGAGACACACAAGAATCTACATAGATACACGTATACACATACATATATGTATATATATAGAGAGAGTGTTATACTCTACGTACATAGATACACGTGGTGGAAATATATGGCTGTGTAGATAGAAAGGAAGAGAAAGAAAAAGCAAGAAGCCGCGTGCGCCTCTGGGCTGCCAGAAATGGTCACCCCGTGTATGCGTAAATCTGTAGGTTTATGTAGAACCGCTCACATATATATATATAAGCGCACGTGTATACACACATATGTTATATATGTATATACATAAGCGCGCGTGTCTACATGCACGTGTAGAGTTTTGCACACTGTCATGTATGTATATATGTATGTGTGTGTACACAGAGGAAGAGAGAGACAGAAAGGAAAAGAAAGAAAGGAGAACAGGGAGCGTGCGGGTGTACGTACATACGTCCGAATTTGGTTAGAATCATATATATACGCACGTATAAATATATATGTATATATATATGCGCACACTCATATGCACATTCGTATATGAGAAGATTTACGAGTGTACGGAAGGTGAGCTGATGTGTATCGAGTGTGCGACTTTGTTGAGAGAAGGCAGGAGACAGAGATGTGTCCAGGGGCCCAGAAGAGGGGGCAGGGAGAAGAAATGAGAGGGACGCAAAGGAGAAAAGGTGGAACAGAAGGGGAAAAGCAGGGGGAGGGCACCGAACAGCAAATGGAGAGGAAATGCCAAGAGGAGAGGAGGACGGAGAAGAAAGACAGAGGGAGAAGCCGGAGGGACGGGAAGGGGAAGAAGGCCCGGAAGGAAGACGGAGAGACAGTTGTACGGGGGGGCGAAAAGTCCAGCAGCAAATCTCGCAAAAGCTCGGGGGTGGTACTGGAGGAGAGGCTCGCATCGATTAGATGAGCGAGCGGACAGACACCTTCCGCAGGAAAACATTTACACGTTGTTGTTAAAGCGGAAGTGAGAAGTGTCCTCTCACGTCGGGATCCTTCTGTGTTCACACATATTCACCACGGAAAAGAAAATGTACAGATTTGCGTATATACACGTATATACGTATGCGCACAGCCCTGGATGTAGATACACGAGTATGTGTATGTATACATCATGTATGTGTGTGGGTCGATCTGGCCGTCCACAGACGCACACATATATACAGGTATATATGAAGGTATCCATACAAATAATGTGTGTAGGGATGAACGCATATAGACACGTATCCATAGACGTACGTATGTGTAGATGTATACATGTGTATGTATTGTAAGTGCAGACTTATGTACGCACGTATGTGGTGGGGGTGCACACGTGTTTATTTATACACCACTACATATGTCTGCATACACATGCATATGTGAGTGTGGACATGACCACACACGTATTTACTTCTCCGCGGTTATTTATGCATGCGTTCTGATGTACGCGTGCGCAGGGATAGAAGTGTGTTTCTGTGGACAACGATACACAGGGAAGTGGCACTACGTCGCGCAGTCCCCACACATGCGTATAAAATGAGCTGGTGTATTTTCCTCCATACGTACATATATATATATATATATATATTCATAGGTAATCTACGCATACCTGTATATATATATGTATATGTCTGCGTGTGTCTTTTCTGTGTCTTCTCTGCGTCTATTTGTTTGCATGGGTTTGTGTACGTGCGTCCGCACTGAGGGCTACTACGACTTCTTTTCTTGTGTCTGTGTGCCGATTTCTTCGTTTGCTTCCCCGTCTTCTTCTCGTCTGGTCCTCCCGGGCGACTCTTCTTCCTTCTTCATTTCCCTGGACTTTTCCTCCGTCTCTCTATTCGTCCTTTCTTTGTCCCCGGTGTGACGCCTTTTCTGGTGGTCCGGTATATTCGTCTTTTCTTTGTCCGCTTGCTCGCTTCTTCACGGTGTGACTCGGCTTCTATCGGTCCGTCTCTCTCTCTCTCTCTGTGTTCCGCCTTCTCGCTGCGTGCTCTTCGTGGGGCGGTGGTGCCTGTTATCCTTCTTATTTTGACTGCTGCTGCTGCTGCTTCTCTTTTCTTCTGCGCGTTCTCTGTCTCGCCCTTCGTGCTTCTCAAACGCCGATACTGCGTGTGCTTTTCCGCCGGCCTCTTTGTCGCCCTTTTTGTGCTTCCGAATTTATTCGCGGCACTCGGCTCCCCGCGCGCTTCTCAGGCCGTCGTCTTCTTCAGCGCCCTGTACTACTTGCTCTGCAGCAGCAGAAGCTGCCTAGAATACCTCGAAGAACTTCTCTGTATTGTCGACCCCTCCTGCATCATCTCGCATTCCATCAACCGCGGACTACGCGCGATTCTCGTCTCCTCCGTCAAGCGCTTCTGGTTCTACAGGTACACATACATAAACTCACGTATATATATACATATATATATATATATACATATATATATACATATATATATACATATATATGTGCGTCTCCGTCTCTCTCTGTGTCTGTTCGTGTCTGTTTGTGCATGTGTCTCTCTGTCCGTCTGTGTTTCTTTCTATCCGTATACGGTGACTCATATACATACAGGCATATACATATATTTCTCTCTCTACGTATACGACTCCTAATATGTGTATATATGTTGATGACGTATATATTGGTGTGCATGTTCTTTTCCTATACTGTATCTCCCTCTCTCCGTCTGTATATATTGAGATGTGAATTCTATCTTTTACGTTGTATGTGTGTCTCGCTCTGCCCGTCTGTGATGCGCTATATGCATGTATATGTAAGCATCGATGTGTGAATTTTCCTTCCTATGAACCATGTGTATATATATGTGTATATGTGCGCAAGTGCTTGTAGTGGCTCGTGTGTGTCTATGCATGTGTATATATACATGTATGTGGATCACTGCACCTTCTTTCTTTGTCCATGTCCATCGAGCTTTTTATATCTCTCGATGAATATATATCTTTACTGATGAACACCGTTTCGTGCTTTCCCCCTCCCCTTCCCCTCCTGAGATTTCTCTCGCCGTCTGTCTTCGATATATATGCGCGTACGTTACAACGTTACGCCGTGTGTTTATGTTCATGTGTACCCCCGTATGTGATGCAAAAGACATGTACGTATTTGCCAGTTTCTGTCTAAAATATGTGTGTATGGATGGACTGCGTAGACGCGTATTTATCTAAATATATGTGTGTACTTCTCTGTTGACAAATATGTGTGCATATGGGAGGTGTATACTATTACGTCTGTACACCTGTGTATACAGACATAGGCGGAAAATAGCCCTATATCTGTAAAGTTTGTCTTCTCTGTACATAGTGCTCTCTTCTTTGTAGACGAAAATCTACTCAATAGCTTGACGCATATCTGCAGAGCAGACGTCAATTTCTACATGCAATAAAGTGTGCCTATGTATATATATATGTATAGCTGTGTGGCTATCTCTATATGTATATGCGCATTTGCATATCTGTGTAGCAGCCACTTTTTCTATGAAGCTTACAGGAGGAGAACAGAGAGAAGAACGAGCGCTACAAATACATTTCTCACACACACACACAGGGACAGGGACAGACGAAGAGACAACTATCATGAACTCTGTCAAACTGCATATATATATATATATGTACACTCACATATATGTATGATGTGCACATATTCATGTATATACGTATGAGTTTGGTGTTGACTTCATGAAGAAGTAAACGCTTCAGTTGAAGTTTCGTTTCTGACGGTTGCACGCCTCGGTGACTGCGCCGAAGACTGCCACTGCCTCTCTTTGTACGTCTGCCCCCCAAGAATGAGAATCTGCTGCTGCTGCTAAGCAGGAGACTTGGGAGAAATATATGGATTTGCAGCTCCCTTTCCTTCTTCTTCTCTTGTTGCGACGGCAGCTGCTGCTGCTCCTCTACGTGTTGCTCCAGCGGCGGCTGCGCTTTTGACTGTTATTGCTGCTGCTTCTGCGTTGTTGCTGCTTGTCCTTTTCCCCCTGCTACGTCGCTGTTTGACCTGCTGCCCTTCGCGTATTCTGCGTGGGACCTTTTCCTTTCTCTCCGCCCGCTGCGGTGCCTGCTACTCTTCTCTCTGTAGGAGTGATGCTTCTTTTTCCTGGTGCTGATGCTGCTTCTGCTGCTGCAGTTGGCTCTCCCCTACTCGCTTTCTGTCTGCTGCTGTTGTCTTTTCTTCCTCTCCTGTGGCTGTTGCTGCTTCTGCTGTCGACGCTTTTGCTGCTGCTGCTGCTGCTGTTGCTGCCCTCGCTGCTGGGTGTCGGTGCTTTTTATCTGCTGCTGCTGTTGCTGCTGTTTCTTCTTCAGCTGGTGATGAGAAAAAGTGCTGCCTCCATTCTCGTCGTGACGCTGCGACTTCTTCCTCCGTTGAAGTTTTTTCTTCTTTCTTCGGCTGTCACTTTGTCTCTACCGTATGTGTGCGGGTACCGCTGCAGCTTGTTCACCTGGCTCGTATATGAGAGCGCCTGCATGCCGGTCGTCTACGTCCCGACGGCAGTCTCTGGACTGCTCGCGCTGCTACCGCTGCTTCCTCCCGAGACTATTTCTATTCTCCCGTGCCTTATCTTGTGGTGGGGTGGAGGGGAAGAAGAAGCAGCAGGAGGGGCAGCAGCGGAAGAAGGAAGAGGAGGAGGAGAAGGAAGTGGGATGCTGCTGTTGCAGCAGCAACAGCAGCAGCACCTTGCTGCATCCGTCGCAGCAGGGCACGGCGCCGCTGTGAGTCTGCTGCCTCCTCTGGCGACTGCTGTGCGGCAGCAGCCCGTATTTAATAATGCCCTTTCAGCAGGAGCAGCAGCAACAGCAGCAGGAGGAGGAGGGGGAAGGGTTGGAACAGAAAAAATGGGCCGGGAAAGCACCAGCAGCTGGTGGTGGCTGCTTCTTGACTCTATACTGATGAAGAGCTCGCAGAGAAAACTGGCGGCACTTGTTCTCCTCGCAGCCAATGCGTAAGGCGCTGTCTTCCCATCCTCTCGTGCGTCAGGATGACTCTTCTCAGTTCTTTCTATATCACACACTGACTAAAGAAAAAAAAGTAGAGACAAAGGGAGACACAGACGTAGACAGCGACAGATAGGCCAAAAGAGAAAAACCCACACAGAAACATACATACGTATATCTGTATATATATATATGTATATATATATGTACACTTGTGTAATACCTATTCGGAATCTCACTTAGAGACAGAGATGTAGCACAGGGAAGGTGAGAGGGAGGCTTATACATATATGTGTACATATAAATACGTATATATGTGTCAGTCAGAACCAGGTACAGAATAGATACATAGACACGAATATGTTACGTCATCTCTTCCCCATTTCCGCAGGTAAGATAGAGATGACATACATATATGTAGTATATAAATACACGTCGTATACATATGTAAATATATGTGTGTGTATGCCGTAATTTGCTAGAGGATAGGGAGATGAAGTAGTGTTATTGTTTTTGGCTCTGCGTATTCGTGCGTGTGCGTGCGTATAGAGATGTACGTAAGTAGATAGTTGAGAGAGAGACGCATGCAGGGATTGTATCTACATATATGTAGAGAGAGACATATGCACACATATACATCCATTCGTACATATATATATATATATATATGTAGATGTAGGTGTAGATAGAAGCAGATAGATAGATATGTGTCCGTCACACGTAAGAAGTCATCTGCGTCGATCTAGAAGGATAAGGTGCTGCGTCCGTCACACACGCATATCCAAAAGTGGAGACGCATGCACGCCACCCTTTTTTGCAGTGGGTAGCCTTTGAGTCGGGGAAGGGGAGCGTGAGACAAAGAGAGGGACGTGCCCCGCGTGCCAGAGAAACGGAGGAGACGCACGTGGCTGCAGCATATTTCTGGAGAGAAATCCAGAAATATAATTTTTGTATTATGCCTACAATAACTTGTAGGTCGACTTTTCCCCTCTGTGTGCGTTCCTCCTCGTTGTCTCGCTGCGTCTTCCCCAGCAGTCTGGTCTCTTCTTTTTGTCTCTATTAACGTGCCGGTGCTGCTCACAGCTCCACCAATACATACAGAGAGAGAGAGGGGGACAGCCACATATATATATGTGTGTGTATGTAAATACGTGTCCGTACAGGTGTAGGTGTAGGTGTGTGTGTTTCTGTATATGGTTGTTTGCCTATCTACATATCTACGTATATATGTAGCTGTATATCTGGGTGTGTATGTACATCCGTAGGTACTGACACATATATGCATGTGTGTATATGCTCAACACACGCAGGGGAATGTCTCGCTTTTTCTCGCTTTGTACACCTTGGAAGAACGACAAATCGAGAAGAGAAAGAAAGGCAGGGGGGGAATGTAAGAAACGTATATATATATACATATGTATGGGCCTTTACTTATGCAGCTGCACATACACATGTAGAGAGACAGGTATGGTCAGTGATAGCACACACATATATATGTGTATATGTTTGTACACGTATATAAGTGTGGCCATGCACGTATATGATACGCATATAGAGGGACAAGTTCGGTGAGTGATAGATACAAATATATACATATATATGTAGGTATACGTATATAGGCAGCTGTGCCAGCATATATATATGTTGGTATATACGTGGGTGAGCATGCATATATACTCATGTGTCTACATTGCCAGGAACAGATATTTGTAGTTGCTGACGTTGCGTGAGGCTCCCTCACCTGCGTCCCGCCGCGGAGCTGCATCTCATGCAGTTTCTGCGATGCTTCTTCTACGTACGTAAATGTGCGGTAGGGTTACTTATTACTACGTGCCCCTACACATACATATGTATGTGGATGCAAGTATGTGTGTGCCAATATATTACGTATATATACATGTATGTGTGTATGGTTGAACTTTTATATATATGGGCGCATCTACATCAGCTGCACCGTTGTATCATATATAAATGGATACCTCGATACACACATATACTGGCGTAAATGTACTTACCCGTATACATATAACTGTGTCCGTACTAACGTATTACGCGTATGCATATATATATATATGTATATATATGATTTAACTGGCTAATATATGTATACATATATATCTGCATCAGCAATGCATATATACGTATGACAACGTAGTTCTTTCTCTCTCTTTCTGCCTCTCTTTCTCTACATGTATAGGGACATTTGATGTATACGTATATCTTCTACGTACGTGGATCAATAACAGCTTTGTGGAGGCACGTATGTACACGTACGTATCCTTATTCGTAAATGCGTGTATATATATGTATTTGTGTCTACACAGGATCCTTTTGCACACAAGGGCGCAGGTAGGGGGATGGATGTATGTACGTATATTTTCCTCCAGTGAACGTTTGGTGGAACAAGGTGAGATATGCTGCTGCTGCAGCAACGGGTTCTTGCCGGGCTGCGGCTGTTGCGCACGTGCATGCAGAGGAGTCTGGTGGAACGTGACGACAGCTATTTACAGAGAAATTCCTGATAGCAACCCGTGGCTTGTCGGCCTCTCCGTTGCCTTGGGCCTCTCTACTTTCGGTCTCAAAGGCATCATCATAGGCAAGCATCCCCCCGTCCTGCTGCTGCTCACCCCTGCTGCTGCTGCTGACTCCTGATGCTGTTGTCTGCTGCTACGGCTGACTACTGCTGCTGCTGCTCTTGACTCGTGCTGCTGCTGCTGCTGACTCCTACTGCTGCCACGGACTGCTGCTGCTGTTGACTGCTGCTACTGCCGACTGCTGCCGTTGCTGACTGCTGCTGCTGCTCCTGACTACTGGTGCTGCTGTTGCAGGAGGAGCACGTTGCATGTGTTGAACGTCAGGAGTCTGTTGTTGGTGCTGCTGCTGCCTCCGCTCGTGTTCTCGCATGCGCGTAGGTGTAGGGCGGCAATGGGAAGTGCTGCCGCATGCAACTGCGCGGTGTTCTGGCGGCAATGTGCTGCTGCTGCTGCTGTATGCTGCTCCTGTTTGCACGTCCACTTGAGGTGGTGTTTTTTTTACTGCAGGTTGCTGCCGGCGTTGTTCTGCTTTTGCTGCTGCATCTCCCCCGCCGCTGCTGTAGCTTGTTTTCTCTCTCTTCCGCTGGTGCTGCTTCTCTGCTGCTGCTGCTGTTCTGCTGCTGATGCTGCCCCTCTCCCCGCCGGTGTTGCACCTGCTGCTTTTCTCCCGCTGCTGTAATGTTGCTGCTTCTCGTGCTGCTGCGTCCCTCTTTTGGTGCCGCATTTTTATTTGCGTCGCTCTTTTTCGACTTCTTTTCCTTCACCTTTTGCTGCACTGCTCCTCCCGGCGTGTGTAGCTGCTCTGTCTTCCCGTGCTGCTGCTCGTGCGAAGCTGCTCTAGCCGCTAACACTACGACTAATACTACTACTACTACGCTGCGTGGAGGGATCCCTTTTGCTGATGCTGCTGCTGCTGCCCTTCTGCTTTGAGGGACAGCGTATCTTTCGCTGCTACATTTCCCTGCCGTTATATTCAACAGGTGGCAATTTCTTATCCTACCGCTTATCTCTCCCTTTCCACATGTATAAAAGTGCGTAAACGTATACACATATATCTATATATAGAGAGAGAGATAAATAGACATATATGTGTACCTACTATGTGTATACATGTGTATATATATATATATATGATGAGAAAGACACTCGGCTGGATGTATATATATATACGGGAAAATGTGTCACAGCCCCGCTCCATCTGGACCAGTGCTTGCCGTTCTGCTGTGCTGCTTGCTGTTCTGCTGTGCTGCTTGCTGTTCTGCTGCTGCTGCCGCTTGGTGGTTTGCTACTGCTGCTGCTCTTGTTCTGCTGCAGGGCCCGTGCTCGCAACTATCCCGTTGATCGTTTTAACGGCAGCTGCAAAATTCAGCGAGAGACGTGCGCGGGAGCATCAACAGCTGGCGCTTTCTTCTTCTGCTGCTTCTGCGTCCTCCCTTCCTTCTCCGTTTCCTCCTGCGGTTTGTGCTACCGCTGCAGCTCCTTCTCTTTCTCTCGCCGGCGCCTCGACCGCAGCAGCAGGCAAGGGAGTTTCTTTCCCGGCGGAGCAGTGGAACTCTCCTTTCCTGCTTCCCGGCGACTTCTGTATGCAGCCGCAGCAGCAGCAGGAGCCGGACGCGGTGCGGCGGCTGGTTTGTCCCGCGGCTGCTGGTGCAGTGCCTGCAGCCCGAGACGCTGTTCTCCTCCACGGTCTCCCCTCGCGAATGTTGCTGCCGGACGCTGGCGCTGCTGCGGCTGCTCGAGAAGCAGCCAAAGCTGCAGGCAGGAAAGGAGACGTAGCAGCAGCAGCAGGAAGAAGAACGAAAATCGCAGGACCCACGGCAGCAGAAGGCCAGTGGTGGAGACACAGAGAGCACGATGCAGAGAGGCTTCTTCAGGAAACTGCTGTTGAAGCAGAGACATGCAGCTGCAGAACGTCGCCCATATTTTCCCCCATTACTTTGCAGCCGTGGCAACCTCCCGTGCAGCACCAGCGACAGTCTCTACGACACCAGCAGCAACAGCAGCAGGCAGGGTGTCAGCAGCAGCAGATGGTGCAACAGCAGCGACACGGTCAAAGCGCGACGCGTTCTCTGTGGGGAGAGGAGAGTGAAGAAGAAGAAGAAGAAGGAGCGGGCAGCTTTTCGGATGCTGGTCCACCGAGACAGAAGAGCAGGCCGCACGAGCAGCTCCGTACAGCAAGAGCAGCAGCTTTTCCTCCGCAGAACGTACATGCGGCCGCAACCTGTGCTGCGGCACAGCATCTGCCACCGGCAGCAGTATCTTCTACGCAGCAGCTTGCCGTTGTAACAACAGCAGCAGCAGCGCCTGGGCGTGCGGCAGCAGAAGCAGGGAGGCAGGCGGCACACGCGGAAGCAAAGATGGCTCCGCAGCAGCAGCTTCAACCAGTAGCAGGTGCTGAAGACCACCCGTTGCATGGAGCAGCGGTGTGCGGGGAGGGGTGGCAACCGCAGCAGGGTTTTGCAAGAACTGCAGGGGCAGGGCCAGCAACACCAGACGCTCCTGCTGTCGTTGCAGGTACAACCGTTCCCCCTGCAGTGACTGAGCTGCAGAACGCAGGCGAAGGAGAAGCTGCAGCAGCAGCAGCAGCAATGAAAAGGATGCATTCGGCATCAGCAGAAGAAGCAACAGCAGGAGAAGCGACGTCTGAGAAGAAGCAGGAGGACTTCCTATCCGAACTGGCAGCAACAAATCCACAAGCTGCTGCCGCAGCTGCTGCAGCTGCCGTGGCTGCTGCGCCGCTGCCTCTCCCGGGAATCAATACGCAGGAGCTTCCTGAGCGGGGCCCTATCTCTGGTCCACCCGCAACAGCGGAGGCAGCAAAGGCCGCGCAGCACCTTGCTGCTGCTGCGGAAGCTGCCGCTGCTGCAAAAGCTGCTGCTATTGCTCAGGCACTTCATGCCTCTGCAGGTTGTCGCGACTCTCCGCGGCAGGACGCGCAGCGGTTCCTGCAGCAGCAGCAGGAACACTCGGCGCTGCTGCTGTCGCCTGTTGCCCAGTCGCTGGGGCAGCTGCAGCAGAATCAACCCGCACCTGAACAGCAGAAGCAGCTGTTGGGCGCAGTGTCGCGGCAGGGAAGAAAGCGTGAAGAGCCTGCTGCTGCTGCAGTAGCACTCCCCTTGTTTGACAACCTACGCGGCAGATGCAATGCAGAAAGTGCGGCTGCTGCTGCTGTTGTCGAGGCGGGCTGCTTTCCATCAGATATATCTTCCACTTGCAGGCATGCGCTGCACCCGGCGACGCAGCAGCAGCAGGAGCAGGGGCAGCAGCAGGGACGAAAAGAGAAGAAAGAGGAGCAAGACACGCGGAAGACGGAGCCAGTGTTATCTTCTCTTCAACCATGGAAAATGCAGCGTCATCACCGGGAGGAAGGGCAACCACAGCAGCAGCAACACTTCTCCGTCTGCCCCACACATTCTTCGTGGATTACTGGTGCTGGCTGCCCGTGCTGCAGCTTTTTTTCTAGCGGACTGGCAAGGAAAGCAGCAGCTAATGCAGTCCTCTACCCTTCTCTATCTTCCTCGTCTTTCTCCTCTGGCGCTGCCGTTGCTCCTGGTGGTGTCCTCACTGCTGCTGGCGTTACTTGTGCTGCAGGAGTAGCTGCTGCTGTTCCTGCTCCTCCTCCTGCCCCATCCGCTGCTGCTGCTGCTGCGACGCCTTCTGCCTCCTCTTTTCCCGTCCCCTTCTCGAGTCAAGAACCAGGCTTCTCGTCCCATGCTGCTGCTGCTTCTTCTTCTCCTGCTTCCTCTCCTCTACTTGATACTGCTTCTGACTTCCATCATCCCTTCCAGGCGACTGCTGCGTCGCGTCCTGCTGCTGAAGCCCGCCCTGTAGCTGCTGCTGCGCCCTTCTTCACCGCCGCAGCTGCTGCGTCTCCTCGCGGCCCTCCTGCTGCGACGTCCGGCCTCTCCTGCTCCCGCTGCCGGCAGCTTCTGCAAATAAGAGCCGAAGAAGGAGAAGAACAGTCTGCTGCAGCACCAACAGACAGTAGCAGGGTGGTGACACGAGCTGTAGCCGAACGCGGCACCAGCAGCAGCGGCAACAGCAGTCCCCTCGACTCGCTATGTCGCAGCAGCAGCAACAGCACGAAGCGACGGCGACGGGAGAAAAGAGAGAGGAAAGCAGCAACAAACTCTCCCCTCCAGCAATACTCTGTCCAACAGCAGCAGCGGCTAGGCAGAGACGAAACGGACTCGGCTGTGGGAAAAAGGGGAAGTCTCCCCCGCCGCTCACAGAGCAGCACAAGGAAGAGAGAGGGCAGCAGCAGCAGGGACAGCGGCACCCGTCTGCAGAAGGGACATAGGAGCAGCAAGTGCAGCCCAATTCGTCGAAGAAGCAGCCCACCTCTTCGCAGCGTCAGCAGCAGCAGCGAGAGTGCCGACGGTAGCAGCGAAGGACCGACCCACAACCGCAGGCCCAGGAGGAGCGAGACCTCAGGCAGCGATAATAACAACGTTCGTAGCAGTGGCAGCAGCAGCAGCATTTTTACCGGAGCAGAGAGAGCTACTGGGCGCCCAAGTCCGCATGCAGCAACTCCTTCGTGGCATGCGGGGAGTGGGTCTCAAGCGTCTCAGCGCGCACAGCGAATGAAGGCAGCAGCAGCGGTGCCTGCAGAAGAGGACACGTGCTACTCAGCAGAGAAACTGCAACGTTCAAACGGTCGGCGCTGGAAGCTGCCGAACAACTGGTTGTATGCGGCAAGAAAGGCAGCCGAAGAAGAAGTGCCACTGCAGGCCAGAGACGTGCCACGCCAGACCAGAGACGCCTCACGCCTGGCCGGAGACCCCTTGCAAACAAGAAATCTGTCCCGCGGAGACACTACGACGGCTCCTGAAGCAATTGCCCTGCATGCGAGGACACGGAGGACGGAACTTCCGGATCGCTCTTTGAGCCGTTCCGTGGAGAGACGTTGTTTGCCTGAGCAGCAGCAGCAACGGGAAGAAGACGGACAGCAGCTGCACCTGCAGACCCGCGGCTGGAGTAGTGGTGCACGAGCGGCAGCAAGGGTGCGGCAGCAGCGCACAGCCGCAGGAAGAAGGAGAAGATTCGGTGGGGCCTCAGATGCTGACGAGGACGATGAAGGGGAAGAAGCAGCAGCAACATGGGGAGGGGCCTGCAACGCAGAAGACGGAGAAAAAAACGCAGAGGAAGAGGAGATGTGGGAGAGACATGCTGCAGCGACACGAGGAGGAGGAGGAGGGAGAAGAAGAGCAGCAGCAGAAAATGAAGACGGAAGAGCTGCGGCAGCAACAGGACAAGTCCCGAGAGAAGCAGTATCTGCGGCGACGGACGTGTGGTGGACAGAGGAGGGGGTAGCACCAGGGGTAGGTCGTAGCAATGACCTGCAACCTTCATTGGGAAGAAATACGAGAGGCAGTAGGAGAATCAAAGAAGAAAGACAGAGAGATGGAACTTGCTTACCGTTCGCAAGTAGCACCTTTTATCCGCATGCACACGAAGGAGAAGACCGGCAACAACAGCTATGGATACCTGCTGCGGAGCGGCGTTACTTCTTTACGTTGCCTGCTGCTGCTGCAGCCGGGAAGCACTGCATGCCGCCGCTGCTGCCTTTAGACCCCGCTGCTGCTGCGGCCCTGTACTACGACTCGCGCGCGGCAGCGGCAGCAGCAGCGGCGGGGGCACCGGCAGCAGCTGGAGGAGTGGGGGCAGTCCCAGCAGCAGCAGGACCACCGCCAGCAGGGGGAACAGGAGGACGCGTCGGAGGAGGAAGTGGGGGCAGCGGAGTCGGACCTGCTGATTTTACAAGTTCGAGGGAAAGCAGCAGGATTTCTGGGGCGTCAGGGAGCGTGCTGCTGCGGCCCTTGCTGCAGCGCATGCTGGCAGCGTCCTCGCGGTGGAAAGAGAAAAATAGCAGCAACGACAGAGAGGGAGCCGCTGCTGCAGCAGAACCTTCTTTGACTCAGCGACATCTAGCAGCAGCAGCGGAACAGCAGCAGCTCTCGTTCTCTGCCGTATCCTCGAAGCAGCCCTACGCGCAGCAGCAGCCTGCCTTGGCCTCCGCTGCTCCTGCTACAAGCAGACAGCAACAAGGGCACGCGGGAAGACGCGGCAAAGAAGAAGAAGAGGAAGAGGACGAAGATGAAGAAGATGACGCAGAGGAGACAGAACACGCCGAATGGAAACGCGGGCACAGACACTCGTCGATGTTTGCTGCCGCTGTCCGTAACACGGCAGAAACTTTGCAGTGGCTCCTGGAGAGGCCGGCAAGATCGAGTGCTGCTGCTGCTGTACAGACAGGTGGCCCCGCCGCTGCAGCAAATGCAGCAGCAACACTTGCAGCCGCAACAGCTCCAGGAACCGCAGCAGCAGCAGCAGCAGAAAGAGCAGCGGACAGCGCACCCACCGTAACAGAATACACTGCAGCAGCACGAGCAGAAGATGTGACGTCTTTGCGCCCAGCGACAAAAGAAGGAGGAGCGGCATCAGAAACCGCTGCAGCAGGAGGCGCAAGAGGAAAAACGTCGAAGGAACGCGCAAGAGGTGTTCAAAAACGAGCTGCCCACACCAAACGGAAGGCAGCAGCATCAACAGCCGCACATGCTGCAGGGGCGCGAGGAGGAAGCGAAAACACGTTCGCGCCCGCGGCGTCCTCGGCAGCAGCAGCTGCTGCTGCTGCAGGAGTTTCAGCAACGGAAGAAATGGACGCAAAGCCGGCGACCGCAGCAGCAGCAGCACGGGCACCAGCGGCAGCAGTTTCTAGCGAGAAAACGGTAACGACAGCAGGACACCTAGCAGCGAGCAGTGGGGTGGATGAAGGAGTCAGCGGCGACAGAGAGCAAGCGACACGTAGAGGCGCACACCCAGAGCTTTCTTCGCAAGGCGTCTGGCGCAGCAGTAGCAGCGGCAACCAAACAGCGGGAAGGAGAACAGAGAAGAGGGGAACCAACGGAAGAGGTACACTACTGCAGCGGCAGCACCTGGAGCAACAGCAGCGGCAGCAGCAGGGGCAGCGCCGTCGCATGCAGCACCAGCAGCAGCGGCAGAGCGGGGTTGCGAGGTTGGTGTCTCGGGTGGCTGCAACAGCAGCAGCAGTGGAACAGCAAGGAGGGAAAGAAGTAGCAGAAGACGGAGTGGAGCAGTAGGTCAGCTGCGCTGCATGTGAAGTGGAGAACCGGAAGCAGAGACACGCAACAACGGGGAAAAAAGAACTGCTGCTGCTGCAGTGTACAGACACCGTAGAGTGGCTGTACAGTCTCTACAGCAGATTGAAGAAGTGAGCGAGGGCCACGAGATGAATGCAGAGAAGGTGCTGACAAAGAAAAAGAGGAGCAGAAGAGGAGAAGGACAGCAAAGCTGCTGCTGCTCCGCTTTTTGAAGAAAAGGAAAAAGTGGGAAGGAAGAAAGAGGACGGTTCCATCACAAAAGGAGAACAGAATAAGAACGTTAGTGGTAGAACTCACACGAACAGTAGCTCTCACGGCCAAGGGAGAAAGAGAGCGAAACAAAAGAAAGGAGGACAAAAACGGGGAAGATTGTCTAACGTCCCGGTTGCGCTGACTCCGCTTTCACTGGTGACGATGAATACGTAGACACACGCATGCGCGCATGTATACATATGTGTGTCTATACGTTGACAGAGTTTTTTAAACGTAGTGTACGTGAATACACGCGGCGCGAAAAACATAAGAACTTGGTACCTGTGCGTGCATACATAATATGTGCGCTTTTTTACCCGGCTACCCTTTCCGTATACATACATATACGTATATATATATATATACGCGCATACGTGTACCTGTACGTGAGTATATATATAAATGTGCGCGCCTATGAACGTGGCTCTTTTTTGTCACATATATATATATATATATATATATATGTATATACGTGCGTACGTCTACCTGTACGTAGATATATATATCTATATGAATATGTGTGCCTCTTAACGTGGCCCTCGTTTGCACATATGTATATACGTGTATATGTGTACCTACTGTTTGAAAGTGGAAAGGTGTGTCTTACCGACACACGTAGTTTTTTGTAGCGCACGAGTACACCTGCTCAAAAGTGGGAAAAACGGCGTGGAGAGGTGCGCCCAGTCGATCGCGTGTAAGCGCGCCCCTAACTAGTGAGCAGCTCTCTTCACGTCCGTAGCTCCTTTTTTTTAGTCTGACATATATACGGACATAAGTGTATACACACGAACTGATACATACGCATATATATATATATATGACAGCGTGGAGGCACCTCTTTTGCGTGTATTACGAAGACATGCGTCTTCACGTGTGAGTGTAGCGACGTGTAGATTTCCTTTGGTCTGTTCTCTCTCTCTTTCTCCCTCTCTCTATCTACGGATACATGTATAGCCGTATATCTGTGAGGACAAGACGTAAATACTCACGTGTCTACGCAAGTATCTTCACACGCATGTGTAGGTGCGTAAATCTGGAAGGCAGTCTAAGAGCGGACTTCAGGATGAAATCCAGACACCGAGATGCTTTATGTGCACCCGCGTGTATGCGCAGCAGTGGAAGAAACTGCCCCACGTCCGTATATGCAGGGACGTCCAGTCCCTTTTATTCTTTCTGACTCTTCACGCACAAGTGTGCAAATCCAGTTGAGTCTTCAAGTGCGTATATGCAGGTACGTGCAGTCATTTAGTTTCCTTCTCACTGTTCAAGTACACCTGTGCAAAAGCACACGAATGCGTAGCTACCAGGCTTTCTGATGCCTTTCTTGCAGGGGGCAATGCCCCGCGCACACCGTTGCAGGTATCCATCTCTCGTTTAAAAGTATCTGCACTTCGGCATGGCAGTGCCATTTGAAGCCAACTGTTTCGCCAGGCACACCAACACACTTGAAGCGTAAATTCAAGGAAACGAACACCTGAGAATTTAGATGCGTGCCATTTCTACAGGAACGCTACGCGTTCGGCAAATGGGTACGGTGTACGTGCATCGGCATCACAACTCACGCGCGAAGATGTATGGAGTGTACGTACATCAGCGACGAGGGGGATCTCGCGGACTCCTGTGTGAAAACTGCGACAAGTAGGGAAGACGAGAATAGCTGCACACGTGATTACAGTTATGAACATGTATGCGCTCGTGTGTATTCTGTATATACCTAAGTGCACGTGTATCCACGTGCAAGCACGCTAGCGAAAATACATATTTACGCGTGGATGTTTGAGGAGAATACGCCCGTCGCTGCACAGGGAATGGGAGACAATATGTATATACATACATATATATACATATATATGTGTGTGCTCGACGTGTTACGAGGGCAGTGACGTACGGAAAAGGACGAGATCATCTAAAGAAACAGTCTTCTTTGTAACGAAAATTTGACAAAGTGGCCGACTTTAATTAAGCGCCCGGTACACCCCATGTACTTTCAACAGCGTACTTTGACTGCAGCACACACCCTGCGTATGACGACGATGCACACACCCATGTGTGGGGGTATCTGTTGACAGGTATACACAGAGGTATACAATTACATAGAGGTTAAACTGCGTATATGCATACTATTGCTGGTAACCGCACATGCGTACCTGTGATTCTTTCGGTAGTCGAAAGAGGTAGCTGTAGGTGGCATCTACCTCTGTGTATACCTGGTAACAGATGCTTACCCGCAGAAGGGTGCGCGCGTCTTCATTATACGTAGTCTGTGTGTTGAGGTCAACGCACATGGGGCGCACCGGACGCATAATCAAAGTCGGCCACTTTGTCAACTTTTCTCTACAAAGAACACTTTTTCTTTCGGAGATCATGTCCCTTTCGGTGCTTCAGTATTTGCGTCCTGCTTGGAAGCATGAACAAAAGAAAACCACCCGTCCAGCGTACCCTGGGAAATACGCAGTTCCATGGAACTCTCGTTGTCTATAGTTTCTTCCGGAGCACCCAAGGTTTCTTTTCCGCATGCACAAAAAGAACTGGTCAGCCGCGTAGCTCCTACGTAGTGAGAAACACGCGTATTTGTGTATATCTCCAGGTCTGCGTGTGTAAACCCACAGGTACGTTTTACATAAACATGTGCGGGTTTGTACATTCTACGTGTATATTTTGCAGTTCTGCAGCTCCTGCAGATATACGATTATAAAAGCATCAAATTTAATATCTTGCAGCTTTTCAGGAATGCGTTACGTGCCGCTCACGCGCCGCCGTGGCCCTCCTGCAGTGGCGTCACTTCTTGTTTCAAAATGGATATTTAGCTTTTTTTTTGGCTGCGGAGTTGAATATGCAACTCTTTCAGGTCATGCTGGACGACATCACGAACGCTTATATATATATATATTCATATATATATATATATATATATGTCCGTGATGGTGAGGATGGAAGTGCACACGACCTATAGACAAGCGCAGTTAGATTCATGTGTGACGAGTAAGTTACAATATAGGTGAGCGCAGTCTCTCGTCTACGTGCGTGCCAAACATAGCATTCCCTGGGACGGCCCTGCCTCTGCACACAGGTATAGAGGGCATTCAGGGGGATTCACACACAAACATAGATACACACGGGTGTGCACGCAAGCACAAAGATCTTGATATGCAATCGTTGTTCGTCGACTGCGCAGCTGAGAAGCAAAGGTGCACAGAGCAGCGCTTTCGTCTGTAGTCCTGCAGTTCGAATTGCTCGTCTTGATCGAAGCACAGTCCTCTGTATCATCATCGAACGCATGATACGTCGAACGTCGGTACACGTGTTTGTACCTCCTGAATTGCAGGTCATGGGGAATCTCGACCGGCAAAACCCTTTTCCACAGAAACGAAGTATCAGGCCGCGTCGACAGCTCCACGGGTCCACGTATGAAGACATGCATATCTTTACGTATCTCCCTGCATGTATCTCAGTACGCCAGCACACAGGTCCCGTCGCCGGCATCAACTACAGAAGATAAGACTATAAGCGGGTGCACTTCATCGACGAGCATGGCCACTCACAAAATTGTGTGTCTACCGTTGCTTCCGGGTGCGTCACGGATGTAGTCACCATGCGGAGGGCAGAGGCGTGTCACAGTTGTGGAGGTCCGGCTACTTTTTTTAAGCATTTGTTGTGTTGGTAGGACACAGTGTGCGTGTCTTGTTTGTCATCATCCGTAAAGGTGTGCCCCCCTTCACGTGCGTGGAAAGTGGGAATTCCCATTATTTCTTTTCGTATTCTGCAAGACGACGGTCCAGGGATGCATTCGTTTCCGGAGAGGCTCCTAACCCTGCCGTCAGGGAGTTGCCAACCATGTTATTACCTGTGCGTATCCGTTTAAACTATGTAACAGTTGTGCAACACGATCATAGGTTTGTCTTCAACTGGTCACCCTTCGATGGCGAGACAGGCAGTATTTATGGTGCAGTTGTACTAGGTCGCAGAATTGGATAGCCTACTGCGTAATGAGAGGTAAACCGTACACTATGCCTCCGTTGTATCCGTGCATTAGCCCACGAGCACCGGTGCTCAAAATCATGTTACCACAAGTGGAAGTCACTGTGCCTGGGTGCGTGTACAAATCCAGATTTATATATAAACGCATACGTCAACACGTGATATCAGGTGTATGGATCTGTAAAACGCCTCTTACAGCCCAGATATATATGTCTACAAATCCCCTCCCCACAAGGCTCCAGTGGAACCCGCTGCAGCCACTGTATGTCGATGACAGATGTGGATCGCAGGGTATTTTTTTTCTGCAACACAGCATAACGTAAGGCGCTCTTCATAGCTCCCGTACCTCCCCAGTGTCTGCTCCTCGTACTCCAAAAGTCAAGCCCAGTATTCCACTGGATTCATAGCACTATAATCTATAATCATTGCCTGTAGGCCTCTTCTGTACGGCCCCCATATGTGCTGCCCACCGCGTAGCTCCTCAGGTCGTCCTTGCACTTCTCTCCTTGTGCTCTCCAGTGGCACCCTTCGACATTCTGGCGTGTGTACGCTGCTCCAATGTTTCAGGGATTATCTCACCAGCCAGAGCAGAAGGACTGATATCCAATTTCTCGAACGTATGCCGTCGGTACGTTTGCATGTATATCAACGATTGTTGAAGTTCTACTACTCCGACAGCTATTACTTGTCCTCTAGGGAACTGCTCGAGTACCGGCGCAGTATGCACGCAACTACACTGGCGAACGACACCAGTTGTATCACCTGACTGGAGTTCGCGCTGTTGGTGAATGATCGGTGTCATACCGCAACGTGCTAGTGGTTCTGCTCGTAGAATAAGATCGCTATTGATACTTGATCTCCTACCTTTACATAGCTGCGCCACTACCTGTCTGGTAGGTGCCACGAATTCTACAAGCGCCACAGTCACCTGGAAGTATTACGCCTTCGACTTCAACAGAAGATGACTGATGTTAGGTGATTTCCTGCAGGGCCGCTGCACTACCTACGATCAGTGTACACCAGTCACCTCTAGGTTCTCCGGATGACCACTTGGCGTGACACCAGCCTGGTCACACCATCTGCGCGCACCTCACCACTTACATCGTCCTTCCTGCGTAACAACTGTCATTACCGTCCACAGCGTTGCGGCGACAAGTGCCTATGGTTCCCGTAGGTAATGGGCTAGATTGATCCACAGTTTTTTTCGAAGGATACCATGTTTCTACGTAACGAAATTCATCCAACACTTCGCCATTCCCCAAATATCGGGACTGCTGCCACAACGCCGAGTGGCCTATAATTAGTGGCATTACTACAACAAGTGCAGTGGCCAGTAACTCGCTGTTAGTACGGGTGCGCAATTGTAACGTACCTAATCGTGCCGCCGCCTTCGTCGGTGTTCAGTCCACACACGCTCAGCTAGACGCGTTCCTACGCTTCACATGACTAGTCAACAAACACCTCTATTCATCTCCTTCAACACTCACTACGACTTCTGTACGTACATGTATTACACCGCAATCCGCTACACACACTGCTCCATCTAATAAAGGTTCCTGCACTACTATTATTCGTACATGAATAAATCTGCGCACTGCTTCCCAGCGTTTCGAGCGGTGTTGAAGTCGTGCACATTTTGACGGCCGAGACAAACGACGACACGTGTTCACAAAGGTCAACCTCTATCACTGCTCAGCTATTCACTGGCTCACGTTCACACTTGTTGCCACTGATTACGAGGCTAACCTGTACAATTGCAGGGGTAGCTTCTCCTACTACTAACGATACAACCGCAACTAGTACCACAAGAAAGCAAGAGGTAGACACGCCATCCCGCCCTGTATTTCGTCTACGTAGAATCAGTGTCACAGCAAAAACACAAGCTCTAAACTCCAACACAGAATGATCTATATACAGGCTGTTGTCGCCACCCCCACCATCCGTTGTATACCTAACTGAAATTTGTTGTTATAAAGGTGGTGTACAAGGGTACCCCCTCTGCGAGCATGACACTCACATGAGTAGAGGTATTTTAACGGCGAAAAGTGAGTGCGTACTGCACCAACTGGGCCCGGCCACAACAATGGTACGACACCCTGATGAAATTAACCTCACTACATGTTGCTGCTAGTGAAGTCCCTATCATAGGCATTGCGCGGGTGATTTGTACTGACCATATTCTGATCGTCCCCATTCCAGCAATGCAGTAGAACTACACATTTCTGTTCACTTGTGCCTGGCTGGCGTCACGGAGCTGGCATTAGTGGTTTGATGCGTCTGGAGCGGCTCTACTCGGTGTCGTTTTGTTTGTCCTGTTCTCTTTGCTTCTCCCCTAAAAGCGCTTCTCTCTTGACTTCCCTGTACTGTCCTCCGGTCCGCTCCACGCAAACCTTGAACGGCCACGAATAGAGACGCTAGAAGTCGGCGAGGAGAGTGCGTCCTCAGTGCTGCGGGAGACCCTACATCTTCACCATAAAGACGGTGCTGAAGCGGCACGGCTAGTAGGCGCAGATGGTCGAACTGCTGCTGCAGTCGACGGTCGAACGTCAAAACAAAATGCTACACGGGAGGAGACTTTTGATTACGCATCAAACAGTGTTCTGGGCTGGTGTTGAAGGCTATACTTGTGGTAAGAAGTCGACTAACTGCGTTTCCATGTCTGCTCGGGAACAATGTCTTCGTCGTGTGTTTCCGTAGGCGGAAACACAGTATCTGAGCGGGTGAAGGAGGGCTCTTCAGTTAAATGGAAAGGCACGAAATGGTCCCTGGTGTTGAGTAGGAATTAGTTACTTTGCCGGTCATCTGCTTCCCACCAGCTGTGGACCGCTAACTCGGGATAGTTTCAGGATACCACGGTACTTCGTAAGCTTTCTCTAGTCTCCAGCGGGACATGTACTGCAGCTTTTTAAACGGTGACCTCGCATTATTTCGCTAGTTCTGATTTCCATTTGAGTTGTTGCGGACGTCGTAGCGCTTTGTCGATTGTTGTGCTGTACATCGTGTCGGAGCGCATTGTTCGGCTGTTGGGTATTTGCTTCGGTGGCGACAGCTTTTTCCCGGTAAGATTCCTCCGTACTGTGACAACTTCGTCGCCTGTACGGTGAGCAGGTTTTCTTTTGCTGAATACTCGAGCTTCGAATGCGAGCAGACGGCTGCGTAGCGCAGCTTCTTGCTTTTTTTTTCTTCCCCGCAGCTGCTTCTGGGTGTTGCTTGCCTGCTCCGCCGTTACGCACCATCTAGATTTTTGCAAAAGTGTCCCACCGACAACAACGTGCACCACATACATGTAGATTTTATTTTACACACGTATTTCTCGGCGTTCGTATATACCGTTTGGAGTGCTCTTCCGTCGAAGGGCACTCTGCGGAGCTTATTGACTCCTTACAAGCGGGCGTCCAGCGCGTCGGACAATTTTTGCCCGGTTTCTGTCTCTTCTCGGCATTTTTGCTTACTAATTTGCTCCTCTTGTCCCGCCTTTCCGCCCGTCTCTTTATGAACGTCGTCCTTCCATTGTTCGCTTTCGTACTACTTTCTGGTATGCACGACGTTCACGTGCGGGTTCCTGCATGAAAACTGAGATGGTGATTGCGTCAACGACTATATGATAGACGAGGAATTCCGTAGTCTTTCTATATAGTTCTCCTCGTTTGCGCTCTCCTGTTCCTTTGTAGTAAGAAGCTTTACCAGCGATATAGAGCGCCTCTACACATTCACCTTCCTGTTCCTGTTGTGCGGAAGGAGCGCTAAACACCAAGAGTACCGCTTCTTTTTTGGTGTCGCTTGTCTCCCTCTCCTTAAATTTTCCGTTTCTGTAAGTCTTTCTTTCAGCAGCGATCAGTAGACTCCTTTGTGTTCCTCTCTACGTAGAACTCCGGGGAGGAGATGCTGGAAGACAAATGTAGCCCATACTTTTCCACTGGGAGTATATCTCTCTTCTTGATTATGCATATCAACTGCATTCCGGAGTGCTCACACCCACCGCCGGGCGTGTCCTGGGTCTCACGTACGCTCCCGAAAGGGCGACATTCATAATGTCCAACGTTTTGCGCGGCTGTGCCCCGCATCATCTTCAATGCGGCGTCGGTCGAAAGGGGTGATCGTCTAACTTCGGAGAAAATCTCTTGATTCACGTTATCCCGTTCCAGCATATCCGCAAGTGCATATTCATGGTGATCCGCGTCAGTTTCTCTCGCATATATGCTTCACAGGCATCTACTTCCATTTGTGCACACAGACAGTTGCGCGAAGCTAGATGAACATACTTGTGCATCTACTTCATAAAGGAAGAGAGACAGAGCGGCGTACATTTATGTATGCCCACCAATGCATATGTGTGTATAGATTTCTCAGCGGAAGAACTGAGATTCCGTTGGAAATGGCAAGCTGCAGAGGGTTTCCTACGTCGGGGAACGCGCCCCTTGAAGCAACGTTCTACCATAGTCGTTTGCACGTGTGTTCGTATCATCCAAAACAAACGTGAAAGCCTTCTTGAACGAATTTTCACACATATATTCACCAATTTTGAGTTGAACTCGCGTCTGCGTTTTAATTCTTTTTTTCTTAGATGGATGTTCGAATGTGCGCATCCAGGTATGCGATGCGATGTGGGTCGTGTTCGTGTGACTCTGTGCCCATATATATAGTGTAAGTACGAATACACGGCGGAGCGAACAGACGCGTGCGCACCTTCGTGTAGTTGCCCTCTCGTTAAGGCTTCGCCCCCACCACTTTTTCTTTTATCTGACCACGTGAGCCGCCATGATTGGGCAACGACGACGGCAGGAGCTGCTGCTCGAGGGCAGCAGCGCTGCTGGGCGCCGCCGGGGAGAGGAGGGCGCAGCAGCAGGAGAAAGGACGGGGCTGCTGGCACGTATGCGGCAGGCAGCAGCAGGAGGAGGAAGGGAGAGACTGCAGCGGGAGCTGCAGCACCAGGAGAGCATCAAGCGGAGAGAAGTCACCTACGAAGAGGACGCGTGGGCGCGGCACACGAGTGCGGACTTCGGGGCGATAAAGCTGAGACATATGCAAGAGAGCGAAGGCACGACACAGGTGAGCGGGGACGACTACGGTGAACTGCCTGCGGAGAGTGAGGAAGAGGAAACGGAGAACGTGCAACTGTTGGAAGAGGAAGACGAGGAAGGTGAAGCGGATGACGAAAAAGGGGGGCTGTACGCCTACGCGTATGCGGAACTAGAGAAACGGCTGCGGGGACACAAGAGAGATGAACAATACGGAGAAGCCGGAGGCGAAGAGGAAGAAGAGGGAGGAGAAAAACAAGATGATGCGTTTGCTGCAAAGGGAGGCACTGCTCGTCACTCGGAGATTGCGGGGGGGGATTGGTATTACGGTGCGCACTTAAGACGGCAGCGGCAAGCAACCCCAGTGGTGGAGGAGGAGGAAGGGGAGGAAGAAGGAGAAGAGGTAGTAGTAGAAGAAGAGGAAGGAGCAGGAGAAGCAGCGGCAGGGGAAGAAGACGTCGTGGTGGAGGAACCGGAGGAGGGAGAGGAAGAAGAGGAGGGGGAGGAGGAGGAGTACGAAAGAGAGGAAGCGGCGACGTACACGGAGGAAGAAGAGGTAGAAGGTGCAGCAGCAGTTGGAGGTGCTGCAGCGGCTATAAAGGGACGTGCGACAGTGGAAGAGGGAGAAGAAGTGGACGCGTATGAGGAGGATGCGTGGGAGGTGGAACAGCAGGAAGGGGAAGAAGATCACGCGGATACGGTCTTCGCCGGCGAGCGGGCAGCTGAGGGGGACGAAACGGGGGAAGGCGTAGGAGACGACGAAGGCGTACAAGTAGAAGAAGAAGAAGAGGGATGGGAGAGGGAACCGGCGGCGGACGAAGAGAACGTTGACGAGGAGGGGTACGCGGAGGAAGAACACGAAGCAGAGGAAGAAGAAGGTGGATACGAGGCGGGGGAGTCGCTGGAGGAAGACGAAGAAGCGGTTGAAGCAGGCGAAGGGGAAGAAGAAGACGTTTCATCGGAGACGCTGCAGAAGGAAGAAGACCTGACGCCGTACACGCTGCCGCAGATCGAATCCCGCGTGGAGGTCCGTTACGTGGCAGGGAAGGGGCGGTGTCTGTACACCCGAAACGCGTTGGAACCAGGCGCGATTGTTTTTGTAGAGTCTCCTGTCTTCGTCGCGACGCCGTCAGCCCACGCAGAACTGTGGCAGGCGCTGGAGCAGCTGAACGAAGAAGAAACTTTCGAGCTGCCCCCGGTGTGGCACCTGGGAGCGCTGTGCAGCCTGACGGTGCTTGAGGAAGATGAGAGGGCGATTTGCTTGGACAAGTGGATCCCGGAGCCCAACAAAGCGCCGAGCTACGACGTCCTGCGGGTCCTAGAAAGGACCGGGTTGCCCGTTCACCCACATTTGTATGAACGAATGCTGATGGTGTGGCGGTACAACTCGTTTGGGCATCATTCAGAGCAGCCCGGCCTCGTGCTGTATAACCGGATTAGTATGATGGCCCACAGCTGCAGCGCTTCCGCGTGCTGGCATTACGGAGAGGGAGACGCGTTTATTTTGCGTGCCCGAGTGAACTTGAACGCGGGAGACGAACTCACCATTTCGTACATCGGAGACGAGGATCTCTTCAAGTCATCAGATGTCCGGAGGGAGAAAGTGAGCGGGTGGTTGTTCACGTGCCAGTGCCCGCGCTGCTCTCTCCCCGTGGACAACGCCCGCGGCTTCAGGTGCTCCAGCTGCGCCACTGGCTCCATGTTCTTCAAGACTGAAGATGGGGTAAGTGTGGACGTGTGGACACGTGGGGGCGGAGGAAGGAAAGTGCAGAAGAAAAAGCTGGTCGGACGGGAGTGAGTGAAGCGGGGACAGGTGAAGCAGTAGTTTGAACGCCGGGAAGACGTTTTCCGCAGAAGAAGAGAAGGTCGAGGGAGATTTGTAGTGGAGAGAGACACCACGACGAACCGAGAGGTATACGAAGTGGGGAAAGGGAAGAAAAAACGGAGAGAACAGAGGAATAGAGCGGAGTCTGACGGGGAGGGGACGTCGAGGGAAGAAGACAGAGAAGAAGGACGCGGCAGAGAGGAAGACGACGGTGAAGAGAACTGAGAGGGAAGCGACGTAGAGAGGACGAAAGCAAGAACGGAAAGGTCGGAGAGAAAGTAAAGATGTATATGCGTATATACATTATGTGCGAGTGTACCATACGTATATATATTATGGGTTTATAGACGCGTATACCTACACACGTATACACGTATAGCGAGAGAGAGACAGAGAGAAGCAGCGTGTTAGAAGAACAGAGAAAGGGAGAGAGCGCGGGAGGGCCGAGAGAAACTGCGAAGAAGGGGAAGAGGGAGAAGAAAAGGAAGAGAGTAGGGAAAAGATAAGACAGAGGCAGAAAGGAGAATCCCTAGGGCAGTCTGCACAGGCGTATAAACTTGTGTTGCGTACGAAACGCAGGAACAACGACGCACATATATGCAGGCAGCTTTCAGCAGTCAGTAGCCATGAGCAGACGCCGTTGCTGGTGTGGGAGCCTGTACATGTTAATATAAACAATATCGCTGTGGGCAGCACACCTGAAGCGTTGATATTAATACAGCAGCTCCTCTGTATCCGCCTATATTATAAGTAGCTAGATATTAGACGCGACGCGCTTCGTCGTCGCCTCCGTATAGATCTGTACGTAAATGTGTGTATACTCATGTGCAAGATTAAGTCGTGTTCACACACGTATCTAATTGCGAGTTACGTTTGCGTGCTAAGATCAGGTCCCATATATGCGTATTTGTACACTTCTAGGTCAAAGTGCCACAGACGTCGAGATATGTCCCATCATAGCCGGTATATGTACGTATACATATATGTGTGTCCGTATGTCTCATCGTAGGGTCTACACATATATATGTATATATGTATATGCAGGCAAGTAGCTTGTGCTCGTGCTGCTGCGCTTGTGCTACAGCTGTAGCTGCGCGAATGCAGCTGGTGGTGATCGGGCGTCGTTGCTGCGTGTGCGGGTTGTTTTCAGGTGACCACCTCGTCTCCTTGCACCGTGTGCCAGTCGGTGCCGTCGGAAGAAATCATCAAATACTACCTTGAATTTGAACAGGCGTATGTGGATCGTCTGGCCGAAACCGACAAAACGGATCTTCCTGATGCAAAACTCGTCTTCTTTCAAGCCCAGCGGGTCTTTAACCAGCACTGGGTGCTCTACCAGGTGCGAGAAACCAACAGCACGACGAGACTGAAAGTGTTGCACGAAGGAGGAAAGCAGGAAGAGACCCGTGGGAAGGGTTATGTCTGTCTTCAAGTGTCTATATATAAGAGTGTGTATACGTGTGTATCTCTGTTGTTATAGCTGTGCGTGTGCCCGTGTGTATGCGTGGTTATGTGTTGTGTTTGGTGTGTCTGTGCTTCTGTGTGTACGTGGGTGCGTGTAGTTATATGTATACGCATATAATTTATATATACATATGTGATATATATATATATATATGCGTATGTGTGCGTGTGTGTGTGTGTGCGTGTGCGTGTAGATATTTGTATTCGTAGTACATGCGAACAAAGATATATGTACATATATATAAAGATGTGTACACGTTTACGCCTGAACATGTTTTTTTGCGTGGTGCGTGAACGTGAGAAGCCCTGCCGCGTGGTATGAGGGAAAGTCACCATGCACATCGGCCGAGTTAGTTTTGAGTCAACGTAGCCCAAGCGTGGTGCCGAAGAGTCTCATACTGTTTAATTTCCATATATGTGGAACTGCTTTTGATTATATATGTGTAACAGATAACAAACACATTTATATATAAATGCACTGTAACTATTCTGTGCAGTAGAACGCGTGAACTTACGTGCGTGCTCGAATATATGTACACACGTAGCACATGTGAATGTAAAAAGTCTTCGCATGCTTTGCAGAACAGAGATCCAAACGTGTATAGAAGACGTTGTTTCGTTGGTTCTGAATTTATATGTGATGACGTGTAGGTAGACATACGTGTAGGTCTGCCACTGCACGCGTCCGTATGCATGTATACATATAAGTTGATGCGCATACGTGTAATACATGTGTGTTTGTGATGCGTGCACTTGTGTACTAATCTATAGCCATGCATAATTTTACGCGTGTCTATACATTCACATCTGGCAATGGTGGCAATGTTCTGTGTTGGTCCGTGCATAGATATGCGTGTGTATATATATATATAGATATGTTCTTTTCTGGCCGTCTGTGTCTGATGCATCCTGCGCCCGCTTTACTTACGTATACATATTTGTGTATACACGTATAGGTCTGGGGACTACATATACGCATACATGCGTTCAACAGGTATGACATATTCAGGCAGCCGTACGTGGGACCGAAGGGCTGCGACTGCCGTTGGTGGTAGCAGGGACAGGCGTGCAGCTGCACAGACTGTTGTCTCCTCGCGAAATCTCTTCCAGATTCGCGTGCCTCATCAATACGTGCATGCGTGTGAATACGCCAGGCGTGTCTTCTCTGTGTTTCGCTAGATGTGGATATTACTACTTTCTTCCGAAAGAAGACGCTCCTGCAGCGTTCTCTGTGTCCTGTACTTCCTACCGACGCGTCTCCTGTACTTTAAAGAAATACTTCTACGCAGGACTACTTTCCTGACGAAAGTACTCATACGAGAACAACAAGTGCATCTCTCATCTCTCCGTTGGACAAAAGTGCGAGTAGTTTGTTTTGTGTACAACTACATATGCATATAGTTGTGTGATGTGACCTGTACTTGCTTATGTATAGCTGTGTGTGCGTACGCATGTGTGTAGTGGACATTCCTGTACATATATATGTATGTGTGTGTATAATATGACGTGTACTTGCTTATGTACGTTTGTGTGTGTTTACGCGTGTGTGTGTAGTCGAAAGTCAATATACACGTGCCTGTTTTGTGACTTCTTGTGTCCGTAAATGCATTAGCGTACAGTAGGATATATGTAGATAAATGTGAAACGGCCGATGCTTATATTTGTGCACCTGTGTAGGAAGATATATCTATGCGTATCTACGTGTTCAGGAATCTATCTGGGTGATATTCACGTAAGTATATATATCTGTGTGTGTTGCCGTTGTGCGGGTGGTGTGAGTGGAACGCAAAGGTGGTGCTGGATTACATCACAGGTGATGCGTGTCCCCCTACGCGTTACCACCACAACACCACCTGACGTATTCTAATGTATATACGTGTCTACGTATGTATGTGTTTTCGTGTGTATATGTGTAGACTTATACCCCCACACATATACGTGTCGTCTTGTGTTTGCGTCTTTGTCTGTCAAAACGCCTGTCTGTGTAGACGTGTGAGTGTCTAAGTAGATTTCTCCGGATGTTTCTCGACCGTTTGTATCTACGCAACTGTCTATTCAAATGTTTGATTTCCAAGCATGCCCACGTGCCGTCTCTCTCTCTCTACATATATATATATATATATATATTGTATGTTTGTGTCTGTGTGTGTATACGTGATGGAGAGGAACGCGCATACAGCTGTGCTGGGACTTCCGAAGAAATCCTGCACGGCCGTCAGTCATGGTGGCTTACTTGCGTGCAGTCGCGGCACATCCTCAGGTATAGCCAACATGTGTTCCCCTTTCAGTTCCCTGCCTCCACGCAGTTGCGGGTGACGACCTCAGATTCCCCGTCCATCGTCCGGTGCGACGGATATTGGCACACCCACGTGCACGTCTAATTTGCGGTGCACGCTCACATGCTCATGTGTTTATACACGCGTATATGTATATGTGTGAATGTACATATATATATACATATGTAAATATAGTTGTGATGGGTTGCCGGGAGAGTTGTGTCACGGGGATATGTGCGTGCTGTTGATTTTGCAGCTGCACACGATTTTGTTCGAGGGTCACCGTGACGGTGGCGACTACGAGACAGCGGCTTTCCACCAAATGGAGCGAATTAAATACGTGTCTCAGGTATGCGTGCATCACTTGCATCACACAAAGATACATGTGCTGCCGCAGTGTCCCAGGTGACCGGTCGCTAACGCGTCTAAGAAAGCGGAAGAGAGCTCGAAACAGTGGCTTAACAGTGTGTGGATTTGTGACGCGAGACAGCCCGTTTAAAGTGAGACGGACGGGACGCATCTATTGCAGGATACTTTGTATATTATATAGACACAGAAATCAGCGACACAGAGACAGAGCGAAAGAGAACGGTGGTAAAGGAGTGGATTACATTCTTTGGGCTGACGGAGGCCGAAAGCGACACGCGTATACGTTGATGTGCCAGCAGGACGCACGCAGCAGGATTGTCGTGGTTTGTCAGTGAGACTCTTCCTACACATCCGTGGGCGCTGATACTCTCACCAGCGTGACACTAATTATCTGCGGGTGCAGCTTGATATAAACTTTAGTCTCGACGACACATGTTTTGTGTAAGGTGCGTAGATTATATGTAAGGAGGCATTCCGACATCGGTCGAATACGTGTCTGCACACCAAGGTACACGTAGTTGTCGAAGAAGGCATAACATGATGATTGTATGTAAGTATGTGGGGGATAGCTGCTTTTTACAGTAACTTGTGTGAATGTGTAGCGGAAGCTGAACGCGCGTAATTTTTATGCGCGTACTATGGGTGTAATAGAACGAAGGTGGACGCGAGGTCTGCCTGCAAGCCGAAGGACATAGGGGTCCATCGCATGTGTTGCAGGCATGTATGGAGCGTTCTCACTTAGCCACAGGGAAGCTCGTTTTGCGTCATTCGTGTAAGCACTCTGTATAGTATCGATGACACGTGATCCGGTGATAATGGTCTGTCGTCTCTATGTCACACGTGTGCAGTTTTCCATAATTCTGTATCGAGTATATATGTGTGCACGAGCGTGTGTAGATACATACCTGCAGCCGTAAACCTGTCCGTACATATATGTAGATATATATATATATATATATTTATGTACTGTGTGTGTGAACCTAGTATATACGCAGATACAGGTATATGTGACGCGCATGTAGAAAATATATGTGGGTGTCTTCGCCGACGGGTAATACGCAGGTGTTCTGCGTGATAAGGTGTTGCAGCGAAGGAAGGATGAGCGCGTAGATACATGGGAGTGTGGTGCGGCTTCTCTCTGCAGGTTATGCCACTAGCGTCGTACACACTTGCCTGGCTGCACGAGGAACTGGGAGACACACTCATGACTAAGGAAGAACAGGCAAAGAATAAAACTTACTCCGACCATAAATTGCATGTAGTGAGTGGATGCTTCGAGGACGCGTACAACCTGCTGTATATTCTCTGCGGCAGAGACCACGAGTACACCATCGCAGCAGACGCGAAGAAAACCAGCTGCGACCAGAAGCTGGCAGCTCTTACCAGCGCGGCAGAGAAAGATTCGAACAGCTAGGAAGCCAGCGAATGTTCTCTCGTACGCGCTCCTTCAGCATGTAGTAGCGTACGCGTAAGCGTCTGTCATACGGACGCACGCGTACATTTACGCAAACGTGTGTAAGCGTACGTGGATGCATATCTCTGTGTAAGTGTATGTGTATGCCCGTGTCTATGCAGGCTGATGTGTGCTGTGGGTGTAAACGTATTCATTTACATCTGTTCATACCTGTGTAATCCTCTGTATGCACTATCGTGTACGGAGGTGAAGGTGCACACACTTACGTGCAGATTGTGTAAATGTGTCTGTAAGGTAACGGACGGTACAAAAGATAGGTAATCGAACTATTCGGTGAATATACATTTCTTCGTAGACACGTGTATTTGTGTATACCTCAAATTTCGCGTGGGGAAGAATGCACGCATTCAACTGGACAGGTAACGCATACTCGTGCACAAACAGAGTTCGCTCGACTATATTCGTTGGACAAAGAACGTGAGAGCACAGTGTGACCTTGAATTTGGTGTGCCTCAGTTGGGAGGCGTGTGTGTGGGCAGGCATATATGTGTACCATCACTCCCTACGCAGGCATGCGTGCACACGTGTGTGTGCCTAAGGGCGACTGCAAGCGGATGTTTGTCTACCTGTCAGGGTTATGAGGCAGTCGCCGGGCACGTCTACTGTGGATTTTTTTCTGTTGCCGAATGTCTATACGTGCACCACAGCCCTTCTGCATAGGGCTATGTGTGCGTGTGTGTGAATTTTCGCGCGCGTACAAGTGTTTGTCCACCTGTCGAGGTTGTGGGGCCGTCGGCGGGCGTGTCCACGTCTCTATGTCTTTTTCTTGCGGGCAGGCGTATACGTGCTGCAGAGCGTTATCGTGCGGGAATGTGGGTGTGTAGCCGTATGCGTAGGGATATGTTTGTGCGTGCGTTTTCGTATGCGTGTTTCTCTACGTGCATAGCGCCATGTATATGATTTTTGCAGTCACGGGTATGAGTGATTCTATGAAGTGCCTCAAGTTCCTAACAGCCGTGTAGCAGGCGTGTGTGCAGACGTACATCTGCAGGTGTAGAACACTCGAGTAAACCAATGCACAAACCGACAGGTGTGTGCAGATGTTGCATATAAGCGTGTAGGTACTGTCATACATATGCATGTACACGCATATGACAGAACCTAACAGAAGGAACTGGATGTATAAATGCGTCGGTATATGTGTGTGTACTGCTGGCTGGGTGTGCGTGGATGCAAGCGGCCTCCTACACGCCACTGGGCAACGCAACGTGGCAACCGGTCCAGAGTCGTTTCGTTGGTAGGAAACCACTGGTTAACTCGTCGAAAGTTTTGAGGGACACTGCCAACTGCCAGGAAGAACGTTTGCGCTTGGCGCCCACGGGGGATCTAGCAGAAATGAAACGAATTAGTATTACGGTTGCTGCGGATGCCGGTGTCACCTTTTGAGCAGGTGAATCCGCTGGCAAGTGTAAAGTGCCCCACCAAGTGTGTGCATTAATATCCGTGTCAAAGTCATACATGCATGCATAAACACGTGACGGTGAATGGGTTTGTTTGTTGTGACTTGTGCTGTTGGCAGCAGGGTGCACGTATATGTGTACGTTCATACGAACGCAAGGTGTTTTAGTATGTAAGAGATATGTGTTTTCTTTGATGGGGATAAATGGAGTTGCTCTTTCAAACTAAGTGGATAGTGATCTGAGAAACCGATTCAGTCGCATGCCGTACACATGTGTAGATTTGGTCGGAGCTGGAGCCAAGCGGCGTACTAGTTTCTGTAATTTGCCCCCGTTAAAGCAGGCACGCGAGCTGGATTTCCTATCTGGGCTGATGGGGTGTAGCTGACGTTCGTATTCTCTTGCTCGCCTTTACTGAACACTGGTAAGTGCCTGAACAGAGCTCCATACAGAAGGGGAGGAAAATTTAGAACAGGGCCAGACGAACGAATCTTCCAGAACAGCTGACAGGCGTCTGCTTTATTAGTGAAAGGAGCCCTACAATGTGGTGTGCGAAACCAGTACGAAGCAGTTGAGTGCCGCGTTTAAAAAGACGTTGCGGACACTTATTCTAAAGCGTGCACGAAGGCGGCGGGTTTTCTGCGTAATTGCAAGTCAACTCTGTGCAAGGGGTCACTTTTCCCGCGAGAGTCTGCTTGTGCGGATTTACGAAGGTGAATGTGAACCTATCGTTGAAAAAGCGGTCCAGGATACAGGGGACAAGACACAAGACATCGAATATTGCCCGTCAGGCGGGCCACGCGGCGGATATGTGTGAAAACGTAAAATCGATTTCTTAGCGAAACGGTGCCTCGAAGAGCCGTGCGTTAGAAATATGTAGTGAACTTTGCAGCGTAGAAGGAGAACTGGCTAGCACCTTTTCACTGGAACGCCGGACACGCGCCTGCGGATATCGCCGCAAGCTCAGGAGCGGTACGTAACGTGATCTACCGGGTGCAAGAAGCTTCCCGTAGAGAGTCTGCGAGCCGTGCAATGGTCAACGGAAAGAGTATGATGATGGTGGAATTAGTGGAAAATACTTCCTCGTATAATGCGTGTCCTGTTCTGCGTGTCTCAAGAACGCACTTCTGGAGACTTCTGCGTTGCAGTCTCCTTTCTTTGTTCGGCACTTGCGTTTAGAGGAATTCATTTAGCTTCTTCTCTTCTCCCTTTGGTAATTGATACAGGTGGTCTCAACTTGGAACACTTTTGTGCCGTATTCAACTAACCAGTGTGTATCTCACATGGCTAGTTTTTTCACGCAGTGTAGCAGTGTTACTGACTTATTCCTCGTCGAATTCTTCTTCGCCCTCCCCCTCGTAGTGTTTCCGCTTCTTTTTAGAGCGTTTAAAAAAACTTCGGAAACCGCGTTTCTTTTTTTTCCGCTTCTTTCACTTCCCCTGTGACAACGAGAATCAGGCGCATCCACAAGCAAGTACATACATGTGGCCAATACAAAGATGTGCAACGGTTTGTACGCGGCTGTAACAATCTACTTTTGTTTGCACACGTGCGTCTCGCGAGGTCGTGTACCGTGAAGTGTACTCTTGTGTCCCGTTCGCATACCCTCCCAACGAGGTAATACGAGCCGGACTAGTTTCTGTGTGCACTCCTACACACTACGTTGCAGAAATCTGGTTTTGTAGATGTACGCTTTATACTCTGAGAGCGCTTGTGCATTTATTGTTTCTTCCTGTTCGTGAGGAGGACTATCGACAGAGGTGTTTACGCACGTTTCCATGTGTGTACTTGTTGTAGAGATACATAGGTGGAGGTAGTGGGTGCTTACTTTGCGTTGTCGAGCGTTGAATGTGCCTCTAGCGGCTTCGTCCGCCACGCGAAGCTGCTCGAGCCGATCTTGCATGCGCTTCAATTTATCCAGCACGATCATGATCTTCTTGTCTTCCAGGTTTAAATCGTCTCGCAGAAATATCAAATCCGCTTGGGACTGCAGCTCGAAAGTCAGTGTAAGGCGCAGTTTTCATGTGCGTGGGGGTGCATCCTTGGAAGATACACCTTACACGTGTACCCACGTTTCTGCCGCCGTGTGTACATCTGTATGCATATTTGTGTGTGTGTGTGTGTGTGTGTATGTACATACGTGTGAGTGTACGATGTGTAGGTTTTGTCACTGCAGCCGCTTTCTAGACCACAGATGCACTGTTTCTGTACGACTCGCCGATCAACATGTCTGCACTGAAGTGAGGCGGGTACGCTTGTAACACGTGTCGGCGTCGGCAGTCGTGTTCGTGATCATCGTGTGTAATCTGACAAACATGTTCTGCGACATTTTGTATTTGTGGCTCGCTACACGCGAATACAAACGCAGCGGGTATGTTCGTATCAAGCAAGAGTACGTCCACTGCTCAGACCAGGTATTTCCGTTAACAACAATCAGTAGACGCGAGCTGCCGATTAAGTTTGCATCCGTTTGATCACATACCTTTGCGCCTGCGGCAACGTTCGAAGTGACCTGGCGTAGCTCTTCATGCAGTTTCTGTCGAGACGCTTTTAGCTGCACACGATTGCAATGAGTTGTTTTTTTAACGCGCAGATGCGTGCAGTGTGTCATGATCATTCATGGTGCTACGGCTGGCTTTACTTTTTCTAGGTTCGCTTCAGTGTCTTTGATCTCCTGCTCCAGCTCCTCTACAGTTTTGCCTTTTATGCTTGCCAACTCCGCCAAGCGAGCATTTTGTATCGCCCGCATTTCTGGGGTGTTCATCTTCCCTCTGCACGCGACTGCTCGCGCGAACTCAAGCTTCTCCCTGAAGAATGATAGAATTGCAGGATGTGGTGCAATTGAACGGTGGAGGAGCTCAGCTGAACTTTAGACCACGCGTGTGTGCACTACAAGGGTGCACGCGAAGTGAAAGTTTGTCTTGAATACCGATCCTAAGTAATGATACGAAGATAATGAAAGTAGTGTGACGGCTGCTTTTAGGTAGAAAAGAAAGTGGAACGGATTTGACCACGTCTCCCGTATACGGTATGTATGAATCTTCAAAGAGTCTTGCAGACGTACTGGAAAACACGACTACGTAGCTGGCGAAGTTTACGAGAATAAGTTGTACTCCGTGATACCCGAAGAGGACACAGGCAGTCTGTTGGGATTCACTGTGATGCGTGGGAGACGCCGGAAGTGTTGAGAACACACTGGTGATATTCACCTTATTCACTTTACGGTGAACAGCAACGGTGCTGCTGTTGAACACAGTAGGAAATAGAATATCTTGGAAAGAAAGCCTAGTTGATATCCAGCATAAATTGTTAGACGCGAGAAGAGAGCATAAGCACAGAGAGCCTGGAGTCGACCGGAGACTGTCTGAGAATGGATGAGAGACCACAGGTGTTTGAATTTTGTCAACCTCGCGGGACGAGGGTGAAATTATTTTTCGGAGATGGTCTCTGGCTGCGGAAGGAGAGATGTTACATGCGTACACACGTACATAGCACTAGGTTTGGGAGAAAGAAGAACGATGACGGGAGCTGTGTACAAATGACCTGTGCCTGAAAACGCGATCAATGTGTAACTGAACGTGACAGCCGTACAGCTACACACGTATACAGTTTATTCCGACTATTTTTTTTTATATGATGCTACCCAGCCGAACGGGTATAATTACGATTCACACAGGTTTGTGCCCTACTGGCAGCTTTCGGCTCCATTCCTCGAAGTGCCTGCAAAAACAACTTCGTCACTTGTCCTGAAGAAGAAAACAGAAGTGCAGGATTATACGGTCTCCGTCGAAGTTTCTTCTTCCGCTTTCGGCTGCGCCGGCGGTGCAGGAGGATTGACGACAACCGATAGATATTCGACGCCCTGAAAGTGCCGTATTTGAATTAACTGGTACACTCTGGGAATGGCGGACTGGTGTAAATATGCTCCATTGACACACGCAGCGGCAAGACGCCATGATCCGTAGGCTGGTGCTGTTACTGAAGGAACCAGGTACACGAATTTGACACATCTGATCTGCGAAGCGCGGTACCTGCGTGCGAGCAAACGTATATATATGCATAGATACACATACACCAGTGCGTGTACGAGTGCATGTATGTTGCTTCCACGTCCACTAAATACGCCCGTCGACGAGTCGTACTTTCCTCTCGTTTGCCCCGGTGGCTTTGTTGAGTTCCTACAGAAAGAAAAACAAACGCGTGGTACGTATTTCTTGATTAGAACGTGCAGGACATACGTCTGCGTATATACGCGTCCATCTGTGTCTTATGTGTGTAAAAATCTACCTGTACTGCGGCCTCCAGCTCCGACCCGATAGTCTCGGCTGCACAGCAATGTATGTCCAGGAACGTTCGCGTACAAGAGACGCTTGACAGGAGATTGAACGGTGGCATATAAGATTGGCTTGGATACCATTTTTGAGCTCATCAGCCACGGTTTTTTGGATCGCCTCCTGCGGGAAATCGACCCGTGTTCCGTCGACATTACTCACTGAAATATACTGGACCAGAGTCGCGCTTCTAACTCACGATTCCGCTCAGTTCAATTGGCGGTGGCTTGGGCGTAACGCTAGCTCCCAAGATTTGTACTTCAGGAGTTTGAGGAGGAACGGCTTCAGGTTGTGAAGGCGCCGGTGGAGCGGGGGCTGCCACTGTCGTGAATTTTCAACGTGTTTGCCACAAAGTGTCTCGTATTCTACCAGCTGCAAGGTACCTGGTTGCTGGGTGAAACGGACATAGTTGTGCTTCTGTATAGAGCTGAGTCGACCTCGAACCCCTTTCCCGAGAAGGTGTAAGACTTTATGCGGTCGGCGGGCTTCCGCAAAAACTGTTGTAGCCGAAAAAAGTGCAAAGGAAATATACAGAGAGCGTCGCATCTTTATTAACTGACGAAATCTCCGTTGGCTATCCTTTATCAATGTTGAACGTCTTAACTCGACTCTACGGTGACTGCACTCAGCCAGACTTGCGCAAACGCCCGCACAACTTCACTTACAGAAGGCAGTCACTACAGAAGAAACTTCATATGCATTTAGACAAATTGCACCTAGAACGGCTCGGTTGAGTCCGCATTTCAGCAGCGACCTCTCTGCAGTTTTCCGCTCAGTCGGATGAGATGATTGATAATGACTGAAGCCAGATGGATTGTACGTGTAGACGACCTTCCTTGACGGAACTTGCATCTGTGTCACGACCCGCGCGGGTGTACCTAATTATGATGATTGCTGAAATGATGACATTTCGCAAGGATTCGCTGAGAAGAAGCTGGTGTATGTACACTACAGAAATGTTTGCTTGTCCTGCTTGATTGCGCAATTGCACGGAGCCAGCTGCGCTCCGACTTCCTCTGCACTTCACTGAAAAAGAATTCTCCCTTCTGGTAGGGCGTATGTGCGCCGACACTTCTCGGGAAGCAGGCCCATTTTCGTTGCAAAAAAGCGGTGCGCTGAGTGCTGCCTCGCCCCCTTGTTCGAAAACTAAAGTGTTACGCGAAGTCGTGTCCTAGCTTTTCGTAGTAGTTAAAGGTGAGCTGTCGAAGAGATTGTTTTTCAAGAAAGGTGTTTTTATTGTACGGGCCCGCCATTTGTCCCTATAAACTGGTCGTCGTGTATACTTGGATAGCCGACAACAGCGCGACCGCAAGTAGCGAGATAGGACAAGGAAAACGTACGAACTAACGTAAATCTTCAGGTCTCTTCGAGTGGACCCACCAGCTTTCCACGTTGAAGCACAAGCAAAAACAAGCGTCCACGGTATAATTTCCCCAGATAATCGGTATAGAATAGATACAGTATAGCTCTTTCGCGTAATTCTGGGTCGGAGGAGCGTTCTACCTTGTAGGCATATCTCCAGTCAGACTCCACTAAATCACCACCGGACTGAGTTTACTCCCGCAGCCAAGGAGGACTGGGGACGGAAGTACCTGCGCACCCCCGCTGCTCGAACATACACATTGTGCACATGGGTAGAAGGGGGATGCACAGCAAAGACAACCCATTTACGTACACTCGGCGTAAGAGCAGATCGTTGAAGGGCAGTGGCATTCGAGCTTCGACGCGGTTGCTATCAGTCTCAGCACGTCGGTTGAAAACAACAAGAGTTCCAGGAACACACCTGAACCGAAGACGTATACTTTATCTGAGTGTACATGGCTGCAAACATAAGCAGCGAATTCTTCGCAGCGTGCTCTCACTTCCTGACGTACGCGTAAACATATGTATATATATACACTTATACGTAAGTGCTAGTCTCGGGACGTTGCGTGGACTTTCGGAGACGTCTTGTGTACTCCTGTCAAATGCTTCAATCACGGAAGCTGCCACACGTTGCAAGCACGTGCTACGCGTCCACTCGGGCACAGAGAATATCGGCCCGATTGCGTCCACAACTGGAAAGCTACGGAGAAATTCGCAGACGCATGTGGCATGAAAACACGAACCGCAGGAGGAAATTCACGCCGGCAGCGGGTATGCTTACAACCTGTCCGTCTTGGAATGTTTCGACCGTAAGAATCAGAATTCGAGTAAACGTCGCCCACTGATGCCTAACGAGGCACAAGTCATTTCGTGTAAGTTGTGACCGCCGGACACTGGTGAGACACGGAAAATTTTCAAACAATAGTCCAGCTCTGTATCACGAAGGTGCTGTTTCAGCGTACAGAAGGTCTTCCCTTGTTGCGACCTCTATGTGTAGGGAGCGGACCGCAAAACTCTTTGCTTCCAGGAAAAAAACAATCTCACATTATTGTTACATACTCCCTCTGGAGAAGCGGGAAACACCTTCTCACACCTCTTTGTGCCAGAAACGGATCTTTCAAGAACCAGTGTGAAGCACGGCCACACTTCATGCTTCTGCTTTGTGTGTGTGTGTGTGTGTGCAACAACTGCGTACATACAGAGTTCTGAAGGCGCCGCCACTACCACGAAAAGAAAAACGAACGTAAGACGAGATACCGCTGTATTTCTGCGCATTCATATGCGGTTTGCTTGCGTTGTTTCGCACTCCTAGCGCCAGGAAAAAGTGCGTTCGCTGGTAGCTACAACTAGATACCTCTCCTTTTGTCAACTGATACAGCCAGAATTCTGTGCTGGTGCGTGGCGTGTGTAGGAGAGGGTGAACTTGTGCGAATGGCGATCGTATGCCCAGGTGTGCCAGTACCTACACAAATCCGTTGCTGGTTTCTCAGCATTGAATTTTGTCACCCTTCGTCACTTCACGGAGCTCGTACAGTGAACTCCGCCTGCGTAGGTGTTTGCGTGGGCCTACAGGAGATAAACTCGTCTCTTCACTTGCGGCCCGTACACACCTTCGTGTTACGTTTCTCCGTAACATGAACCAGTGTCATGGGCTACCACCCCGACAAGCAGCCCTAAAGTTATTCGTTCCAGCTGTGGGCTTTGCGACTTCGTTGGTCTTCCCTCAGCAACAGGAAGTTTCGTCATCATCCACTGCTTCGATCAGCGGAAAAGTGGCCCAGCACTGTGAAGCTACTTCACGCCAGTGGAATTAGGCTGTAGGGGTATGAGCCACACCTGAGCCCCACTGTTTCCCAACCGGGTAGACTGACGCGTGTGGACAAACAGCCGGTTCACCGATTAGGCAAAAGTGACACGTCACGAATGTCGCTGTACGCGAGGGACTAAAAGTGCTCTGCACTCGACTTGTCTTCCTCTCTGTGGTGCACTCGAGGCAAAATGTTTCTGGAGAAATATGTGTGTGACAAAACAGCATTGGAAACCAGTCTAGTCAATTTTGAGAGCAAGTGTGTACTCGGTGAGGCCCGTACCTGGAAACTCTTGCTACGCTCGTTGCTGTCGTACACGCCTTAGAAAATTCCTCCTCAGTGTGGCCCGAGCAGTGGTGTTCCAACGCTGTACGTATCATCACTCCAACGGGAGACGACATCCATCCTATTGTGGCTGCCGGCGTGCGATCGAGAGCAACTGCGGACGACAGAGAAGTACAGATCCATTACCGTGATGAAGAGCATGTGCTTGCATCCGAGGTGAAGGCAGCCGTCTACCACATGACTGTCGACGTACTTTCAGCAGCGAAAGCCATCCGAAGAAATTTTAAGTACAGACTCTTCGGAAATGACGCTGCACACGCCCATTTCAAATATGTCTCAGCTGCACTGTTCAGATTGATGCACAGTCGTGTTCGTCCAGTATTTTGGGTGCACTTGTGCATGCAGTATACTCTCTGATAGGCCTGTAGCTGCTCTCTTCAACAGTTAACCGTGTGCTACGTGGTAGTTTGATTAGACTCAATATCGGCACACTGATCTGTGAACTAAGCTTGAAGCTACATACTATTTGACGCCGAGTTTCCCTCACAGACCTGACAAAGTCAGAGCTCAACTGCTCACCCATACTTGCAGGCTGTCTGCAACGTGGGCGTCTACGCTATATGGATACACGGACACATAGACATGTGTATTCATACGCGTAGGGTTATACATATATTTATATGCACACACAAATCAGATCTCTGTACTCTACAACACATGTGGAGGTCTATACAAGAAAATCACAGCTGCCACCCCCCGCTGTTACGTGCTATTGTGAATTCAACACAAGGGCCTATCAATATTTCCATGTGAATCCTAACATAGTACTTCCAACTCAGACCTTAGCACAGTGCTGCTATGGTGACCCTTACAACAGTTCCACCTTTAGAAGTGGAGCGTAGTCGTACAATGGCAACTAGTGTACTCCGGCGTTGAGGTAGGATGGTGCACCCCTGCAAGTGGAAACGTACTACACCCGCGCTCTTTAAACAAAATATGCACGCAATACATCCAGTCATTCGCAGGATAAATTCGTTCTCCAGGAACAACCATAACTTGCCCTTCCATTCGGTCAGCTCCCAGCCGTACGAAACCCCCCATCGCATTTTGAAACGGAGAGCCGGTAGGAGGGGACTTCACACGAAAATACTTAGAATTGGGCATTTGTATATATTACGCCGACAATCAGCTTCTAATACGTCCGAACACAAAAAGACCACAACGAAGAGGATAAAGAGAAGCTGTGAAACAAACGCACAGCTCTGATGATGCACGAGGACGAACAGAGGTGAAAGTAGCTCCCTCGGCTTGACATACCGCCGGTTCAGCAAGCATTTGACTCGCAGTATATTACAGTTGACACACAGAATAGTAATTTTGGTTCTGGCGTGGATTCGAGAACTGCACCCTTCTCGGCCTGCACCATTGTCGGCCTGCATCCTTCTCGGCCTGCAATCTTCTGTGTTTCTGAACGCTGTAGGCGCTGAAACTCCTACGTGAATATTGTGCATCGCATGCTCCTCACTCGACTCACTAAACACTGTCAGCGTCTTTATGAATTGGTCGGGTTCAATACAGCGGCGGAAGATGCCCGACGTCTCTACGAGTAGTTCTGACATACGAATTTCACTAAAATCCATCCGATCCGCAACGACAGATGCTCGTACGGTAGGTGAGGCGTAAAGTTCATCTATGACTCGAACAGACTGCCGTTTTCAAGCACAAATGTTCAGTCACCGGTGGTCGACCTGTCAGCGCACAACGAATCGAAAACCGTCTTGAGAACGAGATACAGCCACTGACCAACTGATACCGAATAAACTTGATACATGAGTCTCCTCCGTGTGATTCACACCATCACTACTTCGCACACATACTCGCTGTGCCCTTAATCAAAGACGCCCAAGATATCCACTATTTAAACTGCGAACAAAATCTTTTCTCAACATGGATCTCCGCCTGGGCAGTCTGTGGAAAGCACGAAACTGGTTGGTTCGATGTTGCGTGGTTCCCATTTACTTGCATGTCGCATGCACGCCCGCAGCATCGACCTTCATGCCCCCACAGAAAAGTACTCACAAAATACTATCTTATCTACTTAGAGCAAAAAACCCGAAGATTTGGTTGATGGCAGCAACGTTTTCACTTTCGGGTAGAAGATGACGTGTTTTTGCATGGAATCAGCACCTTCACAGGTCCAGAATTATTTCACTTCCTGGCCCGTGCTGAAACGCAGTATGTGTTACCACGTGTAGGTGGCGTCAATACCATTGTTATCTCGAAGATCATCCCGCCGGAACTCTACAGTTTCACGAGTGTTCCACGTGTTGAAAGTGGTGTCTTTCGTTTGCTGAGTGCAACTTCGTAGAGGGTTGAAATGTCCTCAACGTATGGCATAGGCGCGTTACGCCTGTGATCCTGGCAGCGCCCTTACGACATTCACATCCTACTTCATATTACTTCCCTTCGGAATTCATTTCCGATTGTGAAGCAGCTTTTACCCGCTTACCGAGGTTTACCAGAGGGATGGGGCGAAGTGAGTCACGACTAGATATGGCAGTGATAGTTGTCTAGAGATACTAGGAGAGCCGAAGTGTCCCTGCTAGGATTGTCACTCTTGCGGGCCGTCTCGACTTCTCCCGAGAACTGGGTCACCGACAATGCTCCAGTATCGGCGTTCTCAGAAAAACTTCTCGTGGTCGTACTTCTTTGTCGACTCTTTGTTTTCCCAGGTCCTAGAGCCCTGTCGGCCTCTTTAGCGGACAGGTGCTCAGTGTGCTCTCTCCGTAGCCGGTACAACTGCAACTCATGCAGTTGTACTTAGGTGCGCCAAATTCCATACAACCAAACACCTACACGTATAATCACGCGGTACATGTGCTTATTCGAACATATATACATCTCAGTACACACGTGTATGTACATATATATGTATAAATATGTAGAGATGTGCATAGATATGAATACCATTACACGCGTCTGGAAACTTACGCGGAGGTGCCCTTTTTCGTTTGACAGACAAATTCGGCAAATAGGTGAATAACCACACGCAAAAGAAGTACTCATACGTGTATGCCGTACAGGCATGTTTGCATTGTGTCCTGCATTATAAGTTACTCTCTCTCCGTCGACCCTTGCAAAACATGGGTGACGCCGGAGTTTCTGGGGAGATCCGCCAGGGGGTCAGGGAACGAGCGAAACACTCAAACCAGTTGAAGTCAGCTCATTTTCCATCCATGACTAGCCGGCAGGAAGCAGAGAATGAAGAGTGTTTCAGCAGTGCAGAGCCCGCTGCGGGTGAGCGACAACACCTTACGAGCTCTGCATTTTCGCACACAGAGGAGGCAAGGGAGGAAAGTCGGTGTTCAAGTGACTCTTGCGCAGGAGCTGCAGCAGCAGCAAGCGAGAGAGGCGCGCCGCGCAGCTTAGGAGATAGCGTGGCGGCAGACACACTTTCTTACTTCACCTTAGCTGAAAGTGGAAATAGTAGTTCTTTCTACTTTCTTGGCACAGGCGAAGTTGAAGACGATACTGCCAGCAGCCCATCTGTATTTCTCTGGAACCCACGAGAAGCCTGCGTCCATGAAGTCGAGGTTAGTCTCCACGTCATTGCACCACAAGTTTTGCTTTTGTTTCTTCTCATGCGTATAAGTACACGTATACATCCTTGGAAGGGTAATTCATAAGCGTCAAGTTGACAGTGGAGGACGATTATATCTCAGGTGTACACGTACGTGGGTACGTACGCGCGTCTCCTGACAGATTGGTGCACATATTTGTATATGTGTGCGTACATGTGTGTCCGCGTAGCCCTTCCTCCACCTGTATGTGTATGTGTGTGTGTGTGTGTTTGTGTGTAGTTGACGAGTCATATATCTGTATATGCGTATGTGTATTCGTATACCGATATATATATATATGTGCATGCCATACTGTTAGAGTGGACGGCTGGTAACTGGTTTGAGTCTGATAAAACTGCATGTGTGTGCCCACCGAGTTCTACGTCTAACTTCGTAGATGTTACTGCGTGTATTTTCTGACGTACGGGGCAGCTACACGAACGAGATTGACAAGCTGCACACGCAGTTACAATTTTTTCAGCGTCTTGTTCTGACTCCTTTCCTCCTCGTGCGTTTGCAGAAGAAGTATTTTCCCGGGAAGACAAATTTGGTACCTACGGAAAATTTTGCGTGGGCTCGTAGTATATTTGTGTGTATGAAGGTGTGTGTATGTAGGTAGCCACGTACTGGCGCCTTGGTGTACTGTCACGCATGCTTGTAGTGCGTCTAAAGGTACACACCCTTCTGGCTTCGTACTCTACGTGTGCTCCTTGCATCGGTCGAAGTGTCCCCACTCTTGAGTGTACGCATCTCTTGTACAGCATGCGGCCGTGGAGCTGCCCTTCCGAGTCGAGGTAGCTTCTAGTACAGTGAGATATACTGCATATGTGTATGTATATATATATGTATCGGTGCTTGTGTGTTGCTACACAGTATGGCCGCGTAGCCTTTGGAGTGAAGAACCTGCAGGTGGGTCTTTTCAATAGGGTGCGGCGGTACTTCTCATCCGTGTCTCTTTCCTTTACTTTTTCACAGGTTTTTTGGTTTTCCACGACCTTTTCGTTCACGTCTCGCTTTGCCTCGTGTCCTTCCCGTTCTTTCGTGTATTCCCCTTTTTTTTTACTGCTCTCCCCGTCAACTTCTCTTCAGGCAGGACTGGGCACCTGCAGGTGTGTCTACCGATTGCCTGCGGGAGTCCCCCTCGTTGCCGGCGTTGGCGGGTGCTGTTGCGTGTCGGCTGTGGCTGCTTCTCGTCGACAGTATCCCGGCCACCACAGGCAGAAAATGAAAAAGAGGAGGAAGAGGGATCAGACGCAGCAACAAGAGGCTAATAAAGGAAACGCGGGGGCGCATGCTTTGCCGTCCGCCACCTTGAATCAAGGAGACGATAAAGCGAACAAGGACAGGGCGCGTGCGTCGCTGCCAGCGGCGGAGACGCTGCCCCGGCTGCTTTTTATCCTTGCTGAGAATTGCAGGCTGCGGCAGTTCGCCTCAACCCGTTTGTCCGTCGCAGCGGAAGCAGAAAATCAGAAGGAAGAAGAGAATGAAGATGAAGTAAAAGAGGGAGGAGAGAGGGGCAGAAATCAAAGTATGGAAGAGACGTTACAAGAGTGGAATTCTCTATCAGTAAGCGAAAAGAGCCCGTCACTTTGGCTTACCGCGCGGACATGTATACGCAGTAGTAACATCTTTCGTCTGCGATATATACCTATCGATAGCCGTCATGTGCTGTGCATACTCTAGCGTACCTAGCTTCCCCTCGGGCGTTTGGGGGTCCCGCCTTAAGTATGATCCTACCCCTACTGTTCTGACTCCTGTTGACATGCGGCACTACTACTAATACAACAACTACTACGGCAATGGCAACTGCACTACTTCTACGGGGAGACTCGTGAGCGTCCCAAGACCGCCTGCAGGCAAAAAAACAAGTCGTTCTGTAACAGTTAATAGCTGGTGTGTGTATGACACTTTGTAGTCCAAAATATGACCACCACCTGTGTACTACTACAGCCAACGACCAGCGCAGAGCCGTGTGCTGCGTGGTGGGTTATGCAGGCAGAGTAGCACTGCTTGTAGTATTCCTGCTTATATTTCTGATACTAGCAGGAGTTACACTAGCACTATTACCGTGTGAACTCCTGCGACTACTCCCGCAGTACTAGAGCAGTGGCGGTTTCGTGGGACGTTTTGCTAACAAAACAGAGGCTCCGGCGTCCTCGTGTGTGCATGTCTTCTTGGTTGTACGTGTAAGAATCAGAGAGAGAAGGCTTTTTGGCTCCGGTTAGGTCTGCTGCAATCCAGCAGAAGCCTCTCTACATAGGTGTGTTTATACATCCGTATGTCTGCACAAACATACATATGACTGTTTTCCTTCACTTGCATGGTTGCACTGTTCCGTTTTCACGGTGTCTGGCGAAGGATCTCTTCAAGCAGCTTGGAGAATGGTCGTCCATCATTCGGCTAGTGTGACACTGAAGTCACACAAACGAAGTTTGATTTTACTGTGCGTTCACTTCTGCGCAGGTCGGCGGTGTCATATACGCAGTGTATGCACTTCCGTCTTCGCGTCCGACGCGGAGCGGCGCGCCGGGGGAGCTCTCCCCGTCTCTTTGTCTTGTCGTGCATGCGCCCGTTCTTTCAAGAGAGGAGCAGCAGCAGGAGGAACAGCAGCAGCAGAACGAGCAGGAGGGGGCCACGCTGGAGCAGAGCGAGAAGAAGCAACAGCAGACGGATGCGGCCGCGTCACCTGGGCAGCAGCGGCAGCACCCGAACGAGCTACACTTCACCGTTGTCTGCTGCTCCTCGTTGAAGGTGCTTTCCACTTGTGTGCTGCCTTTTCCGCTGCCTCTGTCCGCCGCGGCTGCTCAAGCTGCCGCAGAAAGAGATAGAGTCGCGGGAAATGCGCCAGAGGATGGGAAGTGTCGTCGGACAGACGCGAGAAAAGAAGCAGGAGCGACAGACGGGGAACGGATAGAAAAAGTCTACCTGACGGGCTCCGTGGTGCAGAAGCAGCAACAACGGCAGGACATCATCAGGCTGCAGGTAGTTGTCCATGTGACTACGGGCGCTGAGGCAGGAGAAGCTCTACTGAACAACACGAACGGGGAAAAAACACCTGGCGAGCCTCAAGGGGAGAGCTACTGCGTACAAGGAGGTGCCCGCCTGCAGGTAGACGTGTGCCTGCAAGCATCGCTAGCAGTGTGCGTGGAGAAGCCAGAGCAACGAGAGAATACGCGGCTGCGATCTGCAGCGATCAGCAGCGTCAGTGCGGGTGCTGCTGCCGCTTCCACTGCCGAAGACGCAGCGGAACGCGTGACGATAATATGCAGAAGCAAGTTCTGCCGTTTAGGAGAGGAGGACCTCTACAGCGACTGCCCCTCAGACCATGAGGCGGTTAGCAACAGCTGCTGCGACAGCAAACGAAGGAGGGTGGCGGGCGACAACAGCAACTGCAACACGAGCAGCAGCAGTGACAGTAGCAGCTGTGGAAAGGGAGGTAGCCTGCAGAGCAGCGTCAGTCACAGCGTTAGCAGGAGGCGGGGGAGAAGATTCGTTTCTAGTTTCCCCGACTGGAGTCCGATGACGAGCCCGCCTACTGCTGTTATTGACGGCTCTCTTCTCTCTCCTCTGATTATGCTGTCGCAGCAGCACAAGGAGGAATTCCAGGTAATATCTAAATCAGCTTCCGACCGATGACCCCTCTAGCTATCGCGCTCCTAAATCTCTCCGTAGTTTGTTCGTAATGTCGTTTCATTCATTCTCTGCTGCACGGGCCGAACGGTGGCTCACTCTTCGTGAGCAGTAGGTTCTCCTCTCCGTCACGCCGGTCGCCACAGGTGACTACTGTATGCGACAGCTCGCATTTCTTGAACACTGGAGCTGGTAGCATCGCCTGCCCGTTGCGACTACGTATTCTCTGTTACAAAGCGCCTTCTTTTGGGTGAGATGTGCGCCTCCTGTTGTATGTTTCTGAATGACCATGCGCATCACGCCGTCAGCGTGGCGCGCTACAAGCGGTGGCGACGTTTTCTCCATGTGCAAATGAAGAGGCGTAGTTCTGTTGCTTCCTATACGGGGCTTTCTCTGCTACGCCCAGCGTCAGTTTCCATCGTCTCTGATGCACCGCTACTTTTCGTGTTCCCCCTTGCCCCTGTTCCGCGTACACGTTGCCACTACTGTACCGTCCTCATTGCTGCCCGCTCTGTCTTCTCTGAGCTTTTCAGCAAGTTTGGATTTTATGACACCGTCTGTGCCACCTTTGAGGCCTGGTGAGCCTCTTGTTACCTCGTTGGTCTACCAGATATTATCAGTTGAACGCTCGTGTATCTACCATCTATCTGGAGGAACTCACTTTGTGCGTAGGGATACATGCCGATGTTATGGCGTGTACGTCTTCCTCCTCTTCCCAGTGCAACGTCCGAGGCTTCGCCAGCCGCACTTCTCGTGTGTGATCTCATCCAACGCATTTTCCTACACATGAATTTTGTGTAAGGACAGAGAAGACGATATCAAATTATTACGTGCGACGGTGCTTTAGTCAGATCTCGTGTGCTGCAGGGAGTCCTGTGCTGCTGCCATGATGCCTTGTTGCGTCTGCTGCTGTGTCGGTGCCGCGTCTGCTGCTGGTGCAGCTGTATTCCATGGAGACGTCGACGGCGCGGTTGCTCCTCTCGAAGCGCTACCGCAGCCTTCTTTTCCCAGAGAGAAAGTGCCACGTGCGAGGCGCTGCCCTGCTGAGTGGCCGCTACTTTATCGAGTGGGTCAGAGCAGATGAGACGGAGACAGAATGCCTGCTGCTCCTGCGGGAGCTGATGTGGGGTGCCCCTTGCAGCCCTGTCTATCGACTCGAGTGCTCCCGCTTCTTCGAGGAACCGGTAAGCATGCTGTAGCGACAACGCAGAGGAGGGAGATGAAAAACGAAACGACTGAAAGAGGATCAGACGCGAAGGGGAGAAGATCGCAGAGGGAGGGAAAGAAGAAGAGGAAGAGACACAAGAAGGGGATGGAAACGAAGAGGAAGAAGAAGAAGAAGAGGAGAGGACAAAAAGAAGACATGTAGCGAATGTGTAATTACCGCGGTAGAGAAGCGGTTATAGAGCGGAAGCCGGAGGAGGAGAAGAAGAAACAGAAGTTACCGTAACAGTAGTTGCCTTTGTAGCAGCGGTTTTTCACCGACACAAGTAGTCGTTATTCTGTTCTTGCACGTGTCCTACTATCAGGAATGATAACATCGTTGACAGGCAGAGGGAGTTTGTAAACGCGGGCGGGAGAAGGGAGGGAAGAAGAAGGATGAGGAGAGGAGACGACGCGAAGGAGCAGCGCGCGACAAGTGAAGCACTAGTATTAGCAGAGGGAGAAAATGAGCAGAAGGAGACAGCAACGTAGTGGAAGTACTAGTGGCGGTAGCAGTGGCAAAACTTGCAAAGAGGGGAGTCGTGAGCGGCACAGTGGTAGTCCTCGAGTAGTAGTGGTATTAGTGTCATAGCAGTAATTGTAGCGGAAACAGGCACAGGCCTAGTATCTCGTATAAGAAGAGGAGCAGGAGGAAGTGTAGTCGCAGTAATAGTAGTATAGCACTAGTACAGTAGTAGTTGTTGTAGCAGTAGTAGTAGTAGTAGTATAGTAGTATGCTAGTTTACTAGTAGTAGTGGTAGTGGTAGCAGTAGTAGTGTAGTAACGACAGTATCAGTAGTAATAGTTGGTGTAGTTTTAGTAGTTGTTGTAGTAGCAGTGGTAGTTGTAGTAGTGGTAGTAGTGGTAGTGTAGTAGTATACTAGTGATAGTGGTAGAAGCGCAGTAGTATAGGACCGCAGTAGTAGTAGTAGTGGTAGTAGTAGTAGTAGTCGTTTAGTAGAATAGTTGTAGTGGTCGTAGTAGTAGTAGTAGCACTAGTATTAGCAGTAGTAGTATGGTACAAGTAGTAGTAATAGGGGCGACAACACAGGGAGAATGACCGACGGGTTGAGGTCTGACATCCACACACCAGTTTTGCATAGACAGCTGGAGAGGGTGTGTGGTTTTTATAGAATTTTGTAAGTCTCAGGAGTGGCCACTTTTTGGTCGTTCGTTTTCGCTGCTGTAGACACAGTTCTCCTTTGGGGGCCGTGAAAGGAGACAATCGTAAACAGCAAAGTATGTCGTTCTTTCAATGTACATGTATGCTTATGTGTGTACACATTCCTATACATCTCTATATATAGGTATATATATATATATGTATGTGCACACGTCCACCTGTTTCAACACGTATGTAGAGGGATGTAGAGAGAGGGACAGAAGCAAACGTGTAAGGCGGTGATTGTGTACAAGCAGGCAGAGATGCCAGAAAACATCTATGCATGCGTGTTCTCTTCTATTTATTTTGTCCGTCTGCGTGCGCTGCAGCCGGTGCTGCTTGGCAGCGCTAGTTACAGACGAGCAACTGCTGCCGCAGCTGTTGATGTGTTGTGGCGAGGCAACGGAGCTGTTTTCTCGGTTCCCCTTCCGCGTCCTGTCTTATCTCATCGTCGGATTCTTGGTGAGGAGCAGAAGAAGGACCAGGCAGATACGCCGAGCACCGATACAGCTGACGCAAGCGGTGCGGCAGCGCGACATAGCGGCAGCAGCAGCCGTGCAACACCAGCACTGGTAGAGCAGCAACAGCGCAGCGGCAGCACCAAAGGAGGAGGAACAGCAGCAGCGGCGAGAAGAGGAGTGCAGCTGCAGCAGTGCAACGGGAGCAGCAAGAGGAGCGCGTAAAGGGGTATCATACGTCGATCCGTTGTATGAATATATATGTACGTGTGTATCTACGGATAGCGGAGAATGTATAGAAGGGATGCACCAAGACAAGGTAAATCTTGTGGAGGCTGAAGCGCGTCTACATACACGGTAGTGAACTCTATCTGCGCGCCTACGTATACGTAGGGTCTATTGTGCACGTTGTGTGGGCAGAGGCATGTCTGTATATTTTCCCACGTAATAGTTTTGCATGTGGTTATGAGTAACATTCATTGATATTATTATATTTGGAGTAGTAATAATATATAGGGTACAGATATGTATATATATATATATATATATTTATGTGTACATGGTTGAAGGCCCTTATACTCATACGTAGTACGTGTACGGTTTGTGTGATACATGACTTCTTCAGATATGGTCTATAATATACATATACATATAGATATGTATGTATGCATCGGCTATCAGCGGGGTCGTCCAACCTATATATATGTTGGCTGCCAGCCGGTTTGTTCTGTGGGGCTTGTGTGTAATTTTCTTCGCACGTCCACGTTCGGTTTCGCTGCCGTTTGTGTGCAGGCGCCTGTGCTGGGTTTCCTCTGTCAGCGGCCGCAGCAGCAGCAGGAGGAAGCAGCGCAGCTGCTGCTGCTATTCGAAGGAAAATGAAGGAGGACCATGCACTGCTACTGCGTGCTGCAGCAGTGGGTAGCGAAGGGCGGGCAGCAGACGTGGCTGCTGCACTGCTATCGCTCTCACCCTCTCGTCGCCAGCAGCTGCAGCAGTGCGCGCTACCGTTTGAAGATGCGTGGACTAGCAACGAAGAAGAGTGTTGTAAAACAGGTACGCCGTAGTAGGAGAAACGTTCTCTGGGACGTAAAAGGCAGGCGCGACGAACGGCTTTCTTTCCTGCTGCTATCCGTTCTCTTCTCGTTCTTGGCGTGCCCCGTCGTTCTCCACTTCTCCGTCTTCCTCGTGGTTTTTCTTGCGGCGTATGTGTCTACCAGAATTTGCGAAGCATCCTCAACATATACGTGTAGGTGGTGTCTCCGCGAATATGTTTAGTGTGTGTCTACCTGTGTCGGCAAGCGTGTGCCACTGTGTCGTCACGTCTCCTGGCCATACGCATATATGTATTGACACAAATGGATTCGTAATATGAAATTCTCTGTACATGTTTGTGTGTTTGCTGAGTGAATATACGACGTTGTGTATAGACGTGTGTGTCTCAACCCATACATACACGCATGCGCAGGTCTGTGCAGCGGTACTCAACTGTAACTACTTGCGTGCAAGCGTATTGGCAACCTCCTTTGTAGGTGATGCACAGCGTAGAGCGGATCTCTCGTGAATTTTATGTGGAAGAGTTGCTCCCCAGTTTCGTGCCCAGAAGATTTAGATCTCCTGAGCGCTTTACCGTCTCCAAAAATCTGCGTGGATGTGTGGGGTACATGTATTTCCGTACACGTGTATAATAGCTCTATGTATGTGCACACCTGCAGAAGATGCAGAGCTATCAAGGACACGTTTCACTCTCAAAACTCGGCTTGAATATGTGCGTGCATGTATATGTCCCTATATATGTGCATACGTATATAGGTACTGAAGCCTCTCTTGCAGTATGCGACGTGACGCTGATCCGTCTGCAGAGAAAATTTCTCGGTCGCAGAGACGTAGGTATCCCTATCATGTGTGGACGTGTGGGTAGCTGTGTGCGGGTGTGTATTTTACGTCGATGCGAGTGGAGTACCCATGTGACCGCGTATTCTTTCTTTTATTCAGGGAGACTGCTGGGCGAAACTTGAGAATGTTAACAACTTCAGAAAGCATCGGTGTGACGTTTTACATAGATGTGTACACTCTCTGTATCTAGGTGTATCTGTACTGAGTAGAGATGGTCGTGTACAAATTAAGTTCACGTGTCCACGTAAGTGCCGAGTTTCGCTCGAGAGCAGCGGATGTATTTTGAGTGTGTCAAGCTGCCGAGGAAGCGTGCTGCAGCATGTGGTGGTGGGACAGGCTGCGTAGATATTGTTTCCCCTATGCATATATATATATATGTGCTCGCGTATGTGTATGTGTATGTGTATATCTGTCGATATGTGTATTCTTGCGTGGTGTCGTGCGTAATCGCACGATGGCGAGTGGTGAGGTGCTGACGATTCTCTGCGTAATACATGAATGTGTGTATATGCATGTAGAGATATGTAGGTGCATACCCATCAATGGTTATAATGCACATATATATAGATGGAGACACGTATATGCGTAATGTATATATCCGTACTCGTTTGCGTGCGTATGAAGATGTGTGCGGGTTTGTGTTGAATATATGGTGATGTGCGGCATGCAGAGTACACAGTGTACCTGCCGGTCACTGCAGACGGCGTGCCAACGACTCCTTTGTTGTGTCTGTCGGTCGTTTGAACCTGTAGAGATTCGTTCATGCCCACTTATAATATGTGGCGACACGTATGTAGGTCACTTACACGTAAACAGATGTAAATAAAGGTACATAGTCGTGGTACTGTGTGCAGATAGGTACATCAGTGGACACGTGTGTGTGAACGTGTGTACTCGTAATATGTGCTGGCGACTGCTACTGCTGTGTGTAGTGTTTACGAAGTAGTGAATACGTGTGTGTAGGTGGATATAGAACCGTCGCTGAAACTCACTATTTTTACATTTTCATCTGTAAGGGGAGACCACATGTGCAATGCGGTGTTGTGCAGAGAAGGCAATATGCAGCGTACTAAAGGGGGGGCTGGTGGCGGTTCCTCCTGCGCTGGTCTCTTATATCATCGAGCACGGGATGCAGCATGCGGCGGTCCAGTGCTGCCGGAGCCCCCTGGTTCAGGTAAGGAGAGGTAGCCTCTATGTGAGTTCGCTATGCAGCTCTGGAGAGTAGTAATATTAGTTTTCGTGGTCTCTCATATTCGTACGTGCGTGTGCACACGCACGTGTGCGCGCGCGTTGTGTTATGTGCCTGTATAGATGTATCCTGATGTGTGTAGAGTGCAGTCACAGGTAGTTGGCAATAGTTTCTTGTATTTCGGGTAAGCGTTACCTAATCGCTTGCGGGTATTTCTCCCAGAAACTGTTATTCATACGGCGTATACCGTAGATAATCATACATATATATATATATATATGTGCCTGTATACTCGAGTGCACTCACCTGGATTCTTACGTTACGTTTTCCGCGTCTCACTCCCCTCTTTCGTAGTCGCAACCTTCCTTCAGCGTGCGCCTATGACGCTTTTTGGTTTTTGTCCTGCTGCAGCTGCCTACGACGACTCTGTTTTGCTCGTCTTGCTCTCGAATGACTGCTGCAGCGTTGCCACGTTTGTGTGCGTCATGTCGCTGTGACTTCACACAGGAATCAGAGAAGATCTGATTCCTTGCTGTCTCTCATCTTTCCTTCTCTTCCACCAGCCACGTTGTTGAGTACGCTTTCTGCTATTGCTGAGGGCTGTCGCTGTGCTGGACGTGTCTCTCGCCTCGGTTCTGTAAAAAGGCGTCGCGTGCCGTCGCAGGTTCATCCCCCCACTTGTCGTGACACGGTGGCCCTGGTGGTGGTGTTGCTGCTGCTCTAGAGGAGCTCTAGGTGTTGATTCTCTTCCTGCACCCGGGGGTGCGGTTGTTGCTGCTGCCGGTGTTGCTGGTGTTGCGGTTGCTGTTGCGGGTGGGACCGTTCCTGCTGCTGCTGGTACTTCGCTGCTGCAGTTAGGCGTACTGCAGCGAATGAGAACGCTGTTGCTGCTAGTACTAATGCTGCTGCTGGTGCTGCTCTTGCGGCTGTCCCTCCTGCCGCCTCTCTCTTGGGGCGTTGTTGCCACGGCTGTTGGTGCCGGTGAGGGTGCTGCTGGTGCCAGTGCTCGCGCCGCGTTTCCACATGCTGTTGTTCCTCTCGGAGTGGCTCTTGTTACTGCAGCGAATCCTGTTGCTGCGGGTGCTCCTATTGCGGCGTTTTTCATGATGTTGTTTCTCCTTTGTTCAGGAAGCGAGCGTGGTCCGTTTTCTGCTCTGGCGACCAGCGTATTTCTTGCCGCTGGTATTGGGGGGGCAGCTGTCCTTTTCGAAGTCTCTTCTTCTTCAGTCGCTGCAGGAGGCACTTGCTCCTGGTGAAGGTGGAGCCGCAGCAGCAGCAGTCCTGGACATGTTGCAGCTGCTTTCTGGGTGGCTGAAGCACTACTGCAGTTTAGAAGAAGCCCAGTGGCAGGTGAAGGAGCATGGGGAAGGGAGGAAAGACACGTTATCCACCGCAGCAGCAAAAAAGAGCAGACGCATCTTGTACGCAGCAAGAATATCGGCAACGGCAGGAAGAGAACTGGAGCAGCGGCAGGAGGACATCCCTCCCCTACAACTCATTCTCGACTTTATCGCGATTCTTGTTGGCGCAAGACTGCCAGTAAGACGAGTGACGAATCGTTGCAAGACTGCAGGCCGCTGGCGTTGTGCACGGATGTAGAGAGAGGAAAACAGAGCATGTACACGATTAGGTATCAGTACGCATGTCTGTATGGACGTGCAGAGCTTCACGAGGACGTTTACATATACGCGTACGGTGCTACACGTTTGCGACTGCGGTAGCTTTCAGCGAACGCCCGTTACAGTATTTTTCTGGCGGTGGCCGCTGGACACGTGCGCGCGCGATACACAAAGATTTTTTGCACACCTCAGTCGAGTTGCCGCATTGATTGTGTAGATCGCAGGTGCATCCTGTGCCGTGCAGCTGAACCTGCGTGTCCTCTCTACCAGTTGCTGCTTGCGGGCACGCACGTGCGCTGGCTGCAGTATAACCAGCAGGTGCGCCATTTCATGCGCATGTGTGCACTCCTGCCCAACTTTTCGGCTGCGCCCGCGTACGCTTTGTTGCTGCTTTACTTGTCTTCAAAATTGCGAGCGGGATCTGCCGGCGTTGCAGGTTTTCGTACACGCAAGTTCCGGTGCGGCTGTACACGTCCACTTGATTGCTGTAGATGTTGCGGGTATTTCACGTCTCCGTCCGCTAGCTGCTGCCGCACCAGCTGCCGCATCTTTATGCCTCCGTGTGCGCCCGCGGCTGTGGCTTATGCTAGCAATTCTGCATACTCGAGCCGCTGGAAAACGCCAGCGGCTGGCGCTGCTCCCCGTACGCATCGTCCACAGGTTCTAGCTGCCGCTGTCGGTGGCATTGGGCGTTTCCCTGCGTCACCTGTCAGAGTGCTGCGTGCGCCTGCATTAGTGTTGCCGCCTTCGCAGCTGCTGCTGTGCAACTCTGCAGGCCAGTGCTAGTCCTGCGTGTCCGCAACCGCGCAGAGCAATTCCAGGAGCTAGTTCAAGAGTAGTTACGGGGTGCGCTGCGGTTCATGCATGCACGGTTAGATACGGATGTGCACGTGTGTAAATATATACGTACATAGACGTAAGTATAACTACGTATGGGTATGCGCGTGCGTGAGTGTGCACGCACCGGACCTTCCTGCGTACACGTGCGGATCTTATTGTGGACATCCATGTGTATACGTGTGTGTGGGTGTGTGTGTATGTGTGCATGCACAAACGACGTCTGTCACCACGGCGCGCCGAATATTTGTGAAAGTAGTGTAGATTGCTTCGAACACGCTCGAGATAGTTCTGCGTAGATGAACGCACTCGTGGCCATCTTCATGGAAGAAAGGTTTTGAGGAGAAACTCCGCAAAAGACCTCTATGGTTTTCTAGCCGGCAGCAGAAACTCAAGGACTCTGACGCATTGCTTGCATCTGCTACTTTCGCGGAAAACGGAGGGTCGTGAATACGCGCTCGGAAATAGTGTCCCTGCGCTTATTCGCCGTTATACTTTGTATCGATATATGGTTTAAACTGCGTTTACGTTGTATGTACAAGTGTGTTGAGCGCGAGTGTGCGTCTGTACATCATGAGAGAGGATAGGTATGGTTCGATTTCGACTATGTGTGTGCACGCGTCTATATGTAAAGACTTGTAGAAAGCGACATTTATGTAGAGGGTAACACAGGAGGAAGCAGTGTGTATGTGCTGTACTGCTGGGTGAGAGAACGTCGGTCACGTTACCGGTCGATTTCAACGGTCCTTCGCTTCATGTGCAGCGGCAGCCCCTTGTATACTCCGTATACACTTACACATATGTATATCTATATCTATGAATGCATTCTTGTCTGTGTGCATACGTACCCGTATGTATACACGTATATATATATATGTATATCTTCTTGCCTTCTTATGTACGCACCTACACGCTCGTATGTTCAACTTTTTCCGTGTCTCCACTTTTTGTACGTCTGTTTTTCCCAGGAGATGATCGTGGGATTAAGTCTTTTCAAAGATGAGGCATCTGCAGGAGAAACACAGGAGAAGAAGCTTCTTGTGAAGGTGCTGAAGCACGTCCAGCAGCTGCTGGAGGCTGCTGATGGCAAGGCGCTTCGCAAAGTAGAGGGACGGATTTTCGCTGCACTTTCCGCGCAAGTGTATTCAGCAGAAGACGGTGGGGCAAACAGAGAACTTGTCGAGGCGTTTAAAGTGGCTCTCTGACCCGTCCAGTGCCGCAGCTGTAGTCAAAGCGTCCTGTGTCTCTGCTGGCGCGGGCGCGCTTCGCTGTTTCTCGGTATGTGTATACGTGTAAACGTATACATCCGTACACTCTATCTGTCTTTTTTTGTACACATGTCAGCAGACATATGTTTATGTGTATACGGTAAGTATAGAGAAAGGTTTGTATGAATTTTTCTCTCCGAATGAGTCTACCGTTCATGTGTGTATATGTGTATATAGGTACACACTTGTACAGTTGTGGACATTTGTATGTATTTGTAATATTTGTGTATGTGGTTGTGAGTCTGTCTTTTCTAGTCGTGCTACCTTGTGTACCCTGAGACGCGTGAGATTACGGGAACTGCATTTCTTCAGCGGAGTGCTGAGTTCAACAAAACTTTAAGAGGGCATGGTGCTCTGCTGCAGACCTCGGCCAGCAGTGGAAGTATGCGCCGACCGCAGAAACGGTAACTGTAATGTATCCATACCATATATACATTTGTACACCTGTTTATCTGTGCATCTGTATGTACCTCTTGAAGTGCGCCGCACACTGGTATATGTTTGTGCGTGTGTATATGTACCGTAGCGCCTGGAGGGATACCAGTGGGGTGTTGGCCTTTTGAAAAACAGTCTCGTGGCACGAGCCGATTTGGGCAGGCCTGTTAAAAATTGCGATGTTTGCGCGTACCCGTGTGAAACGGAACTGCTTCAACATTGGCAGTGATACTGTTTTACGACTAGAATTGACTGCTGCACGTCAAAGGGTGTCTTGGTATTTGTTAGCGGGTAGATAGGTGAGGACAGGAGGTGTGAGTTCTGTCAGACGAGTCGGAAGGGCAAAGGGCAGGACTGCAAACTACTGTATGTAAGAACTCGTGGGGCATAGATGTATATATATGTACGTGTATGTATGTGTGTATGTATCTATGTACGTATGTATGTGTAAGTGCGTGTCTCTCTGCATGCAGGCGGGGACATATACAGAGAGAGACGCAGGGCTTGCCAGGTATACGTAAGAGTGAATATGCATATATATATGTGTTGAATGAGATGGATAGCCAAGGAGAAAGAAACGGACAGACGAGGAATTTTCTACTGGGTTTATTGACTTTCCCTGCACCCATTTTTTGATAGCGTTGGTACTGGCTTTCGGTATATAACGAGGCAGAGTAGACCAACAAGCTCTTGCGTATTTAAAGTCACTACCACATTCTGCGTTACATTGGCGTATTCTCTTTTCGGAGCCGACAACAGAAACAGGTGTAGTTCGTATTCGGGGATCCTGCTCATCAGCGGAAACAGTGCGTCTTCCTCTGACTCGAACAAACACCACCCCGCGTGTAGCAATACTTCAACACAGTTCGGTTGAGATTACGCGAGACTCCTGCGCTTCCGGTTGTTGACGTATCTCTACGTCTGTACATTTGTGGATATGGTTGCGCATATTTTTATGAATATGTGCATGTCTGCCTACGTGGATTCAATTCCGCATATCCGTCTACGTACGCGCGTATGTACCAGTGTCAACAGGTGCGTATTTCCCCCTCTCCGCACATAACTAAATCAGCGGCAGTTAATAGTTGTCACAAATTCCAGTCTCTGCAGTTCACCCACCACCTCTTTCCTCGACAAGTGTATTCCGCGAAGAATTTTTCAGAAGATAATCGGGAAACAAAATCCGTCTCCCTGTATTCCGCATGTAACTGGAGTCAATAGTAGCTCCTTCCTGAAAGCCGTGGAGGCTTCTGCTGCAGTTCGCCCTTGATCGTGACGGCTGGGTCGACTTGTAACGCTGACTCCGGGGACCGTATTGCCGGCCTCGCTGATTCGTGTATACACGGTGCTGCGGCAGATAGGACTGCCATAACGGGCCTATCGATACTTACCGTGAGCAGACATCACATCCGTACGCGCGAAGTATTACCACTACAACAGTGGTGGCGTATAGTGTCTGTCACGCACGGGCAGAGCTTCAGATTATGGTGTTATATTGCTGAAAGTGCAGTCGAGGCTACGTGGCGGTGTAGAAGGAGCTGTTTGCAAAATTACGTGTGTCTATATATATATATATATATACATACACATTGACGTGATAAGTAGGCACGCGTACATATTACTGCCCCTGCGGGTTCGAAGGAACAGTGCACTGATTTTGGTGTACTCGGAGGAACTACCAAGGAGATTGTTCAACACAGCCAGGTGCTGTACTACACCGCAGGGCAGCCTGCCTTCTGGATGGATCATATAAAAACCATACTCACGCGGAGTGCGCTGTATGCATTATATAGCCCCGTTCACTAGTCCACGCTGACTTCTATCATAACATCACAATGGAACTCGAAAACCTGACGCTGTCCGTGACTACCAATGATGCTGTACTAGGGCGCGTTGTGCACGTAGATACTCTGCTGGGAAAGGAAAGCACTGAAAGCAGTTGTATTCACTTCACAGCAATAGTGAGCCTCTGCGCCGGTCCTGAAACTGTAAGCGAACGCGACACTCCTGTGGAATGTTTCTGCAAAGTGGAACTTGGCGGTCTTCCCCTGCTCGCTTTTTACGGACACCGTACGGGTACAAGCTACGGCTCCGGCAGAGCACACTACGTCCCCGTAGAGTGTTCATGTGGCATGTAAGTTCGATAGATATATTCTCCTATGTCGGAATCACCTGCGGGGGACACGAAGACGCAACACGTGCAACAGAAACGTCTCCAGGATTGTGACGGTGACACACCAGCACCTCCCATGGCCTACAAGCTTCCCGACACTTAGTTCGTTCGCGACACCCGTGAGTACGGAACATTCATTGTGGAAGCCCCCACGTTGTCTACAGGACATGTGCACCAGTCGCTGTTTACAAGGGTTTCCCATGTCTTTCTCGAACAGCGTTTGCAGTTTATGCATACACACGTAGTGGATATTTTTGCCCCCTGGCGGTACACGCGTGTGATTCGTGGACGAGTGCTGACAAACTCTCTGTCAGGCGCAACGTAGGCGAGCCCGTCTGTAGTCGACGGCAGTAGTTTGTGGTCATAGCGCCGAGATCAGAAGCTTCAGTCGGATTGACTAGAAGCGCGAATCGAAGCGTATGCTGTACTTCACCACACGCACTCCCACGGCCGCTCCTGCAGAACGTACCATCGTGTGCCTGAGCAATTGTGCGGAACGACACCGAAACAGCGATTGTAACGAACGCAACGGTAAAGCATTGGAAGAGCGCGATCAAGTTCCTCGTAGCCGTGTGTAATGACGCCTAACATTGTTTCGTTATCGACTACTCCTCATACGGAAAGAGAATATGGCCTCTACGTGTATACGTAGATATACATGTTGACAACAGACGTGCGATCCTAAGGGAGACTCATCCACGTTGATGTAGGTTCAAAACCCCACGTACGTGCGCATACCGTGTACGCTACCACTTGTCACTCTGCATGTGCATAGGGTAGTGTTAGTTACGCGGCAGCTGGTAAGAATTCAGGTGTATCGCTGTTTGAACCATAATTTCTCCCGGCATCCTCCCTTCGCCGAAGTTAGCTGCAGACAAGCCGTAATCTGGCACCTCTCACGGTTTCACCGTGAAGCGACGAGCTTTCGAAGCTGGCTTCAGCGAGATAGGCCCCCGCTAGCCACTTCTCCCCTGCTCGGTGATGGGTCCGCATCCCTTCGCGGATGGTCATACCGGCTTGGGTTTTATCTCGAGTGGTCCGTTGCTCGGATTCCAATTCAGCGTCTGCCTGTGTGATTTGCACTGAGATTGAAAAGTGTCTCAATACGCCTGTTCAAGACTCGTCGCCTTGCGCGTTCATCGTATAAAATGCCACAACGTGTCACTGCAGCGGTTTTTGTTACGGTGCCGCCTCGGCTCCCGGCGCGCGCGCGCGCATCGCGCGATGACGGGACCCAAGTCGCATGTACAATCGTCGCGCGTGTAATATTGAGGCCAGTAGTATTTGCAGGGTAGGCGTCGTGTCACCTACAGAAATAGCACGCGCAACACCGTAGCCTATTTTGGTGATATATCAGAGAAACCGGGCAAATCTATGTAGAAAGCGTGCACAATTGTGTTCGACACTGGAAATTAGTCAAGAACTTGCAGGCGGTGAGTACTGTCATTTTGTGTAACTTGAGCTCTCATCACCTCCCAGACGAAGCCGCGGAATCAGCAACCCGCGCCACTGAGTACAGAGGAGGGCTTCCGTATGAGTAAACCTCAAAGTTCGCCGCGCTGGTGTGTTCTGACCTGCCATAGCGCCGGCGCCTCAAAGCGACTGACGGCTCCCGCCAGGAAGGGTAAATCTATGCTCCTCAGCGTTCCCGCCTACATACGTTTTTTTCACATCGCGACGCCAGCAGCAGCCCACCGAGGTCGAATTGTGCTTTTGAAAGTTCTTCGCGCTAAAGCGGACGAAGGGCAAGCCAGCTTACCGAACACCTGCAACGCTCAAAAAAACCAGAACGTCGAAGTGCCCTTCTGTCTTTAGTATCGTCGTTGAAGATGTCCAGCCACGCGGTAAGAAGGACATTTTTTCGTATCCTTGCCGTGGCATGTATAAAAGAGTGTCATTTGTAAGCGGAGACGTCGATCACCACCTTTTTCCAGTGTCCTGGAGGTGATTTTCATCCATTGTGCACTTTAGCTTCCTGTGTGTCCAGCTGGTCACTTTCGGGCTGAGAAAAGTGGCCATACTAGGTGCTTGCCAGTTCGGAGGCGGAGTGCTGCTGAGAAGATAAAACAGCTGAACCGGGCGTAGGTTCAGCGTATTACAGTCACCCAAGCATCGATCCGTCTTTAGAGCAGTAGCGCAGTTGGGACGACTGACGTGCGCAGCGGCTGCCCACGAAGCTGGGGACTTTTTCCTGTGCGCTCGGGGCATTGTGGACACTGTTGCACGCACACATAGAGTACGCCTCCTCCGTCCGTACAGATGTACATACCCGTGTAGAAGTCGCAGGACAATGCCACGCAGTATTCTTGTCTTGCGCGCGTGAAAGTATACGAGCAGACGTAGGTACAACCACGTAAGCAGGTGATTAAAGAGCTGTGATGTATACAGAGCGCACGGAGATGGCCCGTACTCTCAAGATACGCGCGCCCGTGGCGGCAAGCTCAACTGTGGTACATGGCAGTGTATACGTGTCGGTACTGCTGCATACGCATATGCACAGGTGTTCATTGAGATTGTAGTACGGGTACTCGGGGTCGTCGGGTACGTGTAAAACTGTTTCCACAGCACATCATACGTGTGATGCTTACAGATGCGTTGGTGACGTTGTCATTGTGGCTACCACTGTTGCAGAGATACGCACATTGTTTGGCTCCGGTGACACCGCCAGTGTGTCGGCCTCCCGTGATACTGTCGGTCTCGGTGCACTCGTGGGCCGCACCGAAAATTTACGTACAACGCTTACGCGCGTATGCACTTGTAAACGCGTGTAGACGTATATATCGTGAGAGGGATAGATATGATATTTATTCCACACTTTATATATGGCGGCTATGTAGTTTCGTGGATGCCTATTTTTTCGTTTTAGATTCGGCGCACAGATTTCTCCGTATGTATGCAGTAGAGGCCCGCACAGAACGTCGACGTACGTGCAGTTACGTAGCCGGTGAGCTTGCCGTTTTTGCTGCTGAACAACTGGCTGCCGGTAGCCTGTGTGTGTTCGCATACAACTTTTATGTTTGGTAGGAACTCCTTCCGTATGCGCCTGTACGTGTATTTTTGTGTCTGTGTATACATGCCAGGTGTTTGTGTGGGAGTGCGTCTGTTCTAAATTCACGCGCACGCATCGAGTTTCGCAGCTAATGGCCACGTGCACCTACGAGCACAAAAACGTAAGTGTCTGTACGCGTGGATGAGACCTTCCTATTATTACGTGTGCACAGGTCATTTCCACGTGAGTACGTGAGCACGGAGTCTTCAGAAAGACTTAGGCGCTCAGACGTACGATTAACCGTCTGCGTAGATAGTTCGTGAGTATCTAGCATGTATTCGTGAGTGGACAGTTCCGTAAATGTCATAGACTACATGGTAGCTGGTAGTGCTTGAACAGGTTTCCTGGAGAGACCCACCTGCCTTCTACTTCAATCAGCGGTTTCTTTTCAGAGAAACGTATGTTGCTTATTAAAGGACAGGAAAGTGTGTAGATTCGCATATGCGCAAATACGATGCAGCGGCTTTCCAGTCCATATTCGAGGTACCTGCATAATATCTAACTCCCAGCAGCACTCCCGTTGCGCCAAGTGCCGTGGTGATGGATCTGCCCTTTGTACATGGGGAAGGCGCTGTGCAGCGGTCGATTCCTCATGAGATGATGGGAGAAGGTATAGACGTCAAAAGTGACGTATAGATAAGGTAACCGTAGGAACGCTTCTCGCAGGCGGACGGATGTCAATAGTAGTAGTAGTAGTGCGAATGTTGTTTGCAATAGAATGTGTTCGCAGACCAGTGGAGCGCTTACCAGGGTTTTAAGTCGTGGTATCACTAGTGTAAGAGCAAGGTAATGGACTAAAGGCTGTCAGTATTGATTACTGTGAATGCTCAGGTGCGATACGTTGGGTAGTGGCGTCTAAATATTGGTATTGGTGGAGGTGCGGCATGGGTTCCTTTGCAGCGGAAACGTTTAATTCGAGATTTCAGGAAGCTGCAGACAGACCCGCCGCATGGGGTCAGTGGCGCGCCTGTGGCGAATGATATCATGCGCTGGAACGCGGTTATATTTGGTCCTGAAGATACGCCTTGGGAAGGAGGTAAGCTTGTTTTTTCCGTAGTCCATCCGTTGTCCGTGTGGAGAGTTCCGCGCGTAGGAGGACGCGACTACGGCTACAGCATCACAGACAGCAACAGTACGAAGACAACAGTTGCAAAACAACATAGAGTAACAGCAGGCGCGCCGTACACCAGGAGCAGCAGGACCGAGCAGCGGCATAACAACAGGACTGTAGAGGATACGTAATGAGGAAGAGAGGACAAGTTGGCGTTGGCCGCGTCTGTATGCGTATTTATATGGAGTGAGTAGTAGCTCTATATGTGTGGTCACGAGATACGGGAAACGTACTCTTAGAAGCGACACCGTCTGTATTTACTTCTGCGTAGGGTAGCAGCAGCGTAACAGTGCCAACACGGGAGAGCCCTTTATGATACCTGCAGCACTGAAGCAGCCGCAGCAGATACACCAGCGGCCTCAGTTTAACGCTGTAATTAGGTGAACAGCAGTGTGAGTACAACAGGAGTACCAGCGCAACAAAATTGTCAGCAGCAGCCATAGCAGCACTGTTTTCGCCGGGCAACGGTGAACCCTGAGAGTGGTGGCAGGGATGATGGTGGAAGGTGGGCACAACGTTTGCATTGCAACCGCGATAACGTCAGCATTCGGGACACGGAAAGACGAAGTAGCAGCAACAGGAAGAGGTACTAGAGAGAGATTTCTTCGCAAACGATGATGATGCCCTTTCTTGCACGGCGGCGTGCCTGTCTGCTCACGTGGTACACTCGACATATAGCTTTGGCGCTCCCCGAGCAAAACAGCGCCTCTCACCTCCTGTTTACCGTCATCCGTCTCATGGTTGCTGCGAGTAAGGGCCTGCTATCGACAGGAAACTGTATACATGCAGCTGGCGAGAGACTCGACACGTCTTTTTTAGGCGCTGATGGGATCCCCACAGGAAAGTGACATTAATCGTGGATGTGCACGGCAAGTGAGAGCAGCAACCAAACGGCAACACCGCAACAACGGAAGAGTAATGCAGCAGCAACGGTAGCCACTCAGCGGAGTGCACAGCAGGAGGGGTGGATCCGCCAAATCTTGTCGAACCAAGTAATTCAGCAGGAACTTGTTTCGTATATTGGTGTGAGATGTGCGTATACGTCAGGAGTAGATTAATGGCACGCAGGACTTGAGAGGACAATGCGACTATCACTGGGTCACCCGTCACGCAGGCTGAAGCCTACAAGAGTAAATTCACGCAGATACAAGTGTTGCAAGTACCACATGAGTGCACCCCTGCGCAGAAGTCGCAAATGGTGCGCAACGAGAAGCAGGACGTTCAAAGCAGTAGACACACGCGTATGGTGAAAGACTTGTAGGAATGGAAGACTAGCATGTTAAGACCTCCGATTAGACGCAGATGAAGGTTTTCAAATATACGCGTACTGTGCGAGGCTTGCCGTCAGTATGTGCAGAAATGCCTACGCAGGAGACGGAAGATGTGCAACAATGATGAGAGAAGCAACACTTTGAGTTACGTTGAGGAAGTGTGACGTCCGTGAGTATTTGGAGATGGTGTGGGACACCTGGGCATATACGTAGCTTACAAGGCTGGCCCCCAGCGTGTGCCAGAGATACTGGGTTTTGCGACTAGACACGAGAAATATGAGACGGGCATGTAGTCGTGTCGCATATATGTAGATGATGGAACGAGTGCTTATACGTGCGGCAACTGTATGGCTTTCGTCAACACGCAGGAGAGGGGAGTTATGCAGGCGCATGCAGAGGTGTAAGGCTGGGAGGGCGGACGTATGTACAAACCATCCGGCGTGTGAATCCATGCAGGAAGTAGGGACCTAAAGGAGCATTTCGCTTGCGTCTAAGGAGATGCACTGCAGGCCCGTCCAGCATTGTGTCTTCTTTTGCTGCTGCAGGCACGTTTCAGCTGGAAATAATCTTCAGTAATGAGTATCCCAACCGCCCGCCGGTGGTTCGCTTTCTGTCGAAGCTTTTCCATCCGAACGGTACGTGCAGTCGAACGGGAGACGAAGAGGACGAAGAAACAAAAGGTTATTGGGAGGAGAGAAAACACAGGATCAAAGGACTGACAGTAGTAAAGGCGGGGGATGGGAATACCAGAAGTCAGTGAAAAGACCGATTTTGTCGAGGTGATTAAGGTGTGTGCAGGACACACAGAAGTCACTTATTTATGTCTTGTGTTCCTGTGCTCGTCCACTATGCAATGGACGGTTTACCGAAGAGGGGTATCAGTGTCTCATCATGTCCGTGTGTTTCCGACACACGTGATTCACGCGTGGTGCTTTTGGGTTTATTAGGAGAGAGCGTGGCACCAGGATCTCGCTGCCGTGTTGCGTTTCCTCTAGACTTGAGTTGCGGGGTGCTTCTTTCGGTACATCAGGAGTGGGTAACACACTGAGAGGCGTGTCTGCACTGTGCGTGTGTACGCTTGTTTTAGCGGCATGCCGTGTGATTTCTGCGCCCTATACACATACGACCTTTTTCGTCTGTGCACCAGGCCATCTTCTGGTTTTACTGCGTGTGCGTACCACCTTTTTCGTCTGTGCATCAGGCCATCTTTTGGTTTTACTGGGTGTGCACCGTGCCGGCTGGTTGATGACGTCTCTGTCGCATGCGCGAGTGTCACCCCTTCGATTGAGTGTGTCTGCATGTGAAGAGACAGCGGCCGTTCACTGTGTGGTGCAGTCTCTAAGGAGTGCAAGGTGTAAGAAGGGTGTCCCTTTTACGATGTGTGGGCGTTTAGTTTACAACGACGGAAACATCTGTCTTGATATTCTGCAAACCCAGTGGAGCCCCATCTACGACATATCCGCTATCCTAACTTCTATCCAGGTGAGTTCCGTGTCGCAAGGGGAAGTGCATCGAAGGTACGCATGTTTGATGTCGTCTGGCGGTCCCCTAGTGCTGCCTGCTGCTGATGCAGTGCACGCTTTACTGCCCCTGCTGCTGCGGCATGTGGACGTGGCTCGCTATGTACTCGGTGTACATGAGGACATCTTCTGTCGCAACCTTGAAGCTGCTGGCGGGGCCGTTGTGACTGCAGACGCTTCTCCGGCTGCTGTTGTAGTGGCTGCTGTTTTAACGGGTGCTGTCGCTGTTGCTGACAGTTGCTGCTTCTGTTGCTATTCGCGGTGCTCTTATTGCCTCGGCTGCGAGTGCTGTTGAGTTTGCTGTTGTGAGTGTTGCTGCAGACTGGCTGCTACGTCAGCGCTCGGGAGTGGCAGCGCTGTTGTTGTGGGGGGAACGTATCGGCGTATGTGTTGCGCTGTTGTTCCGTTGGGATTAGACTACTGTAGTGCATTCATTTTCGTGCTAAAGGGTCTTTATCTGAAGCGCACGAGCAATACTGATGGTACGCGCACGTTCTGGACTGTACACAGGACGCTGGCGACTCCGGTCTAGTGAGTCGTACTGTGATCTACGCAGCGGCTTGCAGTGTTGTCAAAGGGGTTTTCTTGTTGCTATGTTATGAGGGAGTATCACTGCTACGGTGGAGTAGCAGTTTGCGCTTCCTATGTGCGAGCTGCGATCGTGTGATTGTGCGGATGTTCATCGCGCCGCGATCGTGTCAGGGTTGGTATCAGTTTGTTTTATTAGCTCCGCTCCTTTCGGTTAATAGTAATTTTACTTAGTTTTATCTGCTTTTATGTCCTCCCAGTCTTTGTTGAGCGACCCGAACCCGAGCAGCCCTGCTAACCAGGAGGCAGCGCGCTTGTATGCCGAGAACAGGCGCGAATATCACCGCAGAGTGCAGCAGTGCGTGAATGAATCGTGGGCTGGAGTTCCTACAGACGCGGTAGAAAAAAGACGGGCGGCTTTATCGGGTGAAACGAATAATAACGGAGAGATTCATCAGGGTGAGGACAGTGTTGAAGGTGCATCGGCAACAGGAGCGGGAGAGGAAAGGACTTCGTCTCCCTCGGCTTCCTCTTCCTCTTCTAGCGATGCGACGCAGCTGACTGCCGAAGAGACGCCAGGAAACGATGCGTGCAGTGGGGGGGGTTCGGCGAGGACCGGCAGCAGTGGCACAGAAGAGGCAGCAGCAGCACCGCCCGCCTCTGAGGGTGGTGTCGATTGATGATTGAATTGCGGACTGGAACGGTGGAGCCGCGGGTTCGCGAAAGGGACTGTGCAGAGAAGAAGTGGATTATTGGAGTCTGGGTGGGCAGCTGCTGTAGAGACCACTCCTGCAGAGGGGGGAGGGAAAAGCACATGTCTTCTGTAAACAAAAGGGGGCAGATCAAGTGTCTGCAGGGGAGGCTGCTGCAGTCCTCGCGGTATCTGTTTTAAAGTGTGTTTCCGACGTTGTATTCTGTGAAATTCTAATTCTTCCTCACACAGATGCATTCGGCGGGCGAGGATTCTACCGCTTAGGCGCGGTAGTGCTGATGGATCTTAAGGGAAGTTGATCACGTATGAAGAGATGGACGCTTACGCATTACAGACATGGAATTACACACGCGGAGCGACAACGGCACCGCCAGCAACAGAAAACACATTTTCCTACTGTATGCGAAGCGGAGTCACGGCGCAGAACGCTTGCGGCCGACTGTTTATGAGTACTGATGATCAGATACGCACGTACGTGTATGTGGGTGTACGCGTCTGCTTATGCGCATAATTGTAGGTTTACGTGTACAGGTGTACGCGTATCTGTACGAGTGTACTTGTGTCTCAATCGTAAGATCTTGGCGGGCAATACAGAGAACGCTCACGTGACATGCAGGTGTTGTAAGGATGTATTTTTGGGACCTCATGTAGCCTAGATGGATGAGTTTCGCGTCAGCCGGTGAGAGTTAGGGACCGGCTGTTGCCGGGTCAGGTGTGGCTCTCAATCGTCAGAACCTAGCGTGTCTACGCGTCCAGCGTCCTCTTAAGTGTACTGTGTTCCTGTGCGTGGACAGAGACGCGTCACTTCGGCGCACACGCAGTGTATGACAGTACCTAGTGTGAGTGCACATGCAGGCCAACGCCTGCAGGGATGCGCCGAGAGCTGTGCTGACGGATTACTGCTGCTACCACATAGGTCACATTTTTCACAGTAACGTTGTAGTTCGGCGTGTGCAGGTGTATACACTGCTGTGTCTCCAGATTATTCGCTTAAACATGTACCCTACTGAAGACACTGTATGCGTAAGCAAAGGGTTCCGTCAATAGGTTTTGGACTGCACGGAGGGATTGCTGTTACTGTGAATACCTTTGCGGTAACTGTGGAGTTGCGCACGCCTACCTGTTTATTTGTATACATGCGCATTCAGTACGCTGACCACGCAAGATGGTTTTACAACGCAGGCATGTGGCGAGCGGACACCGTGATAAAGCAACAGAGGAGAGCGGGCGGCGCAGGCATACTCTGGGTGGCAGTCATGCATACGTAGATGCATAGATCGATCATGCATGACTGCTTTGTGTTCCTGCCAGTAGAGCGCCCTTCTGATAGTAGGCGACGCGTGCGTTTGGGCGCCCGAGACTGGCGTTTTACCGCGCCCCCTGTCAGATGGTCAAAATAACCTCACGGAGCAGGGTGAGGAAACCCTGTATAACTGTGTTTTAGCACGTGTTTTCGTGACAGCTGACGGCGACCTACAGCGTTGCACGCATTTGTAGGAAAAGCCTGTTTTAGACCCCGCGTTGACTGTCTGCTGCACAACTCCGGTAAGGGGTGGTTTTCGTCTTCAGGTGAAGACAGTCAGGTACAGCGCATACGTCGAGGATGACAGTGTGTACAGCATACTCACCAAAGATGGCCACCGGAGGTTTGCTGCTCATGCTCGAATGTAGATATCACTGTCTTGTAGCGCTTAATGCTCTGCAGGTCTACCTATGAATGTATGTGTGGTTTCGCTGGCCAGCGCCTAGGGCACCGAATGTCGATATGAAAGGTACGTCGTCCACACGCATGGCAGTTCCGCGCTGCTGACACTTAAACTCAGCGTGCACCCAGTTTACGCTGTGTAGATACGACGGTAGAGTTGATGCAGCGCCTGTCGCTTGTGGAGCTGAAAGGGCCGAGCACGAAAGTCTTGTCTCGGCAAAAGGTTCTCATTTTCTGTAGACTCCTATCGGAGTTGACATGGAGGACTGAGTACCTCGCGAGCTGCATCAAATGCAGGGACGGGCCGACTGAACTGGGCAGGGTCCGCCCACCCGTCATTCAGGACCCACAACCGAGTGTTTTTGAATCTTCCCTTGTATCTACTTCAAACTTCCCTCGTCCTTGGCCGTCATGTGGATGGCGTGCTTCAGTTCCGCTCTGCACCCGCGTTACATACACCCGCACTAGCAGAAAACTATTCACATGAGTGAAGCGGGTTCAGACACACAGCCACACGCTGTTTTAGCTGCTAGTCTGCCGTCTGGCTTGTTCGAGCGAACCTGGTGCAGTAGTTCGTACTGACACGATCGACATGCAGTAAAAAGCTAACGTTGCTGAACTCTCCAGTCAGTCACCAGTACACAGTAATAATGTGCATGTGCCACGGCCACAACAAAGGTGGTCACTTTCTGAAGATGACGCACATGAGCTCGTCGTTTCGCACATCTTCCCGAGTAAGAGCTTCGTAAAGGTGTTTGGTGTACTCCTTCCATTCATTCTTTGCTTTGTACACACGTGCCTTGGCGCTGTACCCCACGCTCCACAACGGATCGAATTTCGTCGCCTAAATCCCACAAATGGGCAGGCAGTCACCATGCGGGCCACTGTGGGTCAGACACACGAGAGACTGACTACCCATACTCACAAACGCGTAACTTCTCCGTCGGCATTCTTGCTTCCGTATGGCGGACAGAGGCTTCTCTGATAATGACGATCCAGCTACACCTGTTGAGCTCACCTCTTGTATGCAACTCCAAAATACTACTGTAGAAGTGATGATCGCTACCCAGGCTGTCACGACCAAAATACTAGTCTCGACCTATCGATCTCCTCTACAGCTCAGTGGCTGATACAGCATCTGCTTGTGCTACGCGCATGGGCACTACTCCGGACTGTGGATGCCACCCCGTTGTTGCCTCACTGACGTTTCGACTGTAAAGATGAGCCCGTCCAGTGCAAATTTCACCGGAGCCCACAGCGCATGCTCGAAGAACCTTGTCCCTGTCCTCTATGGTTAGTGCACGTGCGAGCACTCCCAGAACTACATTCAACGCAAACTGAGCACGAAAAATTGAGTCGCCGCCTTGCTTTACCTCATTGGCGTCGTTTTCCGCGGCTGCAAGGTCGCCAAAGCTCAAATACATCATGCTGCGAGACGCGTACAACATGGCTCTTTCTTTGTCAGCAGCAGGCGCGTCTGGGAGGATCTTCAGCGCCTGAAAGCACTCTCCGCAACTCACCGAACATGTGTGACCTTCACACGTATTAGCTCTCCAAACGGGGGGACAGCAGAACGAGAAATCAATTAATATAATTGAACATGGACACCTAATGCAAAGGATGATCTTCTCAGGACTGGCATCATAATTCATACATACAATGATTGCCCACTTTAGCACTACGGGGTCACTCTAGGTCGAAGTACACGTAGGTGCACCTCGTTTACATTATATGGAAACGTGCACGCCGTAGATGCTATTTGCTATCGATGATACGTGACTTTTCATTAAGCACCATGTCACAAACGGGTACCGTGGGCTGTCCCTGGCCTCCACCTCTATGTGCGTGCAAAACACACTGTGATTTCTAAAGGCTCCTGGACCTCTGCTTTTCCTGCCTGATACCGTCGCGTGCCCGAGCAGCGAATGAGGGCAGAGAAGCGTACATCGCGAACTGTACTGCTAGGTAACATCGCAACGTTCTACCACAATGCAGCAAACGTAACCTGTCTATACATGTAACCAGTCCTTCCGAGAATAGCTGGTTTCCCAGGTAGGCTAGCACGTACCTCTGTGTATTTTTTCGCGGCAAGGATGCAATCACCAGCTTGGTTATACGCATCCCCTTCTGCTTTCAGCATCAGGGCTTCCTTGACCTGTTTCTGTGAAGCTTCATCTGTGAAGCCGGCTGCGGCCCGAGCCTGTCGCTCTCTCCTTTCACGATCTCCCTCAACTCGCTTGCTGTAAGCCGCCTTCAACTTAACAAGGAAACGCAGTCCACACAGGAACCCCGAATGTGGAAATCATTCTACATTCGCTGTATATCGGCGATTGCTGCCGAGAGGAGCGTGCGGGACCGAATGGTCAGCGTGCTGGAGAACCACCCCCTCGAGAGGCCAGAACCCGATCTGTGCAAAGGCGAAGGGAATTTTGGGGATTGCAGTGGCATGCTTGTTTTGTCACTGCACTGGGCCACTATAAAGTGACAGCTGCCTTATCTCGTTCTACCCTTTTACTGTAGGGGGCCCGGTTCGTTCAAGTCGGCTTCGTCCCCTGCGGCCGTACCAGTGATTCCCAACTAGTTGCCTGCAGCGCTCAACCGCTTTCTAACTGAGTGCTTCGGCTCGCAAGTAGTGGGCATACGAATGTCTGACTACTCCAGCTAGTCTACAGCTCTAGCGCTTTTGCCAGCAACACTGAACTCCTTTCCGCCAGAAGCTGTACCAGACGGGAAAATTTGACGTACGCCTTCCAGCCATGTTGCGTGGCCCTCTCTAAGTACAGACGTTCGGTCTTTCAGCAGGTCCGCTATCGCCCAGTTGTGGTGTCGCATCGCCAAGTCGAATGCTGTGACACCCTGCATCACTCACACGAGCTGCACGGTACAACGGAAACTCACCGGTTCTGTGCTTGGAGCATACGTTACACGCTGGTTCTTCTGGAGCAACGGCATCCGAGAAATACCGGCGTACGCCGTCAGCAAGTCACTTGAGTACCGACAACATGAAACAGGTGTGAATGACCATCTGTATTTATTCTAGTTGAGTCACACCTGTGACGACGTTACGTCTCTCCACCTACGAGCAGAGACAGAACGAAAATGCAGTTTGTCTACGAAACGACGCCTGCTCTACGCGCACGTGGCTCCGTCTCGCGCTTATTCGCTGACCTCGGTGATCACATCAGGGTTTGCCCCGGCCTCGAGCAACGCCCGAGCAGCCCGGTACGCCCCAGATTCCGCAGCACAATGAAGGGCAGTCCACGAATTTTTGTCTTGCAGGTTTGGATCTGCGTTGTGCGCCAGCAGAAGTTCAGCGATCGAGTCTTCTCGCGCGTTACAGGCGTAAAGCAATGGAGGCGGAAATCCCGGCTTTTCAAGTCCCTTCATATGAAAGGGGTAATTTGGATCCGCCTTGTTGTTCAAAAGCTCTTGCACGGCCTCGTAACGATTGTTCATTGCCGCGTACAACAGTGGCGTGCCCGTGGCTTCACTGTAACTGTTTACCTGCAAACACACGCCCCAGCTCATTGACCAGCTCAGCTGCCAACACCTAGAACGCGGAAATTCTGCTGTACAAGGTATCTCGTCGGGTATCAGCTCACGTGTCAATATTCTACCTATTGCAAGTGTGTATATTCATATCAGGTTAGACACAGCACGCGTCCCCTGGCGTGGAAATTCAGCTGTACTAGGTATCTAGTCGGGTGGTATCAGCTCACGTGTCAATATTGCACTGCCTGAAAGTGTGTGTGTTCAAATCAGCGTAGACACAGCACGTGTCCCCTATGGAGGTTCTAGTGGTACTGTAATTCACTCACGGGCTTTGTGAAGACGAGTGTACCCTTCGTTTGTCTTACGGAACATCGAGGGAACTCACTGTTTTCCACTGTAGAACACGGGTGCATTCCCAGATCTGCGTGCTACTTTCGTTTAATTTCGTTTCAACGCGAATCCAACCTCCTGCATTAGTTGTGTATATGCGCTTTCTAGTGGTTACACTCACAGTTTCTTCTTGGGTGCGTCACCGCTCGCCGTGAATATGCGTAAAAAAGCACCTTCGAAATGTACCCGCTGTGTCAATGGTGCTTCCTCACCTCTGCACCCGAGTCGATGAGGACGCGGATGCAACTGGTATTCCCTGACTCCGCCGCTAAATGCAAAGCGGTAACACCCAGCCGGTTCTTTGCGTTTACAGCCTTGTCGTGATGAAGGATAGCATTCACAATCACTTCGTCCCCACAAAGCGCCGCGAGCATCAGCGCAGTCTCTCCCTCACTGTCCTTCAGTGGCGTAATAGACGGGCAAAGCTTCATGATGTATTCAGCATTTGCTGGTCTCCTGCCGAGGCACGCATAGTGTAGAGCTGTTTTTCCTTGTATATCGTGGAACTTCGCGATCATTGTGTGTAGTGCTACAGAGCTGTCGTCTCCGTCATCCCGGGCATGTTTCCCTGTATCTGTGTCTGTGACGCACTTCCTCAGCGCATCCATTATTTCATCCGGGCCTCTGCAGTACGCACTTTCCAACAGTGCGGCCACCAATTCCCGCTGATATTCCTTGGGAATAGGAATTTCGCGTAGGATGACTTCCTGACGCTGTGCAGGTTTCCCGTATCGCATCGACATTGTAAACAGTGGTAGAAAAATGCTTGGAACGGGACAGCTGCTAATCCACCAAGGCCAGGGTATCGAGGGTATAGTCGATAGTTATGACTATTTACAGCTTCTCTCGAGAAGCTTGTCGGGTTTCCGTCTCGGCACTATACCGGTGTGCTACTCAGCCTGGTGCAAAGAAGAAAACAAAACAGTATTTCGTGGATAAGGAGGGTAACTAAGTGCGTTTCTAACCTTCAGCGCCTCGCTCCGTATATGGGTACATGTCTGATGCACGGTGAATGGGCACACACAGCAGCTGTTACCGACACGCTTCAACGGACACTGCTGGTGACACTAGTTTTCGAACTGTGCCTCACTGTTGAATCCACGATGCAGCTGCACTACTCTTTTGAATAAAAAACAAGTTCATACGAGTGACGCGTACTGTAGACGCTGTTACCGCCGGAGTGAATACTCGTCGAGGTAGTAGTCGCTGTACGGCGACGAGGGTCGGCTCTATCCTTTGTGGAGAAACGCGAAGCACCCAGTAGCTTTCCCCAGTAGTGGAAAGCAGGGCTCACGCTGAAGCTCTGGTTCTTGACGTAGCGCCGACGTCTAGCGATACCAGGAGCTAGCTCGCGAATTAGACAGCCGCAACCGCGCACGCGCGCATGACCGATCTGCCGATGGCAGGGCCCGCTCCGCAAGTCACCTGAACTGAACAGGGGCTACGTAACTGGTGTGGGAACGTTGTGGTACTAACGCATTGACCCGTTCAATAGAGCGCTCCCACAGGGGTTGCCTCTCTTCAGGAGAGAGACCTTCTCAGGGTACCAATTAGCAAGCCATTCGTTGCCGTCGTATTATGCAAGGAAGCTCGCGAAATGGTGTGCGGCGCCACCTTGTGTAAAAATGACCCCCTCCTCGCAGATGAGGAGACTTCGTAATATCTCTGTAAAAGGGGTGTTGAGCCGTGTAACCTAGCTATCGCCGCCTCGTGTTCAACAGCAGAGGTATTAAGGGACAGTTTTCCGGGTTGGCGGATTTACAGAGTCCGTCACGGACATGTGAATACACTGTTGTGTAACGTTTGTGCGCACAGATGTGTACTTGCGCAAATATACCCATCTGCGTTATTACTAAGGACACGGAATGCCGCTTCACGCAGACGCAGGGTTGTGCACTTCTGCGCTATGCGCTGCTGCCCACGTACCAGGCGTGCGGGATGTCCTACGTCAGTTTTTCTCGAACCGCTTCTGAACTACTATCTATCGTTGAGCATGTCAAACAGATGCGTAAAAGGCATAGCCCACTGAGTCTACTGCAGGTGTGCGGCGTCCTCGTGTTGAGGTCGCATCCTCCACTGACACCTTGACTGGGGGCACACTCAATCCAAAAAAGCAGCTACGGTGTCACTTCCGCCTCCGCGGGAGAAACTGGGCGAACACTAAACCACAAAAATAGCTACGTCCGCGTACTCGCGAGTAAAGAGGAGACGTCTTCAGTTTGGCGGCAAAAGTTGAAAAGGCGTTTCGATAAACTAGACGGCAAGCAGTGAATGTCCTTCATCTTCGTATGGGCTCAGTAGACAGCCAGACTGGCTTCCGCGTCGCGTGACGGTCAAACGCGTGTCTCCTGGAGGGAGGTAATACACAACCAAATTACGTGGCAACGCACGATTCCGGAGGGGAGACGACGACGGTACCGCAGAATTCCAGTACGGGTGTGTGAAGAATGGGTGCTTAGAAATGAGAATCCACGTAGCATGGCACTGACGGCAATCAGTAAATGTTGGTTGTATCGACTGGTGTTCTTTAGGGGAGCCCAGAAAGGACTGAGAAAGGTTCTAAGAGGTCTTACAGGACGCTGCCGTCCACTCATGCGGACTCGGGCTCTAATTTTCTAGAAGGGCAGAAAGTGCTGTCAGGCGGTGGCTAGCAGAAGGCGTCAAAATTCCGGACGGGCAGCAGTGCTTAATGAGTGTGACTTCGTAGAACTCAGGCAGATTGGATGCATTTGAAGTAATCTTTCTACACTACATCCATACATAGGTGAGAGGCCTGATGATGATGATGTATGTGCTCGTATAGCAGCATGACTGATATCTTGTTCATGCTGCGTGCGTCGCCATCTGTTAGCGAGGAAATGCCCAAGTTCAGCATCTTCCGCCCGTGATACGGGAAATGCCCGAGTTCAGCATTTTCCGCCCGTGATACGAGTCAAGGTTCATAACAGTGGGGATGAATTCGTCCTCTTTACAGAGCAGTCCCGCGTTGTGAGGCGTGCTTACCCATGTCGAAGAGCTTAAGCATCGCGTAGTGGGGAGTCCCGGCGTCAGCAGCCGCGATCCGAGGACGGTACCCCAAGCTTATATTAAGACCAGCGTGTTCCCAAGCTTGTGTCCTCTCGATCGCTTGTGACCATGGTGAAGAATATAGAGTCACCGTTACCTGCTTCTGACTCATCGGGTATGCTGCAGGACTTGCAAGGGGCGGGGGACCGACCAGTAGTAGTGCCGTTTGAGTCCTTATGGCTAACGCTTCGTTCTGAAGAGACTCCGCCGTTCCGCTCGACCCCTACATGCAACGACGCAGTTCTGCAGTAGTGTAGATCCGTGGCCGCCCGAGGGAGCGATTTCGAACTGATTTGGGTCGGCGCACACGAACCCAAATTGCTGGAAGCTCTCACACAAAAGTCTTCCCCCGGCGTGCCTGTGGGGCGCTTAACGAGGGCTGACACAAGGACTCAATTCAAGAATAAAGTGCCCAGGAGACTGCCGTACCTGTAGGAAGTCCACTCTTGTCAAATTCTCGAATTTACACGCGGTGGAAAAAGCACCCCTTTAGATAACAAAGCTGTGCGCAGCACAGGCAGGTGGGTACTCAGTCTCCCATCCAGAGAAGCGCCACTTGGCGCAGCTAAAGCGTTTCTGCGTAGGCTTCACGCCTGTGTGCTTTCAGAGGAAGGTCTCCCTCAGTCGAGCCAGATGGACTTGTGCTTAATTAGACGCGTGTCTTTCTGAGCGCGTGCACCTACGTATTACGATGTCTGCAGTGTGCATTCCCCCACTGCATTGTTTCCTCTTCACCAGAGGAGCAAGACAGTAGCTCACAAAAAGCTTCCAGAACGACAGCTGTTCACAAGGTGGTCCTTGCGCGTGTGCGCCTGCACATACAGGTACACTTGTATGTTAGGCTGGAGGACGTGAGCGGATGTCAGGGGGGACAGAATGGAAGTCTAACCGAAGCACGTTCAGCTTTACGCAAGATAAAATTTGTATGATCGTTATTTTCCACACCATCGACCACGAAGTCTTCATAGCCTTACAGTGTTTATCTTGACCCGCCTTGCCGCGTGCACACTCTACCAGAAAGGACTTAGGAAGTGTAACGCCTGGGATAACAAAGTAAGTCGTTGTGTGGATGCGCGTCTCGCACAGGAAGATAAGCCCCAATGAGACTCGACCGCGACTGCTTGCACCGTGTGAGCGATGGAGCGAATGAGCTACAACGACATCCTATCAGCAGGGTGGTTAGCGATGCCATGCACAGCCTCGTGCGCAGCGAAAGAGTGATAGATCTGAAAGACTGCGCCACAGTTGTCACATCCACCTTAACGCTCTCCGAACTGAATGGCATGAGTCTCAGGATGCACCCTTCAGTGCTTCCAAACCAAAGCGTAGTCGCGAATGATGTCTTCCGCAAGAATGACGAGAAGCTGGTGCTACCAGGGAATCATGGAGAACGGACTGCCCGGCAAGGAATCGGGAATTGTCTTTCTCTCGAGGGAACAGTATGTACTGATTAACTGTCATCTTCCGTTAATCTTCAGCATGCCTCAGCAGGTGAGCTGGTTTTTGGCCTCCGAGTGCACCTGCACAAATATCCCAGAAACTGAATTCGATGCTTGTCACCCGGGTGCCCGAGGGATAACCATCCCATGTCGAACACTATGTGTCAACAGCCAAACCTGGCGTCGGTCCTTGCTTTAGCTCGACGGTTAAAATTTTGTCTCATAATTTACTCCTGCTTGTCCCACGCTAAACGCTGCAGTGTGTTATTTCTTGTGCACAGTAACTTGTACCATGGCCGCAGTACCCATTCTGCCGGGATCATTCGACAATTCTTAAAAAGCTTATCCCTCACTGCATTCCCACGTTCGCCAAGCGCGCATTGCTCCACTTCATAATGGTCTAATTTTGTTTTCAACAGCTATACTGAGAGTCGTGCTGATAGGTTCATACAGCCAGCTGCGCTGCGGCGAACCGAAGTAGGAGTACGAGGGGATGCGCGTACTGAATCTTTTGCCACCGATGTCATGCTTCGAAGTTGAGAATACACTTCTGTAAACCAATTAGCTTCGTCGTAAATGTCCCGGGATCCACATACAACTGTCGCCCGAAGGAAGGCTCTGGAGAAGTCTTTGGGGAGACGTAGGCCGCTTGTGCTTTCAGTGGGCCTCACACACAAGCGTCCACGAACTCTTACGAATTCGCCGATGTGGTAAGGAGGGTGCCGCATGTCCTGGGTGTATATCCCCGTTTTTTCGCCTTTTACACTCGTTGCTTCGTCGAAAGACGAACGTCGGATAGAAATCCAATTCTTTAGAACACACACTATTACTCCCCAGCCGTCGTCGACAGTGTAGGTGTCAGTGAAACAGATAGCCTTGCTACTCAAAGTCGCCCCCACTTGGTAAGAAGCACTCACGTGACACTCTTCTGTGTCCACCTGCGGCGGTGTTCGTGTCACAGCTGTATCGGAAAAAACAATCTTGCCGCACGTTGATGATGTACACGTCCCAGGGAGCCTTCCAGGGACGTTACGGCACGTGCTTGGAGGCGAACCAGGTATGCCACGGCCTGGACTTGAGCTGCTAGACCGTGTTGCGCAGCGTACAATTTTTCGTTGAGCTTTTATGATTATCCCTCCAACTTCCACAAATTCAGTCACCCAGCATCCACTCAGCACAACTGGTAGATCCACCTCTAACGGGTGGCCACGCCGTCGTACGGGACCGAAATACGTGGGAACCTCTTTGTCACAGCTGTATCGTCTCACCCGAGTTCCAACCCATGTGGTGTCTGATGCCGAGGACCTAGAGGCTGCAGTGAAATTGAAGTAATCCCACAATGCGATGTGGTACGCTGTCTCTAGCGCGCAGGTAGAGACTTTTGGTATTCCCTTTAGTGCTGGAAGCGCTGAGGGGACAAACCGAGTGCGCGCCATGAAGGCAATTTCTCATGTGGTAGGGTGCAAATATTATCTCAGACACTGCACTACCATTACTCTAGGTACATGCAGGAGCGCGACGCGACCACGTCCCACAAGTTTGTGCTGAAGAGATGCATTGTAAGTACGCACGGCGCACGACTCGGCTTGTCGGAAACCTTCGAGGACCCGAGGCAGCAACTGTCCAGTAATATGACATTTAGGACACTTCAGCGCTGAACGAAACGTCCACAGTTAGCCACATTTCACTCCAGTGCGTTTCACACCGTAGCAGGTGGCCCTAGGTGTACAAGATTGTCGCAGCTGTCCACCCGAGCACCAAGCAAAAAGAAAACGGCCCGTAGTTTGTTCACCGTATCACTCCGCGGAAACAGCCCTGCTTGCTGGACCAGGGTGCTTCCTCCTCTCATTTAGGCCCAAAAAAACGCTGCGTACGTAGCGGTGCGTCACCAGGTATTTCGACCACAACAACATTTCACACGCGCGGTTCGCACGTCACTTTGCAGCGAACCGATAGCAGTCAGACTCCACACAAACCCGCCACAAAAGCTCCCATTTCTCAGAATATTCAGTCTGCATTCCTTCTACTGAATTGTGAATTGCTGCGCACTGTGGTTCCGTCGGAATATGTCTCTACGCACGGATGGTGAAACTGACGAACACCTTTTCCATTACACGTTGAAGCCGTATGACGAGGTCCATGCAGCCTTCCACGGAATGCTACCCTCTCGTGTGCACGTCGCAAAAAATTCATATCTATATATATGTATCGTTATACGTATATATGCATATATTTTGTAGGAGCCTGAGGCGTGGTATTTGTGTGCCGGGCAGTGACACACTGTAGACAAGAAGTTCACATGCAGTCCGAACGCCCGCGCACAGATGTCTTCCTGAATCGATTCCGTATTGCAGCGGCAGCTGCGCATGCAAATACTTACCACTCCTGCCATGTTCAGTGATGTCTCCTATTTTCTACTCCTGAAAGCCTTCTTTTGCTGCTTTGCTCCACAGTGGGGTCGTCATTCGCTGCAGAAGCTCACTCAGTGGACCTGACCCTACGTTGTGCCGTCAAACGGAGAGACACAGCGTCGCGTTTTCTGCTGCTGCCTGCCGAGCAGGCCCACCGTCTCGGATGTGCCAGTATGCTGTTATTGCTCACACTGCTGCATTTAGTGTCTTCCTAACCTACTGTGTAGCATCGTGTATTGCGAATGACAAGGGGAGTGACAGTGGAAGTACCGTGAGGAGTTGAGCATCAAAGACAGAACACAAGAGCACCAGCTCTGCCGGGCGAATGGGCTGTATGGGCAATACAGACGCTTTTCTTGTTTTGATTTGTGTGCCGTCGAACCTAAGAAGCAAATGCCCATATCCGTGCCCATCTCCATGCCCATCTCCACGCAGAGAAGAGGCTGTCATTGAGGACCGTGTGTGTACTGTTGAGCCCAAGCCACAGCGCATCGAAAATGCGGCGGTTGAAGATACCTGTTTTTACTGCGGGTGACACTGCTCCGCCGAAGTGCAGTATATGGTTTTCTCTCTCATCCGGTCCAATTACGCCTCTCTCCGCCTTCTAAACTCCGAACAGCAAATGGTGTTCCCCTGGCGGTCTGAGCGTCTGGTTTTTCCGTTGACGCGTCTGCAGCACGTTCACGCAAATAAGCAATCACTACGACTCACTCAATCTTGCATGTCCCTATGCCACTAGCTTTGACCCATGTGAAGAGTCTTAGAAAGCGGTGACGTTATCTAGAGGCGGGGGACGGGGAAGATCAACGAGGACAACAAGGAGCAATGACGTTCAATTGCAAGGACTGGTCTAAACACACACGAGGAATACACCGTCTTGCAATATCCTCCTTGCCGCCTGCATTATCGGCCGTCTCGCTCCGTTGTGCACCTTCTCTCGCAAGGAAAACCCAGCTACCCAACGGAATATTACTTTTCAGTACAGCGCGCTCAACACCTGACGAAAATGTTTCAGCGTCCTTTTTCATCGAAGCGTCACCGTGTGCGAGAGACAGCATCACTCCGAGCCGGAATGACTATTCTTCTCGAGCTGATGCAGGGTCGTACACGTTGCTAAAAAACTTGAGAATACGGCGAATGCACTACGCATCTAAAACGTTATGCCCACGTGTATCTTCATTTTACTTTTGGTGCTCCATGTTTTATTTAGTTCTGCAGAGCGCGTACATGCCTCAGCCAACGTGTACTGTCGGCGTCATCCGGTCTCATCCTTCATGTCGCCTGAGTGCTCAGCATGTCGAAAAAAGAAACCGTATCTCCATTCTGTCTCCGAGCAGCCGTAGCGCGCCCTGCTTTTTTTACCGATATACAGGCGGGGGCACGCATTCGCGCGTGCATGCTCTCCGTAGTTGGGCAGGTGTAGAACTGTCACTATTTCTGCCGACTGCGACTCAATTTCCGCACAACCGTTGCCTGCCGTGTCAAGATTTCAAAAGGCAGGCGGCTGAATATCAGTACACGCCCTCGAAGTGTGCACTGCCAGGTAAAATCTGCCGGAAAAAAACGGCGGCATATCGTCTCAAACATGTGGTACAGAAAGCTACCTCGTTCCTCACTTTTCCATCAGGGACTTACCTTCTGGCACGACAGATGGGAAAATGGTCATACTCACTTTTACGCCTCTTAATTTCGCGGCAATCGCGCCAGCGTGCGATTGCTTCCACAGCGACCGCAACAGACCAACAATCCGGGAATCAAGAAGCACTTCAAAGGCAGCACACTGCAGAGACGAGAAAAAAAGAGCTTCTCCGCAGCTCAGGGTCTGTGCGCAGGTGGGCCCAGGGACAGTTTCCATTTGCATACGATGGAGATCCATCTGTTGTGCTTAAGGCACTTTCGAGTGAGCCAGCAGAGGCAGCAGGTAAACCTCTATTGCAAGGTGACGGGAAAAAGTCATTCATTTACTTCGACAACGCCGCCACCACGCAGAAGCCTTGGGCCGTGCTGCAGGTAAGATATGAGGAAACTCGTTGGACTCAAGCCCGACGGGGAATTAAAGAACTAGCACGTGATGATCAGCACCGAGTGCAGCTGAAAGAAGCAAACATATATATTGCAGTCCAGCACCTGTGCAGTACGTGCATGAATGCGTTGTGTAACCAGCGCTCTTACTGGCACGCTGAAGGACCGCGCTTACGCAGTGGTACTTTTGTTGACGCGGAGCCCGCTCATCGTGGAAATATGTGTCGTCTTCACATGCCCACTACATATCAATAGACAATATGTGCGCTGCTGTTTGTGTTCGTAACCGCGAATCGGTTGTGAAGGCGTGGGAAACAACGGTGAGGTGTTTTGTAAACGAAGGGTGACTAAATGCTCGTAGTGCGTTGTGGGCTTCTGCTGCTGAGCTAAGGCACGAAAGCGGCCCAAGTGCTGCTCTACCCGTTCAGATGTAAACACACATTTATTCCTCCTCTTCTGTGCTCCTGCTCACATTCGTTTCTTTAGGCCTTGCAGAGAACCTACATACACGAGAACGCAAATGTGCACCGCAGCACCTACTCACGGGCCGCCGCTGCAACTGAAAGACTGGAGGTAACTGTTAGCGAGACCCGTGTGAAGCAGATGGACGAACGACAAGTTCGACACTATGTGGGATCCCTCGCTGATATTTTATTCACGGTTGCATTGAGTGTTCTGCCCGCGTAGGTCGTAGGGAGAGGCCGGAAAAAAGTCAGACTACCCCGGAAGAAGAGGAAGCCTATGACAGCATTTTTGCCACAGTGGGGATCACTTGAATGCTCTTGTACGCAACACAGTATCTCCGCATGTACGTAAGTGCATCTTGTATGCGGGTCGGAAGTGGCTACAAGCCATTAGGGGGACACGCCCACATCGTGAAGACAAGCACAAAAAGGATATTCCTGGCCAGCAAACGCTGCAGTCTTCGAAACACAGAACTCGAGAATCACGGCAGAAGGTAGCACTCATGCGACGCGTGAATAATGCGGCTGGCAACAGTGTAAAGCTCTCCGACACACTACCGATTCAGTCAATGGAACGAAGGGTCTATTCAGTCTACAAGTGGGATCGCCACGCACACAGGGATTTGACACTGTTGAGTGCGTTTCTCAGCAGGGAAAGGGCCTTGTGAGTCGAGGATGGAGCCCAGCATATTCTTATATCCTTGCTTCATGCGCCACAAGCAACTATGTTCGTGCGTGCAGGGTGTGCGCAGCAAGCTGGCGGGGTACCTCAATGCAGAGCGCCCGGAGGAGATCGTATTTACGAGCGGCGCGACAGATTCTATCAATCTGGTGGCTGGGTCCTGGGGGTAAATATTTTCCATGTGTAACCCTTTCCCTTCCAGTCATAGCATTCACATGTGGTAGAGGATGTCGCGTGAGCACGCGGACGAGACGGACGCTGCTGCTTTGCACATCCCCAGCAAGGCCGACTGGTGCCAGTTTCACTTCGTTAAAAGAGATTTCTGGTTTCCTGGTGAATCGCAGATAAACTGCAGTCGACACGTCTGGTTCATCAGTCGAGTGCATAAAAGTGGCAAAGATGTTCTTGGATTTTGCGACCTCATACGGACGGTTCTCGCGGTGCACTCACTGTTGATCACTCGCGTGGCATGTCGTCCGTGGCCGCTGGCGTCAGTCCTGTGATAGTATCCTGTATTTCCTGCTGAACTCGCAGACGCGAGACCGTTCTGTGAGTCAGGTACCAGCGACAGTATGCTGTTACTTCTAATGGTTCATTTTAGTGGTGGTCCCGTCTACACATCTGCTGCCGTTGTCTGTGCGATAATGTCTGTGTGAGTGTAGCTCTCATCAGTACGGCAATACTGGCTGCTTCTCGGCTGACCCTGACCTCATGTGCACAGTAGCATCTTGTGCTTATCGTCTGATTTGTGGTGCTTCAGAGATGCCAACATTTGCGAAGGGGACGAAATTGTCTTGAGCGTTGCAGAGCATCACAGCAACATCGTGCCTTGGCAGCTTTTGGCGACGCGTAAAAAAGCCTTTCTAAGATACATTCAACTGGATGAACAGCACCTGCTCTCTGTGCCTTCGCTACTTTCTTCGCTATCCCCGAGAACAAAGCTCGTGGCGCTCTCTCACACATCGAACGTCCTCGGCTCCTTCAATCCCTACGTACGGGAGGTCGTCCGTCTCATCAAGCAGTTTAATCCGTCGATTGTGGTTCTTCTGGATGCCTCCCAAGCTCTTGCTCATCATAAGGTGGGTCTGCAAATGTCGTAGTCAAGGCTGAGGGAGAGAGGGAAGGAAGAGAGACTTTGCTTACAGCTCGTTGTAAAAATAGATACCCTGAAAGATGCACCGCCTGGCATTTTCGTTGTCATAGCATCTGAATACTCCAGATGGTCGCACTCATGCATGCGCTGAGCTTCACTATTATTTTACTTGTTAAGAGGTCGGATGAATGTGCCAGTATGCACACGGTATTACCAAATAGAGAAAGTACTACTGCTCCTGGCATCTTTACAGCATGTGAACATATGCTGCAGCTACCGCAACCACATCGTGTTTTGCGTTGCTCCGCGGATGCGCAGCTGGATGTGCGCGACCTATTGTGCGACTTCCTCGCGGGAAGTGGTCACAAAATGTACGGACCTACCGGAGTGGGTTTTTTGTACGGGAGGCACAGGCTACTGCAAGAGATGCCCCCGTGGAAAGGTGGCGGAGAAATGATTGCGGTGAGCGAACAGCTTTAGTGGTCTCACATGCGCATGAAAGAGAAATGTGCGTCGACGCGCTCTCAAAAGCGGATCACAAGCTTCACGAAGACAGATAGGAAAAAGTTATGGGCCAAGCTGCCAAGGTGGAGCAGGCACACCTGTAGGGGCAGGGGGTTAAAGCAGGTGAGTGCGACGGGTAGGAGAGCTCTTCTGGCAGCAGCAGGAAGACTTTGCGTCTCCTAAACACGGGGTTCCTGGTGTTACTGCCTGATGGCGTTTGCTAGTGTTCTGTGAAAAAGTGCGCCGCCTTTCCTCGCGCACGTGTCATGGTCATACTTTCGGTTATCTTTCCGCCTCACTGTCTACAATTGGCCACAGCAGGTGCAGCGCAACTCGTCAACCTACGCGGATCCCCCAGCACGTTTTGAGGCCGGAACGCCGCCCTTCGTGCAGGTTGCGGGGCTAGGTGCTGCTCTGGACTTCGTGGAGCAGGTCGGATTACGAGAAATCGTGGCGTACGAGTCAAATCTGCACAAGGTGCTGCGCTCGGCTCTAGAAGCATACGTGCCTTCTCTTCGTCTGTTTTGTCCGCCCGCTTTTCCCTCTCCTCCTCCCCAGTTATCGAGTGAGCTGCGCTAGTGGTGTTTCTATTCTTGCGACGCCACGTGCGGATCGCTCACACAGAACCAGTAGGACATTGATACACGTGTGCAAGTGCGTTGTACGTGAAATCCTGTGGTAAAAAGGACGGCATAGTCGGCTCAAATTTATCAGCAGTTTGTGTTCAGTGAATAGGTCCGTCGCAAACCGGTGGAGGCCGTCAGTTGTAGACTTGAGGATGGAAGTCCGCACGTCGACGCTCTCTCGAGCTCTGTCGGCCACGGTCATGTAGCCAGGTGTTGTATAACAATGTGGTGGTTTTGTGGAGGAGGCTACGAATGATCGCATGTTGCGAGGGAAAATTATGTTTTCTATCAACTGCCTGGCCCCACCTTGGCGTCACTGTTCGCTGTTGTTCAGGCAAGGCGTTGTCTTCAGGGGCCTTCAGAAAGCTTGAGCCGCTTCCGCCCGTTCCGCTCGTTTCTTTCGTCCATCCATTCGTTCACGCACAAGATATCGCCACCTTCCTGGACGTGTGCGATGAAATATATATTCGATCAGGTCATCATTGTTGTCAGCTGCTACATCGCGAAGCGTTGAGAGTCCCTGCGACGTGTCGAGCAAGTCTCGCCGTTTATAACACAGAAGAAGAGGTGCACAGGTGAGCCAGGCACTACGGTATTGTGCAGGTAGTGCCCGCCTACAGCAGAAGGTGGGATCCACGTACTCCCAAGCGTACAGACAAGACGCACCGCACGTGTAAAGCCGTAACGGCAGCAGTTTATGTAATTCAGCGCCCACAGTATACATGTAAAAATGTGTTACTGAGCGCACAGCTTATCACTTTTGTACTCTCACCGTGTGGCACGAAAGCTGGCTCAAACTATACTTCTGCTACGTGTCATGGGCCTGCATACGTTGTGCCCGTGCGCCGACTCATCTACGCGCATGCTAGTTCTTGCGCAGGTCATGAGTTCCGGAAACGCCGATTTGAGCAACATTTGTGTATGTGTATCTAGATTCGTCAAGAGCGTGCAGTCCGTGATTTTCATGCTGGAGCGACAGACGTTGGGGACTTCACACGCGACGACGGAGAGTGACCACTTGCATCCTTCTGAAGGACTGCCGCAGCCTGAGTCGCTGTCGCTTTCCAGCGAGTAGGGAACGAATCCGCGACAATACCTTGCACGAAGCGGACTCTCGTAAACAGAGTCACATGGCCTTCCAACGCACGAAAATGAAACCTGCGGACTGCGCTGCACAGGAAAGCAAACAGAGTTTTTCGCGTTCCGTTCAATGCGAGCACCGCGGCCCGTGCTCGCGGTCACGTAGGTGGACGTCACGAAGACGCACTGATCCTGCATGTGGCGACGACGGAGGTCGGAGCCTGAGTGTGAAGGATGCTGGATCGGGTGTCCCCGACCGCATGGAGACGCTGGGAAGCAGGCGACGGCCGCGATCGGAGCCTCAGTTTGAAGGATGGTGGAGCAGTTGAGCCTAGTCGCGTTGAACCGCTAGTAGACTGCAGGCGCTCGTTAAGAATCAGTAGTCGTCCAGAGGTGAGCTACTCATGGGATAAAGAGCCACGTATTGCTCATTTCGCTCAAAGTGGGCTGTGTGTAACCGGAGATGCTGTGTGGTGCCGCTTTGTACGGCGTGTTCCCCTCCCTGTCTCGCGTAAAACAGTGCACGCGTGAGGTGCCACTGCCACCAGCTTAGTAAGGGCTTTCTTGCTCGCCATCAGCTGTGGTCTCGTAAGAGGCCGTTACATTTACGAGGCAGAGGTTGAGTACGCAACCCTCGACGTGGTTTTGAAACCACCGCGAACTCCCCCACCTGGCTATATCAATCTAACGTCAGCGTGACACTGACAGACGGAAACGTCAGTTACTTTTACTGTCGACTGCAGCTCAGCCCTGTCACCTGAATGTGAGATGGGAGGTTTTCTGACGTTCAGGCGCTGCAGCTTGAGCTTTGTCGGCAGGCTTACCTTCGAGAGTTACACTATTTGTGCGCTTGTCAGTTTGTGATGCCAAAATCCTACGCGTGGTGCTAGTTTACTCAATATTTCAGTCCGTAAATTTGCATTCATTTTCACCCTTCGTAGTCAGTGCGCGTTGTCAGGTACTTCACACGTACGTTGGTGTAGCACCCGTCGAAGCCTACGTGTGTGTACTTCGGCAAAATAGGGTAACGTGGCCGCGCTCAGCCTGCCGTGGAGGAACTGTCTGGGATGCGTGTATCTGTGTGGATGCCCCGGCACATGCTTTACTGTGCAACAACCTAGGTGGATGGCAGGAACTAACACCGTTGTGTGCGCAGCACGCTCATCTAGATTGGACGATGACCATACGTCTACATGGAACTGGGGTGCACTGCGCCCAACACAGTGCACCCACTCAGGATTCAGTGAACTTCAGATGCGCACTGTACTTGGAGAAGAACGAAGGCAATACGAATCTTCACTACACGCACGACTGGGAAGCGTTGAATCCGCAGTGGAGACGGCCGGTAGCACCACTGTTGAGAGTTAGAAATTTAGTGCCACTGAAAAATATTGACTGTAACAGGAACTGCAGATCTCACCAACGTGCAGTAGTCTGGGTGCTTTGCTGTATCGGCGGTACTCCCATCGAGGACGAGCTGCAGGTTCTCAAACGCATTATGCGGCGCTAGTCACAAGCAGAAAAGCGCAAGTCACCACGGCAGTTGAATGTTTTAACGCAACGAGAGCAAGCAGGATCGTGCATCAGTTCTGTTGACGTCGTGGGAAATCACCGCAGCTCTAACCGGACGCCTTCATGCATTGTGCAAATTGTTATAGTGCGTGAGTGAAATGTACCCGTAGCCGCAGTAGATCTACGACTCCAAGGCGACACGAGCACCTCATAAGCTTGAGTAGGTCGCTCCGACTTCCGTAGGCAACACTTCAAGAGCAAGACAGTGCTCTTTCACAGATGGTGCGGCGAAGCGGATATGCCTCAACGTTGACCTCACCACAGCTCGAGTAAACTATCATTACATAATTTCTCATGCCAATGCGCCCACGGTAGGCAGTGTTCCACTTGCAACCTGCCTGCGGAGACAGGCCGCTGACGGCCTTGCGCTCAGCGTCCCCGACTTACACTGGAGTATGCCTTCCGCAGCTTCTCACTCAAGTCAGCCACGGCGTCGGCTCCGCAGACGGTGAAGATTCCCCTGTATTTCTCTGAGCTACGAAATTTCTGCGCAGGACGTGAAGGGTGTCCGGGCGACGTGTGTCCCCTGCAGGAGCGTGGTGCATGCACCACGAAACGCCCCGAAGGCCTGGTAAGTTCTGAGACTCTATACGCAATGCAGCCCTGCCGCGCAGAACAAGCAGGCAGACAACTTCTGTGCCAGCAATAAAGATTTGCACGTAAAACATAAGGATTCACAGGAAAGGCAACGTTGTCACCAGAGTATGTTACGAAGGGAAAATCTCTCTATTTCGTGGTCAGAACCCGTCCGCAGATTCCAGGCTTCTACAAGCGGGGGCGCCACCTAGACACTTTACGCACGACGTAAAGTGTCTCGGTCACGGTACAAGCGGAGCTGATGGCTTGCACCTGGAAGTCCGTAAAACGAATATAGAGCAAATTGTAGTCCTCACGCATGTCCGACGAGAACGTTCCATCTAACGTCCGCTTCCTCAGCTTATCACCGCACTGTCACCACAATAGAGAAACACGCAACCACCCCATAACTTCATCCCGGGGCACTCCTCCCTGTTGTTGAGGCGGAAGCGCAGCGAGTATCATGTCACCGCATAATGTGGTTGTTCATACATCAGAAACAATTTCCAGTAGCACAACGGTTGCAGGCGTTCCCGTGGTCATGCATCTGGATGATATGCAGGAAGGCTGACACGGAATATTGCGCCGCACCGCGTAGGCACCCAAGTGGTGAAAATAATGACTCTGAAGTGCCCCCTCCCTTCCGCAGAGCGTGGTCTCGTTGCCACGTACTAAGCTCACACGTAAACTCCCGAAATCTCACCAGCATCTCTTCTCTACGGAAAGTCGACTGATGCAATATGCCGTGTATGCGTAGTCAGCAACTCTCCAACAGTGAACCCCCAATCACAGTTCTTTATCGCCCCTCCGTTTGCCCATTGCTGCGGTGTTTTCCCCGGCATGTAACTTGTCCACAATAGCGTTCACATGCTTTTTGAGGGGTTTTATAACGTGAGACTCCAGCAAGCTGGCCACGATGACAAGGTATTCGACGTAGTGAGTGCTACACCAGTTGTGGATTTTCGTAGTCAAACCGAGCTTTGGAATAGCCAACGCGACAACGGCGCTCGTCTGCAACAGCGCGGTTAACCACGAAGGCACCACGAAGCTAAGCGGCTTCAGGACAACCGGAAAAACAACGGAATGGAGCGTGCATAGAAGCAAAAAATACTGAATCCAACACACCGTCACTTCTTCCTCTGCCGTGGTTGTCTGCCGGACGCACTGGTGCAAAGCACCGACAGTAGGTGCAAGCACGCCCAGTAGGTAGTACATTACCGAGCACAGAGGCGCAATCATCTTGTTAATTGGTCGTCAACTAAAAAGTAAAGGACGATGGGGACCAAAAACGACATATTTCTGCAGTTGTGAGGAACAACGTCCTTATGCAGGTCGAAAGAAAGTAGCGCATGCAACCTCGTGGGGGGATCAGATAATGATAGAAGAATGCTACACCATACCTTACATGGAGCAGATGTGTGTACGTACACTGTTTCGCAGTATGGTTCTGTGCAGCCGATCACGAGACGGGTCTGATTCCCACCACAAGCTGGTGGCACCATCATACAGCGTAGATGGCAGCGCTAAGGTGGCCTCAGTGCCGAGATGACGTCCAAGGCCAGTAACGTCAATGCTGGAGGCGCCAGAGCCGCCGAACGCTCAAACGCGCACGCGCAGCTACTTGAACGGCAGCGATCTACGCCGCGTGATTGAAGACCCTCAGGCATTAGGGGAAGCAGTGACGGATTTCTGGTGGAAATCGGGAGACGCGTTTGGCTGTAAAGAACTGCGCTGCACGTCACAAAATAGGGCAAAACAGTTAAGTGGACATCTCAAAAGCGTGTTCCTTCCGCTCCGACGGTGGATAAAGGAATCCGTGGACTTTGCATACAAAACCACACTTTTTCCGGAAGCGCGTGCGACTACCCGAGCGAAGCACCGCGTAAGGCATTACTGCAAGACCACAGCAAAAATAAACGCACACTGGTATGATGAGGAGGTACCGTGTGGTAGAAGTGGAGGTGACTCCCACGAACTTTCGGAGTCCACTGGAGGGGCACATCCCGTGACGAAGGATCTCTACGCAGAACATACGCGCGTTTCTCACTGAGCGCCTAATCAACTGAGCAGGCGGGTATGCGTAGTGGATGTCTGTTGTGTAATTGTGCAGAGTCTTGGACAAAAGGCTGCCGACGGCACCCAGCATGGCCATCCCCGACTGTTGTGAACATGTGCAGGTGCATAACAGGAGAGTGGAGAACTCTCTCCAGCAAAGCAGCTTATCGTCCTGAAGGACGCTGTCGCTGCGATCGTGTCGTATCCGTCGCCAAGGAATACACTTCCAATGCATTCATGACTGCTACGGATGCCGCACTGCTGAAATTGAGTTGTACGTTACCTCTCCCCAGTAAGAACTTGAAGGTTGTTAAGGCAGCTGCCATGGAGGACGACACTGTTGACGCATGCGCGCACTACCGTGTTTAACACTAACTACTCGAAATTAGTACGTAATGCTACTGTAGTCCAGAAGAAGGGCCACTCGACGGCAACTTGAGGACCTTTGAGTCATCCGCCCATGAAGACTAACATTCGCTAGATACCACGGTGCCCCCAACGTCGTGGTGCTGCTACAGTTTCTGTCAAAGCAACAGTATGTGGTTCAACCAACACGCAAGCTTCACAGCTCGTAAAATCAACTAACTCAGCTCGCCAGTCATGCCTCCTTTCAACGTGACAACACTTGACAAGAGGACCACCTCAACATCCATCGACAACGTGAGGGGAAATAGCGGTTTTCGACGCCAGAACAGAAGGCAGTTCCCAGCGTATGTTATACCAGAAAAAGCGGTTAATACTTTTTCATGCTTGCGTCGGGCACGAAAGGCAGACTCGAATGCCCCCAGCGGGTAGTGCTTTTGCAATAGTGAGCTTACTGCTTGATTCTACGTTGAAAACGAGAGAGAGCGAGTTAAGCAGGTCTCACCGCACGGGCATCCACGAGATCAGTGAGGAGGAAGCAACCGCATTTCACTCCTTCGGTGCTGCGTGGCAACTGAGTAGTTCCGTACAACAGCAAAAACTGCACGCACAGAACAACACGCGACGTGCATGAACCAGAATCACCCCTGCGTAAACGTGAAGAGACGGATGCGAATATTGTTAAGCAGCAGTCAGATGTCAGGGCAAATCCCAAAGGGGCCACTTGACACTCAGCGTACAAACCGCAGCATCCTTCACAAAGGATGCTGCGGTTATTGTACGGTAAGGCAGAATTTCCCAATTCAGTCGGGGTGTCTACCCACGCAGCTGCTGACGGAGGCAAAAATTCGACTAAGTCCCTCGCTCTTCCGACACCAGAGCGGTAGTGACCTGGGTTGATAGACTGGAAGGTGCGCCTACCTACCGTCCGAACTGAAGAGCAGAACCCTCGAAAACTTCTTAGTGTTGCCTTGCTATCAGGCCTGCTGCGGTGAGTCACGTCTGCAACAACGTCGATGATAACGACGAGGACAGGACAACTCGGTACAAAGTGCCGCTAGTGTATAGCAAAGACTTGAGAGTGCAAGGCCTTACTTCCCACGCTTGTCACTTACGCATACATCCGCCCCATTCCAGAAGTGGTGCATACGCTAACCTTTCTGCTCAGCTTGCTCTATCATGTCGGCTGTCCCTGGTCCTGGGGCGTCAAAGTTGAAATGAAGCGGAGCCTGTCCACGTTATTATAGAGCTGTTGTAAGGTACACTTGCCCGCCTTCACTTGCTCGAGCCATTCGTACGCAGTGCCTAGCAATTCTTTTTTGACCAGCCGTCCTTCTTATTGAAGAGGCAGATCAAATGCTTGCACACACGCAGGTTGTCCCAAGGGACACCAGCCAACTGCGCAACAGTCAGCACCTGGTGCACCCCGTCAGCTGCCAAGTGCCATCTGAAGTCAGCCCAGATTTCTAGCATGGTACAATGTGACGGAATGCTGGGTGTGCAGGGCCCAGGGGGGGCACCTTGCCGCGTTAGAGATACACACTAAAGATAGGCAGCCCACACAGGCATCGACAAATTGGAAGAGAGTTTCGGACAAAAAAGTCGGATCTCTGACGTACTGCGACGCTGCAGAGTCTAGTAGCCGATGTTCTGTGTCACTAGTCGGATCTCTGTTCGCATTCTCGCAACCTCTGCCTGTCAGCAAGCTGCGCCACTACTTCAGAAGGCCGCTGCTATCAAATTTCAACACTGGGAGTACAGTGGCTACACTAGTACATAAAGGTGCTTACTGAAACTTCAACCACAGCAAGTGTGTATCCGCTTCCCCATAGACATTTGAGGGCTAGACGTGCGAGAACATTACTCGCACACACACGTAGAGCTCACACAATCGCATCGATGGTCATCTATTCTGACGTATATTCAGCACCAAGGTGTCACAACGGCCAAGAAAAGAGACGTGCGAGATACTCATTGCGTTTCTTGAGCTATTTCACCATCGCATCCCCGCAAATGAGTCCCTTCATCGTCCGCTAATCTACAGGGAGACAGCGTACATCCTCCCGGAATCTGCCGCTGCGTCCATCCTCACACACCGTGGCTATCGCCGTATACCCCGTGCAATGTTTTACTGTTGCAAACAGAAAAGTCGTTTCACAGCATCATGGTTGTACGCGTGACGCCTGTAAACACGGCAACCACACGTAAAACTAGGATAAATACCTCTTGGCTCTGTGGACCCGGCTACCCGAACTCGTCTACTCAGTTCATATAAGCGATTTCCACGTGGTCGACCCACTTCTTCTGCCAGATTATCCCATAAAACTGGTTGTTTGCAGTGTCCAAGCGGTTTCCTTCGCGCCAGTCAGAAACACTAAAGTGTCATCCATTCGTAAAAGCAGTGTGCGTGAGTCTCAGTGACTACATCTCAGCATTCAATGCAATCGTAGGTCTGTCTTAGTGAATCTCAACGTCATGGGCTACTACTTCAATGGGCTTTGCCTTCTCTAGCCTGCAGACATGACTGCGAATTTCTTCAATTTGCCTTCGTCACTCCGAAGCTACATCCTACCCTCCACACCTCGAAGCGACCCACGCTACATCTGAACCCTCTGCTGTGAGCACAGTCACACATAGGTCGCTCGGTGGAAACCTCTGCACACAACCTGACAGATGAACTGAAAATTATCCTGCCCGCCACCCCGCATCTGTCCACGTGCAAACCATGTAGCGGGTGTCATGACAGTCACTACTTTCCTCTGCCCTGCGTGCATCGATCTCGAACAAGACGAACCATAGCGACGACAAACCTACCGAAGAAGGCAGATATTTTCCCGGCCGACTGGTCTACAAGCGCGCAAACATTTTCTTTTGCTCGCGTACGCGGCGTCGCTAGTGTCATCGTTTCCCTTTCCATCCAAACAACACAACAGTCACCGTACAATATGTTCATGTTTCAGGCACATCGCACACGGTTAGGTAAGGTTTTGATGTTCCCTTGATCACAAAAACGTGAATTCCTGCAGACGAGCTTTCCCAGCCCCATCTGCGATCACCATTACGTGGGGGCGGTGTACGAAAAACTCTTCCGCTGCACAAACGCGTCCTATTCCCCTGGATAATTTCAAATCCTTTGAACAGGCCGTAACAGTGCGATTGTATGGTACAGTAGACCGCCTGAGTTAACTGCTTGTCAGCTCCCTATAAAGTGCACAAAGAAGGCGGGGAAGGGTTGAAACTAATTGCTCTGGAGTCCCCAGAATACAGCGAGCGACACAAGCGAGCTTCCCCTCATATTATTTCTCTAACAACATATTACAAGTTTACAACGTAGGACTGCAGCAGTTTTCGTAGGTACACTCGGCACTTTCGTGTCTCCGTCTTACGCATCACCAACGTCCGGGTACGTGGCTGTTTGGCGCTTAGGCTTGAACATCATAAAGATTGACCCTACAGAAGTGAAAACATGCTAGTAAATACCTAAAAAGGGCGCGGTGGCCGCAGAGCATGATACTCTGCTGCTGTGTTCTACGTGAGTTGCACGAGCAACCGGTGCATACCCGCGTTTCTCGCGCGCTGTGCCAACGTGCACGTTCTCCTGCTATACCGTGTACTGCACTGTCGAACGCTATACACTGCATCACTGCTCATTCAAGCAAAATATTCACGTAGACAACGGAGAGCCTCTTCCTAGAGGAACAAACTGATACTGTGTACTTTCCAAAAAGGTCCACACTAGGAATTATCTCCAGCGTGCATAGGTGTACTGCTACAACTCGTTAGTGCCGCCGCACGTGTGTCCCTCCCCTCTATTTCCGCAAACCCCAAAACATATGAGCTCCGCTGGCTTCACTTCGGGCGAGGTTGCCAAGGCTTCTTTAAGGAGGACGGTCGGCCCTGGGAGTCGTGATGGTCGTATACAGACAATATTTTAAGCACAGGCTTTCAGCCCGACAGAACTCCGCTCTGACCATCGCGTGACTCTAGCGCCTTGTCTGTGATGTGTTGCGAGCCGCTAAACGTACTTCTGCCCTACGAAGCTGGCAAGACTTAAAATTTCTGTCATTCTACGACATGCGGAATTGTCTGGCAGTAGACCTCACAACGGAATGCCCAGCAGATTTTTCTGCTTCACCTATTCCCATGGTGGGGACGGTGCTCTTGATGAGGAAAATTCTCCAGTAGCTGCTGCGAAATGTAGTGGCGGAACCCAGGTCTGTGCGCGGAACAGCTTTCGGAGTTCCGCTCATGGGTTTGCCACAATCGCGGCGATGCTGAACTCTTTCCATTTGCAGCCTCCTTACTGTGAAGATCATGTGAGGAAAGCGAGTTGCGGCAAGGCTGGACTGAGCTAGGTGGGGAGTGGTAGTGTGCACTTTTTCTGCCTTTCTCTCGCAAAGCCGCTAGCTGGTGCTGACGCCATCTTGCCACTGCCGGGTGGTGAGTTGTCGCGCAGTGTCTGCGGCGCTCGTGCCACTCTCGTGTTCCGGGCGTGCTGCGTTCCCGTGCCTGTTGAAGGAGGTGCTGCTGCAGTACGTGGGGCTTAAATTCCTCGATTCGAATGAATACTCGCTCAATGCCGCGGTCCAGGGCTACTGCGTACGCTGCGCAAATATCTGCTTTGAACTGCTCCGTGGTTGACGTGTAAGTCGGGCCTCCGTACTCCTGAATGAATGCGGACGCCGCCGCGGGGCTCTCAAAAAGGACGCAACAGTGTGATCCACGAGGCGGGAAGAGTGCAACTCGAACGATACCGCGAACTCCCATTGCCATTTGAAGAAGAACCTTCAGCTGCAGCAGCGCACAGCACACCAGCCCTTGTAACACTTTCCAACGAGAGACATATCTGAGGTAGACCAACCATATCTAATGGCCGCGGAAACCAAATTTCAGACGTTATTTACTTCAGTTGGAGGATTCCGTCCTGAACTGCACATGAGCGCAAGAATTGATATACGATACAGAACAGAACCGCTTAGAAATACCAGTAGCCGGAACCTATGCATCAAAAGTGCGCACCAGCGCCACCCTAATGAGACAAGGCAGCTGCAAGACAGATGGACTGTCGTCGTCCAGTGGTTAGGCGTGGTCGAGTGACTTCGAATGGATCTGCACACAGATAAACCTCATAGAGCGCAGTACAACATGATGCGGCATCAGTACTGCTACCTCCCCTTGCATGGCTGTCTGCACACCCTCGACAAGCGCGACGTCCATAGTCTCGTACGTGCGGCTGCTTACACGCATCTCCATCGAGGTCTTTTGCTTAAAGTCGTCAGCTCGCGCGGCACGCGGAACCCAGCTGACAAACACGGTACAGTGTTCGCGGAAAAATCCCAGACTGTGCAAATGTTCTTCAATATCAGGAGGAGACTCCAGCCGCTCGTCCCTCCCCTTCGCGTCCTCTCTCGGGCACCGTCGCCGAGGGGCGAGGTCTCTGCTAACGCCACCATCTAATCCTTCGCCTCCCGAGTTTCTTTTTCTGGTTCTTTGCCTCCCCGAGGTCAAACCCTTCTGCGTTGTTCTTTCCGTCTCAACTGAACCAGATGAACGTGGTCCTTCCCCAGACGAGTCCTCCGCCCCCCACTCGATGGGTACGGGTATGTTTTTCGTCGGTGCCTCTGCACTGTCACAAATGTCCGCACCGGGGCTGAGTTCAAGTTTGGATGCAGGTCCGCTCAGCTGTGACTCGCGGCTGTCTTTGTGGGTCCCGCAGGAAGGGTACGCCTTTGAATTGGCATCTGCTGCTGTCACGTTTGCCATGTTGTTGGCAGTCGCCAGTGAGCAGCCCTCGATCTTAAAACTAGAAGACGTGTCACCTTTCACGTCGAAATCCTGCAAACAGTGCAGAAGCGCATTCATCAGCTGTTTCGGAGACACTGTCGCAGCCTCCCTTACAGTCCCCAATACTGGTAGAGTCGACCGACGCCCTCCTGATTCAGTCCGACTTTTCGGTGCACTGTGGACGGAAGAGTGATCGTGCTGCACAACGCCCGAGTTGGCAAATTCCTGAATCCTCTGTTTTGAATACAGCTGCAATTCGTCATGATAGAGAGGATCAGTCATCTCTCCACTGTATGTAGTAGTTGGTACCCTTGCCAACTGAGTACTGGGCAGGACCTGACACGTTACGCCAGTTGTGGTCGCGACCGCTTCACGGTTTACACGCGCTTTCAAACTTGTTCTTTCACTGTTGCGCTCAAGTTTGCTGTCTCGTGCAGCCGACCATAATTCGGACGCTGCGTTCTCCGCGTGTAAGCGATCCATCCGATGATACTGAGACGCCACAGGAAAACTGCTGTTCTTCCCGCCGGCAGTCCGTTGCCCCGCTTGCTGGCTGAAAGAGATGTTCGAAGTGTTGCTACCAGTGTTTTCCTCGAAGGGCCTGTCTCCGTTTTTTCCTATAATGGCATCACGAATAACGTTCTGTCCGCTGCTTGCTGAAGTCCCCCCCACTCCAGCACACGTCGACTGAAGCAATGGCTGAGCTGTCGAGGCTTTCACGTCTCGACAGCTACTGCGTAGGGCGTTCCTGAGATTGTGTCCACTGCGGGACGAACCTGTCCATTCGCGTACTCCATGATGCCCTTTCCATTTCAGCAAAGCTGTCCAGCCGTGCCCTAAAGGACAGCGGTAGCCGTTTCCGGCAGAAGTACTCTGCACACGCACTAATGCAGAGATTCTGTCCTTGCTGCCTCCCTCCGACGATGCGTCGTTTGACCGTTGCTGTCCAACGCTGTCTCCAGGCGACACAACTGTTACCGCCTCTGTGGTAGACGCGTGTGACCCGTAAACTGGTGAGATGACGAAGACTTCATCTTGTATCTGAAAGCCGTGCAAACCTGTAGGATGTTCGACTGGCATCTCGTCAGTTCTGACGGCAGACACCTCATCATTTCTTCGCTGCACACCATCTGCGGAGCCGTCGTCCTGAACGGTGAGCACAAGAAGTTGCTCAAACTTCCACCTTGTCGACGCGTATGTTGCTGTCCTTCCCGCAGCGGTCGCGTCAGCCGTTAGATCACCTGAAAGGCAGCAACACAGGGCTCCTGAAGCATCGGGTAGGGCTGCCAGTTCGCGGGTTACCAGTTGCAGCCCTCGGAGGCGTTTCACAAGTACCTTGACCTGCTGCATAACTTCCATGATTCCCGCTGCTGCCGTCCAGGTTTCCCGCTGCACAGTCGACACGCCCTGGGTCGAAGAACCATACGAGGGGACACCTTGTTGGCTCTCATCCCAGAGTACCGAGTGACGGCTGTTGTCAGCATAAAACGCTCTCATCAGTTTTTGAAACCTTGACGCTTCAGGGCCAAGCCTCGCGTGTTCATTCTTTATAGTGCTCCGCGTCGCAGTTGCCGCTCCTGCTGCCGTTACCGCATAGTTTTTCTGGTGTGGCGCCACTCCTGCCGCGACCCCCTCGGTGCAGCTCGTAGGGGACGTGGGAGATGATCCCTGTAGAGAGGTGCACCCTGCCGGTTCCACTTTCTCTGTCTCTGTGTGTTCTAACGTCCCGCTAGGACTCAGCATTACCGTCGCCAGGGTATTATGACATCCACCGCCAAAGCTGCTGCAGCTGCTGTAACTTGCACTTCGGTCAAAACTTGTCCCGGCGTAACCGCTCATTTCGCTTCCCAACGCTGTGATGCCACTGCAGTAGGACGTCCTCTCGCTGCAGGCATTCGAAGGGTAGAACGGACGCCCCAGGAGATCACCGATACATCCGAAGGCTACCGGAGCAGCATCACTTGTTTTGGTGCTATGTGCGAGGCTCTCCTTTTTCTCTTCTGTGGCTTGTGTACAGCACGACGTAGATGCGTCTTCAGAAGCAGCTAGGGGGACGACTTCGGGTTGAAATGCTGTTGGTTTCGCCGCTGACGGTTCTTCATGTCCCTTCTTGTGGGAAGGGGGGCGCTGCAAGGACAATGCTTCTGCGACGTTTTTCACATTCACCTGGCTATCGGTCTCGTCGAAAAGCTCTCCCGAGACGAGGAAGGAGTGTAAAGCAGCTATAAACGCGGAGATCCTCTCTGTTTTTTTGAAATCCTGCTCAGTTTTCGAGGTTGCTCCCCTTTCCTCGCGGGGGCCCCCCGAAGATCCGTTTTCTGTTGCATCACAACAATAGTGACCACACATCTGTCGCTGCGCCAGTAAGCTACCAGTGTACTCCACCTTTTGCCCCTCCCCTGCAATGTGGTACTGTTGCTCTCTTTTGCCGACAGACTGCGGCGTCTGCGATGTACTTTTGCCTGCTTCTCTACCAGTTTGAATAGCGCTCCAACAGAGACCGAGAATTCCAGTGTCTTGCTCCACACCCCCGTTGTCAGATGAAACGACGCAGTCGTGTGGAGGCAAAGGCGAGGCGAGAGGAAGTACTTCGAGCAGCGTTGCTGTTTTGTCGTTGTTACTTCTTCGCCGGCTTTGCACTGTAGAATCTTCTAAGTCCACCCCCTTACCTGCGACGGTGACAAGCGTTTGTCTCTTTTGGAGACAACGCTCGTCTTCTACATCGATCGTAGTCGTACCGCACGCTACGGATATTGGTAAACATGGCTCTGAAAAATTCACATCCTGAGAAGGGCCCTCAGCCGCGTCTCGGTAGTTCTTATATTCCATAGCAGCGGCAAACTTGGTGCTGTTGTAGTCGTTCAGAGATAGGCAACAGTTTTCCTGTGAGGCCAGCTGAAACGGCGTTTTCCGAAGGTTGTTCAGTGTGAGTGGATTTTGAGGCGGTTCCGCAACGAAATCCTTGAGGAGCGTGTGATATGAAGCTTTAGTCGTGCCACCGTCGATCCAGGGGTCTGTTTGTCTAATATGCTCGCCGGTGACAGATGAAGTAATCCTCTCCCGCCTCACAGCATCAGCTGTCGTGCTCAAAGGATTGACTTCGCTGGCGGCTGTATTTGTGCTCGCCGGCGCTTGACCGCTACGCAGCAGATTATGGCTAGCGCATGAATGGGAAGAGGGAAGATCAGCACGAATAGACACCATGCCTGTAGGCCACGCCCATTGCGATACAGTGTCTCCAGCATCGTCTTGCAGCTGCTGGGCTGCTACGTAGAGAGGTGCACTGGGTAGACAAGAGCTTTGGTGGGGGTGAGACGGCGCTGCTGCTGTGAGCGCGCGTAGATAGTCGGAGACGAACTCTGATTTCTCTTCCATCTGCTGGTAACGTTGGGGTTCATGCAACGTGACATCGGATATACTGCTGCTTTGAGCATTACCCACAAATACCCCTGCGTGCGACAACGTGGTAGAGTAGTGCTGAGCAGAAGAGTTTACCGCGTGAGGAGATAACCGTTGGCACACGCTCGCAGGAACGCTGTTGTGCACGTGGGTTTCTGTTAAACTGTGTACTCCATACTCCGAGTTACGAGGGAGCAGCTCCGCTGGATGCTCGGGCAAGAGAGGTACGCTGGAGCCCTTACTGGCCTCCTGCGTCACACGCAGTCCACCACTGCATCCGTCTAGCGCCATGGGCGGGCGAGGCACAGGCAGAATGGTAGTGCAAGGTATCAGACGATTTTCAACGGGATGATGGCTATAAGGCAGAGAAGATGCATCCTGAAACGAGCAATGCAGTCTTCTGCTCCCTCCGTGGGAGGACCAAAAGTGTCAGAAAAATTCACACACATGAACTCGCAAAAAGGGCAAAGAACTGACTTCCGTTCAGTGCAGCACTACACAGCAGTGTTTCCAGAATATATGTATAGCTGCGGATCTCTCCACTTTCCACATGCGAAATGGGCTTCCACGCTTCTCCGTCAATCAAATGGTCACTGATCTATGTATCGCTGCTGCAACTACTATTGATACAATGGCCTAAGGCTGCACAGCACCACCGCGGGCCTCCATAGGATGTGTTGTGTTGTGTTTTCATCGAGAGTTTACCTTGGCACTACCTGAGCTTCTTCTGCAGACGCGGCAAAGCGTGGACAGAAATGAAGACAGGGACGCTGCCATCTGCTTGAGAAGAGTCCTCGATCAAGCAAGTACGCACGTCCTAGTGCGCTTCGAATTTACGAGATGGTGGCTTACTAACCGTGGACACGTTAGTAGCCGCACGAACAGTTCACACAGTGCCGTGTATCATATTTTACATTTCCCTAGCAAACGAGTACAAATACTTACGTGTACAGAACAAGGGGCCGCCGTCCAGACACTCTTCACTGCTGGCCACTTTGTACGGCCCGTTTCCGACCGAAGGGATCCAGCTGTTCCTGGTAATTACTGCATATCTAAAAATTCCACCAGGTACATATACATGCGTGACCCGGTTCAGGAGCAACGGCGTCACTTGGGAATGGGTGAACCGGCAAATGAACACGTTACGTGTAAGCGGCAGCATTGGTAGGCGTCGTGTGCTGCGTTTCCACAAACTACGGTACAAGATATTCGTCCCGGTGAGCCGACTAAAACTCTCTAGACCCAGCAGAAGCCCGTAGATGCCTTTACAAGGACAACTGAAACCTGGCGCGGGTGATGCTGCACTGCACGCTGAGCCGCGCTGCACGTCTCGGCATTGCTGTGTTTCACACACGAGTTGTCGTCTCGTCTAGAGCTGAGTTGTTTATCCATGTAATTGTTAAGAAAGCAGCGTTCAGTTTCTCAGCGCAAAACGCCAGTGCAGGAGCTTTCTGAAGGATCGACGCGGAGGACCACTGCATCTCACATAAAAACACTAAAGAAACCAAATCTCTTCCCTCTACGCTAGATACCGTTCGCAGAAGACGCGGGGAAAGAGCCCTTAAGCATCCCGATGCGAGGCGCGGGCGGAGAAAAAAACAATTTGGGCAAGTGGCTCTGCACGCTTCCATCCGTGTTGGGGTTCATGTTTGCCTCCCACACTCGCTGTTACCAGCACGACATCCACGCCGTGGTGCGCGCCGGGCCCCCCTGTCATTCGCCAGAACCCGTGCGGGTGCGCGACGCCTACTTTGTTAATTGGGAATGCTCTCAAAACCCTCTTTCGAAGAACCTGGCCTCGAACGAGGCGGAATCACGCACACTGAAGCTACTGTGAATGCTGACAACCGCCAGAGACCTGGCTGATCCAGCTGACACGCGCCTTTTCTCTTTTCACATGTCCTTCTTTTTGGAAAAACACGCTCCTCTCTACGTGTCGAAGCAGTGGAAGTTTATATGCGACGCGAAGAACGGGCCTTGGCCTCGCGGGAGTTGCGAGACAAACCCGCTACGCTCTTGAGCCGGGGCGTAGCCGCACGTCCCACCATACGTTGGGAACCAACACCGCACGCAAAAAGGAAGCAGAACGGACAAGGCAGGAAACAACAAACTCCAACACGAGACAACGCCTGTAAGCTAATTTCAGGCCGTTCGACTGTTTTGGGGACAGGGTCGCACAAAACGTACGCCTCAGGTGGCCGAGACTGAAAAGCTTGCCGTCCCAGCATCACTAGCGGAAGCAGTTTCTGCCCGCGTCGTGACTTCGTTGGGGCCTCTGCGTGGAAGAGGAGGACTACCAGCAAGTCTTCCTGGAAAGTAAAACAGATTGACAATTTTAAGCGCAAACGACCCTCCTTTTCGTGGAAACCACGCGTGAGTTTGAAGACACTAAAGTAGTGCTTCTGGGAAGAAGGGCTCTAAAGTTATACACACGCACGGGGCGTCTCTTTTGACACGTACGGAAGCCCAGACTATTCCTTGCTGCACGTGTGCCACCTGAGACGGAAACACTGGACGGCTTGGCAGTGATTTTGAGAGTATCCCGTATGCCTTCCTATGTAGGTAAGGAGTCCTGCTCTCATTTTCTGTCGCTGTACGTCTGCACGCCCCTACCACCAGGTAGCTCCCAGACGGCTGGTAAGTTAAAGCTTACAAAAGTCTGCAATCGGGGCTAATACTGATTTCGCCGGTACTTCGTTACATCGACTTTCTGACTTGAAGAACCCCCACCATGCTGCAGGCCAGATTCAGAAGCGCAAAGCGTCCGGCTCGGTCTGCTCCCACAACGGGATTTGTTACGGTTCTGGGGAACAGCATTGGCATCTTCACCTCCACCCTCGTCGGCGTGATTTCACGAGTGTAGACAAATGGGCCATTCTGCACGATAGAAGCACCGCTCGCCCACCATTCCGACACAGTATACAGGATTGACAGATCCAGTCGTTCGCTGACGACGTTCGACCGTAAGCAGCCGTTCAGCTATACATTAGCTCCATTCTGGGAAGGTAGCCGTAGGGTGACACCTCTTGACAACGCTCCGTAGCTCTTCATGTTTTTGTGAGGTAGTAGAATCCTCACGGGGGAAAGTACGCCTTTTCCCACGTCTGCTTCACCTTACTGTGCAGGGCCGCACATCTGCAGCTTTGCAATAGTAAAACCAGTTACAATCATGCACCAAAGTCCCTGATGAATCCTCCTGTTGCTCGCTTCTGTCTTCCTGTGCATCAGTGCCATACAAACGTCGTCGTCGAGTAGTCTTCAACGCAGAATCCAGCGTGCTGAATGCTTGCTGACTCGCGTGTCACTTTACTCCCGCAAGTTCGTACACAGGATCTGAGTTCACCGAAGCTATTGAGATGTTATCGTTTAGTAAGCCCTACGCAACGCTTTCTTCCGCATAATGCTACTGTTGCAAGAAGGTCACTGTCCGGACACGGCTGCACCAGACTTTCATCAGCAGCCTGGCTAGCGAGACTGTTACCGGAGAGTACTGCTGCCCTCCCTCATAGGTACTTCAGATACGAGAATGGTGACGGTATCCGAGAGTTTTCGTGTGTGAACCGGCAGTCCTGCGTGACAACTCCGTAGTCATCGGCTCCGTTTGTCTCGGGCTCTACGGTGCCACTAATCGTGAATACCGACTGGTTCGTAGGGTGAGCTGCGTCAAAACTTTCTACAGTCCAGCACATAGCTCTTCAGATCAAAGCGTGACGCGAGCACAACTCGTACAGCGCAGTCTGCCCAACGCACTGCGGTTTACGTATGCAGTACGCAGGACTGGTGGGCAGCTCCGCAGTGAACCCACTTCCCGTTCGCTTCCCGGCCTTCTTGCTGTAAGATAAGATTCCTGATGTGCACCGTCAGAAGCCGAGGTGCGGGGTGCAAACGGGAATAGGAAGCGGACCTGCACGCTTGCAGCTGCTTAGTGTTCCGCATACGTCATTTGCGCCAGCAAGCAGATGCCGAGCCGGACAGGCACCGTGCGTCACTTTCTGTTACGAAGCGCATGCGTGAAGTAATGAGGCCTGCGGCCGCGTGACCAGCTCGTGCACGAAGCTCTCACTCTCAACTTAAACTACACGCTCCCTTTCGCATGTCTAACGTATACTTGCTCTAGGTCGGTTTCCGTGGAGTTGTAGTGTTAAGCCCGCAGCTGTCTTCTTGACGCACATTTGACGCAGGTGGAATCCGATGTGCAACGAACGCAGTGCATGTGGGCCAACACGTAAACGCTTTGCCAAATAGCAGTTGTTGTTTAACTTCCCGAGTTCCCTCCTGCGAATTTCGTACTCTTTATTTTTGGTCCTGCCCTGACGGCCCAAGGGCAGCTTGTCACTCCCGAACGTGGTACGGTGGGCATCGTATTTCAGTGTGCCAAAATGTGGGTCTGTGGCCACTTAACCGTGGGCGAACTCTGCCCCTGCACCAGGTTGCTGTGAGGGAAGGCCAGTGACGATTAGGCCATCTTACTTCGAAGGGGTAATGTTCGTTTTTGTAAGTTGCCGCGCCCCTGAAGCGTGAGGGGCTTTTGTGAAGCGTGGACAACCCAAGCGTGGCTGCTTGTGTATTCCGATGTTGAGGATCCCAAGCTCTTCGCTGCTGTCACCATCAGCCTACACACGCGTGCGACAGTGCCTATCGTAAGGCCGCCATGGCGGTTCTTAAGGTTCACAATTTTCGCTGCCGGCGCGAACTCCCTGGACATCAGAGAATCACTTCACGCCAGTGCGCCATTGTCCCCAGCCAGCGGTGGTGTTCTAGCAATCCTTTGTGCACATTGTCAGAGCTTCCGCGCTCTTACCAGCTATATATAAGGAGGACGCTACACATGGCGGTTCCTCCCAGGGCGCTGCTGCAGGGGTGGAGGACAACTCCACGCCTTCAGCTGAGAGGAATAACTGCTCCGCTCGTTCTTCTAGGCAAGAGTCGAAGCGGCACCGCTGGCGAAAATACTATCATGCATCCCAAGATAGGTGACCAATTTTCCTGGCACGATAGAGGCTAACATTGCCAACGGCAACAACACATCCGTACGTCAACGTAGAAGCGCTTGACCGTAGCGAAGAAGCATCTGTTCTCTGACCCCCCAGTAGTTCTAAGCTTGACGAAGTGCACATCGTCCCCTTTTGCAGGGGAACATCTCTCTTCGTTAAGAGACTCGCTGACAGACGTTAGGGCGAGACCACAGAGTATCAGAACTCAATATGTCGCGCATCCTCGCGGTTTTCAATGGCGTGCCCAGCCCACCCGAGCAGACTCCTACAATGTATCACGGTGAATCAAGCAGCTCGGGCCGAAGAAAGCGACAGGGAGAAAAGTTGTAGAAATGACGGAATAGGTAGGAGTGAGCATTTTGGAGAACATTTCAGGCGAGCATAGCTTTCGAAGGCAACCCGGCAGCTACGCACACGAAGTGGAGGTGGTTGCGCTGCACGATGGTGGATTCTCGCGTTTTGTGTCGTGTCTCTTTCGCTGCTTCCTAACGTGCATACGCTGTGGCGTCCCTTAGGGACTGCGCTACACAGTGGTGAATGCTTCGGTCTCCTGTCGTGGTTCTTCCCCTCTCTCCGTACATGCGAGGCTGCCCTTGGCGTTAGCGTCTATCTCGTTAAAGGATGCAGGCGGACGGGCCCTGTATTTTCTGATCTGATGTAGTGGTTTTTCCCTTATTCTTTTCTGCTGCAGGTCCGGGCCATAAAGGGCTGTGCCCTTGCTCCTGGGGAACAAGAAATGCGAACAAGACAGTCTACTGTCGGTGCGGTAAATTACCCGACGGTTTATGCCCGCCCTCCTCTCCTAGCGCCAGAGGTCCCTGGCGTTCCATGTCTCCGGCGACAGCCGAGTCGTCGCCGTCCGCCGACGTAAAGGAAGAAGTACTGTACTGTGAAGAGGACATCGGAGCTGGAGCCTTCGTTGCTCGCCGGGGTACCCGTAGAGGCTTGCGCGGCACCATGCGGTACCGCAGCGAAGACTTTGTCGTTCGCGAGATAGGGGGAGATGGGTGGGTATGTGAATTCCCAGCTAGCGAAGGCTGTGCACCGTTCGTCGATTTGTGTGAAGAAGACTACAGGGGAAATGTCTGTTTTCATCAAGAGCCCCTTCCGCAGTCGCAGCGTGGGCGTTTGCCTTCTGTTTTGCTACCTGAGCATGGGACTGTTCTTCAACGATCCAGCAGACACAGCCGGCAGTCAGCCGGTCCCGGGGCCACTTGTGACGAGCGATCTTTGCAGAAAAAAAGCGAGAAGTGCAGTCGGGTACTAGCGCCTGTTCCCGGTAGTGCGCAGTCGTCAGAAGAAACAGATGATTTTGCTAGTTGTTGTACGGGCTTAGCCTTGAATTCCTTCACGAAAAGCGCTGAACGATTCGAAGCCCGGACAAGAGCATGTACAGGAGAAGATTATTCCTTCAAGTTCGTCCTGGGCAAGCGGAATCGGGAAACACCTGGTGAGCGTGCAGCATTATGTGTCTGGAGCGACGGAAAGGATGCGGGAGCAAAGAGGCGACCGGGGGCCGCTGTCTTGATGTGTTTGGTTGAACTACCGTGGCGACATTCGAGAGTCAAGCGTAGGTCGAACCGTCCTGATCTGAGTGTTGCCCTCGCGTTCTCGCTGTGGTTACGTACTTTCACTGCAAAATGCGTATGCAGAGTGCGGAGCTCTCGAGTATGATGCTTTTCCTTCTTTTCACTGTCACGTGTTTAGCTTGATTGTGACCCCTGCTGCAAGCATTATCCATAAAAGCGCGCTGACTGTGCCTGATGATTACGTGCGTAGAACTCAGTAAGAGAGTGCATCTGTATACTTCACGAAGACGTAGAAGCGTTCATTCCGTGGGACTCCTACTTTCTGGTTTCTGCAGAGGCGCTGGAAATGATAGCGCGCGCGACTGGAATTCCTCGCGAGTGCTTCTCCTTCGCAGGTATGAAGGACCGCCGTGCGGTCACACTGCAGTGGGTGTCGTGCACATTACCGCGTAGCCTGAGTTTGTCAAATGTCGTAGGTCGTATCCCGTTGCCTACCTCCTGCCGTGGTGTTGCTGGGAAAGAGAGCGGGCTCACAGTAATTCCAGGTGCAAACGAAGCAGGAAGCGAAGAAGTTCATAGGCAGCTGCCGTCGCCTCAGGCTACCGTTGACGGCTCTGCTGCGAAACAATCCCCGTCGGCTGTTTCGCGTTTCGCCCCGTTGAAGCATGAGTTGTGCCCAGAGGTTGCTCCTTGTTCGCGCGCAGGCGCTACGGATGACGTGCCGCCCAAGCGAGTTGACTTTCTACACAAACATACACGTGTGCAGTGTCCGTCCAACGTTCGTGGTTCACCTCTCGGTGCGCCAGCTTGTGATGAAGAAAAGGGCCGTGGGGTCTGGAATGAAACGCCGTTGGCTGTAAAGGAGTTGGGGTTGGCGGGTGTCTCAGTTTGTGCAAAGAAGGCTGAACTCGCTGCCGACACGGGGAGTTGTAGATATACAGCGACGAACTTTTCCAACCACTTGGACTGTCGCAGCGCTGCAGTTGGTGGCTCAGGCGTTCTGTATAACAGTGCCAGCGCCGCACCTCTAAGCACTGTGGGTGAATGCAGCGACGACCGTCCGGCCTTTGCCACTTCTAGGAGTCGACCTGCTAATCCACGAATGTCACCTGCGTCTTGCTCACTTTTGAAAGGTGTCAAAGAAGTCGACGCTGTGGAGGTAGTAGGTCGGGAAGTGCTTTACGCGGCCTCCACCGTTCTTCCCGTACTTGAAGGGCGGGCAGGAAAGGCGTTGCAGGCAGAAGCAGTGCCGAGGTGTTTAAGGCCCCCTGCGAGTACGGCTGCCATGAACGGCTTCAGTGAAATACGCCATTCGCCGGAGGAAGTGGTAACATCTGAAAGTCGCCACACCGTTGCCAGAAGTGCTGTTGAGGATCCGTCAGATGGAGGTGATGAAGAGGGCTGTCAAGCATATCGCGCGACCTCTGACAAGACAGTCGAGAGCCACGACAGCGCCAGAGAACCCAGCACTCTGCAGTACGATTCAAATTCCCGGGAGTCTACACAGGGTGCAGACAGCGGAGCCGGACTACCAGAACGGGCGTGCCTCTCAGTGGTGCAGATGGCGAATTTCGCTAAGAGGGCGATGGCACACCCGTCGTGGGACCCCTGTGTATGTTTTTCTCCTAGTAACTGAAGCCTTCTCGCGTGCTGCTGGAGCCGCCGTACGCTGCCGTTTGGCAGGAAATCTTGAATTGTCTTTAAAACCGTCTTCCCCTGTTTGCTCTGAGAGACAGGACATTCGTTTGTGCACACCATGTAGTAGATAATGACGTGTCACGACTCTGGTGTATGCGAAATATTTCTCCTTACACAGGCCTATCCTGAATTTCACGAATGCTTTCTGTGCAGTTGTACGTGTTTGTGCATGTGAGCGTCGTATGTCGTGTATCTGCACAACGCCTGCTTAGGAGTTCTGTGTTTCTGCGAAGTGGCCGCCTAAGAGTCTTCACACGTGTGACCGACAGGACAGCTATGGCCTCAGGACGTCGGCTGGTGCCTGTACCTTGCTTGTTTGTTTGATACGGAGTCTAGACGACAGACCCGTTTCATTCTATTCACGTGCGGCGAAACCCGGTACATGAACAGGTGTGTCCCGTGCGAGTTGAACGAAGCTGCTGTCGACAACAGCATGGGCGATTCACCTCTGTGTCCGTAAAGAAATTTAGTCGCTCAAGCAGATTTCAAGAGACCATGCTTAGACGTGGTGCATTCTTCGCGCAGGTATCGTGGGGCAGCTTTCGGCCCGGCCGCGTCTACCTGGGGGGTTTAAAAGGAAACAGTTTTACAATTCTTCTACGAAATGTTCAAATAACTCCACTAGTGAAGCAGGCTGTGCCGCTTGGAAAAACAGCACAGCCTGTGCTCAGCACAGGGAATTCATGTGTTAAGAAGGATGTGAGAACGCCTCGACATGCGGCAAAGCGTGAAAGTGTTCGCGCTGGAGATCATGCGGGAGAGTGGCGGAAACAGAAAGTGAGCGAGCACGGGGAAAAACGTGTCAGTGTGCTTCCACGGCTACACGAGAGAGCGGACGCAGCGGGTGTGCAAGGCTGCACTGACGAAGAGGATACTTTTTTAGAGGCTCCACGCATCGGAGAACTGGACGATGATCACGCAGCTCTTCTCGAGGAAGTACGTGGAGCGGCAACCACCATAACGGAAAAAGGCTTCGTCAACTACTTCGGGTACTGGTGCAGCTCTTCGGAGGTCCACAGGAGTGCAGCTAGAAAAGAGATGTGCTCACCACCATACAACAAGATAGTGTAGCGATTCACGGACGTGCAGTTATTGCTTGTGTGTATAACGGGGCGGGAGACGAGCAGGTTGCCACCGCACTGATTACGTAGCGTGTTATGTGACACGCCAGTTGAAACGCAGTGAACTTCGCTGAGGGAAAGTGACTTAATATCAAATTCTAGTTCAGGTCGTCGAACGCTCTTCTTGTGTCCTGGGTGTTTGTCTCAGACCGCAAAGGTTTGGAACAGGTGCGCACCCCACATTTCACATTGGACGGGCGCTGCTTCGCCGTCAGCATAATTTGGTGTGCCATCTCATAGTGCAGATCCCAGCAACCAAATTCTGTGAAGCTATAGGTGTCGATGGAGCAACGTCAGCAACAGCATCCCGTGCGTCCCGTTCAGCACACCGGAGTACAAGCAGCACGCTGGAAAGTGGCTCGACAGGCGTTGCACAAGGAAACGGTGCATCAGCAAAAGCGGCAGTCAGCAAATCAGCGGCGGAACAAGACGCTCAAGCGTTAACAGGAGCCTCAACTACGCACAGCTTTTCTTCTTGTTCGAAAGACACGGCAACCTGCACGTGGAGTTCGCAACTCTCTATAAGGCTAGGCGGTCCGGATATGCTTCGGGTTGCCGAGGATTCGGAAGGTTCCTGTACGGAAGCATTATGTGGGTTTTTTTGTTCTGGTTGCACACCCCTCTGCCAGTGCTCCACGTTCAACGCGCAATCAGTAATGCACAGCAGCGTGGCTGGCTATGCGTCAACCTTGCGGTACTTAAGTGAATACGGAACCCCTAATGTGTTCACTACTGACGTGCACTGCACTGCCAGTGGCCGTGGTGGTGACAGTGCGCTACACTCTTCCTGCGGCTGATTGCTGGGGAGGCGAACGCCGTTGCAGTTGTTTCACCTGGTAGTCGTGCACATGCGGGCGCCCCGATGATTAGTGCTATTGCCGCTGCTGATGCTCTGGGTGTCTCGCTGTCCTGGTTTCTCCTGTTCACAGCGCTGCCGCACAGCGCTGCTTGTGATGGACTTACCCCGCTCTGTGTGACCCATGCTTTCCTGCCACTGTGCGCCTCGCTAATGGGACCTTGCGTCTCAGGTACACACCGCGAAGGGTCGTTCACGGGGCTGCAAGAATCTACTAGTTTTCAGCAAAAGTCGGCAGCTGCCCCGCCCTTCTCAGAAAAGTCTGGGAACTATGCGGTTCCATCTGAGCATCAGCGGGCGTACGCCGCCGCCCAGGACGCTTACTGGCAGGGAGATTTTTGGCGTGCATATACGCTGCTGCCCAAGCGTTGTCGCTTAGAGCGCCAGCTACTGAGGCAACTGGCAGCGTCGCCCTATGTACAGGATGCTGCTTCGAGACGTCACGCCGTTTTTGACGAACGTGAGGTGGAAGACCTGAGAAAAGTGATGTCGGGTGACGAGGGAATCTACCCCTGCGAAAGCGACCTGGCTGAGTGTGTGAATGCCACAGAGCTCGCCGCTGCGGCGGGGGCGGCCACAGAAGGAGCTGGTCGCAGAGCGGCAGCACTAGCAGAGAGAGAAGTTGCAGGATCATCATTTAGTGTAAGCTTCAAAAGAGGAATGCCGGCTACAGCAGCGATAAGCACCGAATTAGTAGCAGCTGCTTCAGAGAGGGGATCATTCCGTGCAGAGGAGTCAGCGGCTGTAAGAACGAATTGGGCAGAACGAAACACCTCAAGTAGGGCTGGGGAAGACCGCCGAGAGTGTTTGTTTTGCCGGGGAGGTGGGGCGGCCCTCGCTCCGCGGCATGCCGTGCGACGGGCCATCACCGCCTTGCCTAGACTTCAACGGCTTATGTTTGTCAAGGCGTACGCGGCCTACTTGTGGAATAAATGTGCAACGGAACGAGTGCGCTTGTACGGCGCGGACCACGCTGTACCGGGCGATCTTGTCCTTATGGCTCAACGGGGTAGCTCTGGCGCTACAGTGCCCGTCAAGAACAATGAGATCGGTCGTCTGTGCAAGACAGCAGGTGTCTCAGGGAGCCAGACATGGAGTAGGTGTCTGGGTGAAGGCGATGGCACAAATTCGCGGGTGCGAATTCTAACAAAAGAAGATTGTGCAGAGTTTCGAGCTCGAGACGTCGTGCTGCCACTTATTGGCGTAGGCGCCGTTCTACCGAGAAACGCTGTTGGAGATTACATGGTTGCACTCTTGAAAAAGGAGGGGCTTACAGAAAGCTTGTACCGGCGCGAATGTAAGGCGAGTACGATAAAAACGCTCTAACTCAATTCGTGAAAGGTCTTCAGTCTCTTGTGCTGACGTACTGTTAACTCGGATGACCATGTAGTCTGTCATGCCTCCACCGAATCAGCCCGTACACAGCGGGTCACGGGAATGTTGCTGACAGAGTGCTCAGGGCTGGAGATAGAGAACATACTCAGTAACGAATAGAAACCCACTTGAACACAAGAGGCTATGCAGGCATTGCCAGGCGACGGAGTTATATACTCCTGTTGGCACGTACGGACTTGTTATTTGTTGAAGTTTCTTCTCCGAACTTCCCATTCTGCTAGCTCTCAGTGACTATCTTGTAAGTACTGATCCCTTTCAGCTTGGTATGCTGCGTCCTTCGACGGTCGTATTCGTCGGTTTCACCTCCTACCTGCGCAAGCGTAAAAACGAGTGATTCTTAGAAGCGCCCGTCCTTTCATGTCGATGTGATGGAACGTCGCGGTCACTCTTACCTGCGCAAGAGTAAAAGCGACCGATTCTTTGAAGCGCCTTTCCTTTCAATCAATGCGGTGGAACAGGTTGCCCGGGTGCTGCGCAATTTATTTTGCAGCTGAGTATTTTTTGGACGTCGTGTACCGGCCTGTTCTCTCTCATCCCAGGGATTTTGAATGTGAACTGCTTCGCCTCCCTCCTGATTTCCCTGGAGTAGTTCCTGACCACTTTTTCAAAAGTCAACGGAGGAATTCAACCACTTCGGATGCAGTATCAAAATCGGCTGCGACACAGAGTGGGCATGAAAAGCTGTGGACGCACGTGATTCAAAACAGTGCAGCATCACAGTCCGCATCAAAACAAGGTGCGCGTGATAAACTGAACAAGCGCGCCTTTGAGGCGAGTGCCAACGAAAACAGCTGTCTTCTAAATATCTTTATCGTGTCACCGTCTGCCTCTTTCTCATATCTGCTTGTATTTACATCTGCGTATTAACTCGCTAGACGGAGAGAGGCTGTGAGTTGGTACCCGCGCAGGAGTTGTGCGTGTGCGAGCTATATGGAAATGGTGGAAGATTCTGAGTCAGGCAGGCTCTCTCGCGCTACGATACAGGAGCTCTACCAGCGTGTGAACACCCATGAGACGTAGTCCTCCATTCAAATTCAAGATTATGACTCGTACTCTGTACACGTGACGGACCCGCGTGCAACAAGCGTGGGAGGTTATATACATATGTAAGAGGTACTAGACAAAAACACTGCAGTTAACAGGTACTGGCACGTGAGGCTTTGCGGATGCATGCATCAATTTGTGTCAGCCTTGTTTTTCTAGATGAATCTTGCCCTGAAACTGTAGCAGAAACACTTGTGTATGTACGTACTACCGTATGATGGCGATAACAATTAGGCGTAACGCAGTGAGAGTGCCCGTGGAAACACTTAGACGCGTGAGACAGTGTAGGTCTAGCGGACAGTGCACTTGCTATTCGCGTGCGCCAGAAAGCGCCTTGATTACCTGCAAGGCATTTTGCAAGTAACTTACTTCCAACAATGGATCAGTACTTACAGAGAATCTTATGTTTCACGTTTTAGAATATCAGGCATCTGACAATTTTACACAAGGACTTGCGTGTCACTGGTGGACACGTACGGCTGAGGCTCTACGGTACAGCCTTGGATTCTCTTGGAATCGTACCTTCTAGTGTTAGGTGCCCCTCGTATGCTTACTTTGCACGGGAATAAGGGATGAGAACTAGCGGTCCGCAGAAGTGAGCGGCGCTAAGGAAACGACCAATCGCCATAGGGGGAATGAAGGCAGGTTTGCGCGCAGCGACGCTTCAGATTTTGTAATGTGTCTGTGAGGTTTCAGAATTGTGCAGGCGAGCGTGTATATACGTATATATGGACACTGTTGTGCTTGTGCTCGTGTACATCAGTGATGACTGGCGAAATGCACCTCAAATGGTACACGGTACAGTGTAGACAAGGAGAGCACACATTCGTGGAAAGTCTCGTTGTGGGCAAACGTTATGCAGCAGTGTTTTGGGATTACGTGCGTTGAGTGTGAGCGCTTTGGTTAGCAGATCCAACTACAGTCTGGAGCTTCAATGTCGCCGAAGCCCGTGGCAGCGGCAGCGAAGACAAGGAGGGCCCACAAGGACGCTCCGGGAAGTCTAGCAGCTGTGGAGGGAGGGCTGCAGAATGTGTCAGCTTCTCCCGCACAACCAGTACCGACGCAATGAGCAGCAGGATAAGCACAAGTGGTGAACGCGAAAGAGATGCTCCAGTCACTTGCGTTGCTTCCAGACGAGGCTGTGTGAAGCAAAGGAGAACGCAGTGGAGCACTTGCAGTGTCAGTGGGACTGCGGACGGAGAAAGTATTCACTGCAAATCTGGCACGAGTACGTTTGAAGGAAGAAACGAGACTGGAGCCCAGCAAGGTCTTTTTGGTTTACTCCTTCGTTTTACACTGGACGCCGGTGTCTTTGCCTCATCTGCTCTACGAGAGTTCATGCACTGCCCCTTCCCGCATCCCTTTACCCAGCGACGTAGAGAAAAGAGAAATCTCCCAGGAGAGTGAAGGTCAAGGGGTGCCCATAGACAAGGGTGCGACTGGTACTGGTTTTGAATGTCTTCTCTTTTGGCCCTAGTTGCCTCTGTTGCTCACTTTAAGCTGGGCGGTTCTTATCTTTTGCAGGAGGGGGAGGAACGTCTTTGCCCAGCGATGCATTCTCTTCGCACTAGGAAGCTGCGGTCCAAATTCGCCCCGCCGTTAGTGCGCCTCAGCTTCCCGCAAGGAAGCAACAAGACTGTCGAGACTGCACGTATACGGAAGAACCGGCTGCAGGGCGTCGTAACGTGGGACGGCGGCTATTTTTTCGTCTGAAGTCCTCCTTGAAACGTTTAACCGTCTTGAGCACGAAGACTACGTACAACGCTACAACATTCCTCCCGACCTAGAGACTCGAAAGACTCAGGATTACAGAGTTTCCTTAATGCACAACGCGCTCACGCAGCGCATTAGGTCGCTGGAAAACGTTTTCCTATCAGGCGTGTATGTTGAAACTGGAGCAGTGCACACTGTCACGACGGGCTTAGCTACGGCCAAGTTTTGAGTTGTACGCGTGCGGATTCAGCAACATTTACATAAGTTGCTAACGAAGAATGCCTACGTCTATTCGCTGCGTTGGCGTTTTCCTGGCCCATCACCTGCGGCCACCGGCTTTTCTGTGTTGCAGAAGGATGTGCCACGTGCATTAAGTACCACGTGTGTTCTGTGGTCGTTACCAGCATCCAGCAGCAGGACGTGTAGTTGGTGGAAAATTTCCACCAAGATGATGATGCCCGCGGTGTGAGCGACTGGTGAATCCCCAGCAAACGTATCGCAATACTCAAGTACACGCCCTCGTTCTTGCAGAACAAGCTACGTTTCATAGTACACATGGGAATAAATAACGTTGACGTATAATGTAGTGCAGACAACTGCCCAAAACTTTGTTGGTACCCTTCACTCGGGATTCGCGGTGTAAGAGGGGCGATTAACTGGAGGTGTTCTCTGCGGACGAGCACCCTCTCGTGTGCCGCATGGTTTTTTTGCACGTACAGTAGACGAGATTCCTGTGTACAAGACGCGGTTTTCGCAGACTGCTCAGCACAGTTAGAAGCAACCTTGGGAGTGCCTGGTCTCCAGCACGGACGTCCATGTTTATTCTAAAACCTGCAAGAAACATACTGTGCAGATGTGCACAAAGAAGAGGATGCTTATAGTATCACGGTGCGCGCTAATGTACAGCCACTGCATGAGATTTCACACATACGCACATGTACGTGTTTCCACCTGACGCGTGTATGGCGTGAAGCCTCGACCTTCGCGTTGTTCTGAAATCTGAAAATAACACACCATTCACCAGCGCACACACGTAGGTGCGGATATGGACTTGTACCGTACACGAGTGTAAAAGCAATGCAACGGATCTCCTGCGTGCGAGAATGCGTGCATACGTGTGCACTGGATGCGCACCGAGGCGCGCGCGTACCCTCGTGCGTTCCCAGGGACACACGGAAGGTGCAGAAGGTTCTCACGCTGGCGAAACAAAAAGGGTGAGCAACACGGGGACGGCATATGAAAGGCTTCCCGCTGTGTCATACACTCCTCCATTCACCGGCGAGAAGGCTTGAGAAGACACCCGAGAATATCGTCGATACCCTGCTCGGTCAGCTGCCCGCGCGCGGCCACGTGAGAGACGTCGACTTGCTCTTTGAAGCGACACCTTATTTTGCTGAAATAGTACGCAAGCAAGAACCGTAACACAAAAGGAAAAACCGAAATACCACGCAGAGAAGCAGCGCGGCCACCGGTGCCACGTCAACCTTGAACACCTGCAGACTAGAATTCTAAGTCGGATTCCACGAGGCAACAGAATCTTCGAGCGATGATGAAGCAATGTGGCAGAGGAGCCACGCGAGAATTACGGTTGCACAAAGTGCAACAAGATCGCTGCTGTCGTAGCGCGTAGCGATACGACAGAAGGATAATGTGCAATTGAATAATAAGCTGGCTTCCCACCCTGAGACCCCCGTCAGATTCCTAAGCATCGTAGCTCCAGCAGACCGACAGATAAACTACTTGCAACAATGATGCATAATGACATGCCGACGGCGACCTGCTCCGCGAAAAGGAGCTAGGGTCGACTATACTGATGTCTGAACTAATGTCAACAGAGTCTTGTTCCGCGAAAAGGAGCCAGTGTCCACTATACTGATGTCTGAACTAATGTCGACGGAGTCTTGGGCATACGTAAATTACATATCAGTATCAACGTGTGCACGTAAGGAATACCAGGGCTCACGAACAAAGACGTGTATGCAGCCAGTGAAAACAAGCAAGTCCCCACGCCACCACATACGGAGTGTTGGAGGCGCTCCACGCACGCGGAGGCTAACGATTCCTAGTATGTCACACACCTCAATTGAAAACAATCTGCTCCAACTTCGTGTTCAATCTCACACATCTGACGGCAGAGCCGGCCCGGTCGTAGTGGTTGCTGCCTGCTGGTTTGAAGAGTCGACCATCGTAGGCGGTGGAAAATGTAAACAGCGAGCCACCCGCTCCGCTACATTATCCAGAATCATCCATGCCGGACTCGCTGCGCGGATGCTGCATATCACTAGAATCCTGCAATGTAGGCAATACAGCGCATTTGCGAAGAGCCCCGGCACAAGTACCAGGTTTCACACGCTTCACCACACTGCACGGATCAACACAGGCACAAGTAGAAAACTAGATGTAATGGCGATCACGAGCAGGCCTGTACGAAAATGTGGACACACGCATCAAACTCGGTGCGACACGCACTCTCGCGGTTGCCCAGGCATCCCAGGATACTGACACAGGGTACAGACGTCCACATCGACGCATGCAAACTACACCTTCCGGAGAAAGTATCCATATACCTCACGTAAATTGAGGTATGTAACGTGCCAAGCTCTGTCGCTCGGGGTAGATGTGATCGCTACATACAAGATGCTCTACCCGGCAACCCCCAAATTAGCTGCAGCGCTCCGCTCGGAGGAGTCCGACCACACCAAGCAACTGCAACGCACGCAGGTCGGATCGGCAGATCCGCACATTTTACGTAGGTGCGCCACCGCAGGATCCTACTATTACAACCTGTGCGAGACGTACCACATAGGTATGCCACCTGGCGATGCACACGTATATATGCGTAATCGTTTACCCTTGATCTTCCTCTCTCTCTACGCGCACACAGGTATAGATATAAACATATGGGTTCTCTGGTATATACTGGTTCTCCCACCTATCTACACAAGCAGACTGTGTAGAAACAAGAAGTGCTGCGGCCGAACAGCATTAATGGCGTATGCACGTACAAAGCTGACGTACGTGCACGTGTCAAGTCTATCGTGAAGGACGTTTACGTGCACAGTAGGGGCAAGCTGACGTACAAGTAGTTGTCAGGTCCTTGGCTGCGGGCAAAGTCAAGCTGCCGCAAGGAGAGAACGAAGCACGGATGAGTCTGAAGAACGGACAAAGCACACAAGAAAAACAGACATGAGCCAGGCGAAGGCGCAAAAGGGGCGACGGGTTCGTCTTAGTGTACGGGTTAAGCATGGAAACGAACGCGACTCCTTCGCTGTCCTCTGTAGTAGACGCATCACACGGAAGGAGAATTTGGGATCGTCTCTGCCATTCGCAGCTTTTTTGCGATGCCCCCACTATTTCGCTTTCCACAAACGATGCACTCGCGACTAGCGAAATTTCCTCTTTTGTGTGTAAAGACAGTAGCATGGAGTGAGCAATGCCTCACGCTTTGCGTGTACCTCGTGTTTCTGTCCGCCAGCCGATACGGTGGAGGCGCACGCAGAAACGCTAGCAACCAGGTTTTCCTTTGTATCATGCTTCGGATATACAGAGCAATACACGGGTACCCCACTTGCGGCCTTAAGTGGTTTCACGAGCGGTTTTTTGTTACGCGTCAAATTCGTGCAGTTCTTCCACTACCAGCCTTTGCGTGCTGTGTGGCTCGTAGGGCCGCTACAGACTCCGCTGCTCGTGAGTTCGCCTGCTGCTATTCTTTGCGCCCCACTCTACCTGCTCTGAGGTGCGTCTTCTGTCTTCCTTTTCAAAGCGTCCTACTCACGTGGGCGCATCTCGTGGTGCTTCTCTTATTAATGCTGCTCCCACCGTGGCTGCTGTTGCCGCTCGTGCGGGCAGGGCTCTTCTTGCGTCTGGCCTTGTGAAGACTAATCTACAGTGGCTAAGCTGCGGGGTTCCAAATATGGTGAACAGTGCGAAAAAGTTCCACACTCACAGCAACAGTCGCCTTGATTTCGATATAGAAATCACGTGCCATATGCCCGTCAACTCTCGCCTGAACGTGCACGTCGTAGGGCTTCCCCGACTCTTGGAATCCGTTGACCCAGACAGACGTTACCTCCAGAACCACGGTAGTATCTTCGTGCGAATTCGCCGTGTCACCAGGTTCTCCACGTAGAATACCGCTTTCTTGCCTTCCGCGGGGACTGCGTTCCATTGGTTCCGCAGCCTCTCCCGCGCTGCTGCTGCTGCGGTTGCCTCTCTGAAAGTCTCTCCCGTTGTCGCTGACACCTCGGCAGCTGCTGCTTTCCAGCGAGAGTTCCCCACCCTCCTCGTCTACGTCCATAGCCTCGAACGTGTGGGGGTGCTCTTCCAGTTGCTGTCTGCGATCACAGCCTTCGTTGCTTCCTACTGTGACTCGCTCAGCGGAGAGGACCAGATCTGCCGATGCTAGCTGTTGCGCGTGCGGCTGATGCAGTTCCTGCTGCGGGGAAGCATCGGGCTGCAGGCCTTGCTGTTGGAACTGTTGCCCCTCTGTCGCAGGGAACAGTTGTTGCTGGTCCCGCTCCTGCTGACGCCCCTGCTGTCTGTGGAGAAAAGCTGTTCTTGCTTCCTCACTGTATTGCGTGCAGTGCGTTGCAGCGTGCGAGTCCTCCGTTGAGGCTGTCGACGACAACAGCATCAAGGACACTTCCGTTATGGACGTCCGTCTACTGCCTTTCCAACAAAACGGACCATCCTGCGCGATTGAAACAAGCAGTCGCAGCCAGGGCAAAGCATCAGGACCGTCTACGCTGGAAAAACCACGCAGCGGAATTACACAGACACAGCAAAGAAGTCGTCATACTGCAGAGTGTGAACTTAGGAGACGGATGCCACCTAGTACCTGAACTGCGCTATCGTATGTCTGCTTGCTTGCGGAGAAGCCAAAATGCACAGAAGAGATACACAACGCTGATTTTCCCCGTAAGCCAAAAATGTGTGTTCCAGCACGGAAGTGCCGCCCTGCGAGGACAGCGATTCGAGTTCTTCTCACACGTGCTTGTATGTTCAGTTGCTGCTGTCGTCCACGCCGAGTTTGAGGAGACAAACTCTGCATTTCTCTAGTAAGAAGGAAGCAGGCTATGGTTGTTCGCGACTTGGGGTCACCTGAAAGCGTATCCAGTATGTACGTACGTACCCTTCATCGGTATCCATATAAATGTGTAGCAACGTGTACCCGACGTGTCACTCTCCATTGTGCACACGTGCACAGATAGAGATGAAACGCCCAGGACTGCCGACGTGGTGCCCGACGTAGGGCTTTCCCATACTGATGCCCCCAACGAGTAAGCTGCCTAAAGCAATGCATGTTCGCAAGCTGTCTGAGGATGTGTATGTCCGCAAGTCGCGTGCTTTTGCAATTTACCTTACGAAGTTCATCTCCAGTGAAACCAAAGCGCTGCCTCAAGATAGAGGGGAGAACTTTTTCGAATCCGAGCCACTCCCCTCTCCTGCGTGAGGACGACACAGCAGGAAGCTGACAGCCAAAGCTATCACCGGTTGGTGTCCACGTTTGTGCACTGCGCAAGACTGACTCCTGATGTCCCCGACGCGTTGTCAAATCAATCCTGATTGATTGGTGCTGCTGCACTCCTTCTTCGAACAAATGTCGGATACGTTGACGTCCTCATCACCGGACGCCACGGAGTTTCACTACGAAGAGCAGTTTTCTACCGAGACGTACGCAGGTTAGTAAAAGAATTGTCTGAAATCTAACGAGTTCAATGCAGTCGCGTTCCGTCTGTAAACGTTGTAGCCCTTACAGAACGCGTCGAGCTAGGGTAGCCCGTGGAAAAACAGTCGCATCTGCCACCCCAGGCGAACGAAGAAAACTATCTCGAAGATAGACGCAGCCCCAGACCCGTATACACATAGACTTCTGACACGTACACAGACACTCGCACGTGCACATTAATGAGACACTACGGTCACCATCGGCCTCTGCACAATTGTTCCAGAAGAGCAGGTACTCAAGTTGATACGCACTTGTATGTGCATATGCATGTATACATGTATGTATATACATAAATATAGATATGAATGTGCATAGACACGCTGAATGTTACAATACAATATACTCTTTCACTTGTGCTGAGCCCGCCGGGCGTCGAGCCCCCTCACCTTACAGTACCTCCCGACTGAACGTCTTCGTTCGGACATTCAGAAACCTAATATTCTGTTACGGCTTCCACCTTTTCACGGCAACTTAATGCAGAGGTAAAATTTCTGCAGGACATGCATTTCTTCCTTCGTGCATTTCGTTGGCGCCATCGATTTAGTACCGGATTTTCCTAGTCGTCACCTGACATACTACGAATATTCAGAGTAATTCACGGACACACGTGTGTGACTCTAGCACCACACTGTGCACAGGTCGCCGCTGGTGTGTCTCAAAACGGTCTATCAGATTTCTGTTCACCGTAACCTACTGACGCACAAGAGCTCTTCAGCACACTCAGTTGTCTTTCCACATCCACCTGTAATCTGGCAGCACCTGTCTACTTTTGGGGGTTACTTCCTCCCACGAGAACTGCGAAGCATGCCTTGTGCCATACAAGCGTACAAAACGCGCGTACAGGTGATGCACATCACTACTACAAGCATGCTTTGTGCCACACGTGCATACAACACGTGCGTGCAGGTGATGCAGATCACTGCTGCAAGATAAGCTTCAGTGTGTGTCGGTCGGGGTTTGGTAAGAGCGTCCCGAATATGAGCGTCCATCTGCAGACTCCCAGTTACGTGAAACTTTCTCTGCTTCACTCCTTCCTTGTATACGCAGTGAACTTGCCACCAGCTACCAATTAACTGACTGTAAACCTTTCCTTCCCGCTCCATCCTTAAACTCCTACGTATCGGTCAGCTGCAGGGTGTTCTGTTGAAGGGAAATCTTTTTCTCTCCTCACCGTCCCGTATCCAATTTAGTATCCAGCCACTCAGGAACTGTTGCCAAAAGCTTAGGAATGAGGGCTCGTAAGGCCTTGATTTTGCTGTCGTCTTGTAGATCGTCTTCGCTTCTCTCTCCCCTCATCCACACGCTGCGCCGACCTCCCTCATTCTCCAAACAACGTGCCTCCTCTTCGTTCCGCCGTACGACTCTTGTTCTGCTGCTGCAGCTGGACGTATCAAGCGTAGAAACAGGCTCACGTATGTGTAGATGGTGCCACAAGGAAGGTTTTACATCTAGCGAGCTCAGCGCCACGCCACTGAATGTCGTGTCCTCTCTAGAAGCGACCGACGACTCAAACGCTCTCGCTTCTCTGTCTTTATCGGCCAGTATCGCTCCTGCTTCGACCGACCCTCTGCTCCCTCCTGTTTCTGCTTCTTCAGCTGCCGGCCAACGCGCTGGCTGATCCACACGTGCCGCTGCTGTTCCCACTACTGCTGTCCTCACTGCTTTGGCTGTCCCGCGGACCGCGCTCCCTCTGAGCGGTATTCCGTTGTCACCTGCTGCAGGAGGAGCAGCCGCTGCTGGACGTCCCTGTGGTTCGCTCGCGTCGTGCTCCGCGTCAGCTGTGCAGGCGTCGGGCTTACCGTCCATCATTTCAGCACACGCCGACTGCAACGCCTTCCGTGCCTCTCGCAGCAGGCCCTCGCACCGCAGCACCTGCAGCACGCGACTCACCACGCCCGCTCGCTCCTCCCACTCACTCCATTCATTTGGTTCTACAGAGAAACAGGAAAGAAAGTCCCGCAGTGAAAAAGGAGTCTTCAGCACGTGAGCTGCTAACAGAAGATACGCCCAGTTCTGTCCAGGTATTACGGTGTGAGAACACAGGGAGCTCAAAGGTTTATCTTCCGACTGGAGCAGTGACAGAAAATAGCACTGCTGTACCTCAAGTCAGTCAGTCACTACCCAGGCAGTGACTGCCAGCGTACACACGTCTATACCGTGACACATGTGTTGACTGCGTAAAGCACGTCTACATGTTGCGTAGCATGATCGTGTGGCGCGTGTTTGCGTGTTACGTTTACGCATGCGAAGCCTCCTAGGGCACGTAACAGGGAAACTCTATAGCGTGTACAATGCCAGTGCCACGCGTCTGACTCGCACTGGCGCACCGATATGAGAAAATCGATTGCAAAGAGTTCTCACTATTGTCCAACAACGCAAGACGTTCCCTTCCACAAGTGACAACGGTCACTGCTACTCTTAGCAGCAGAGTTAAATTCTGCCTGTCAGCGCTCACCGCCAACCGTATGAGTCGTGCCAATGCGCTTCCCTTCCGACGATACCACACACACTCTTTCCATGTCTATACTGATACTGGTTAGACTGGCACCCGCACAACAGTACAGCATCCAAGCGCTTGTAGTACTCAAGCCTGTTTTCTAGTGTACGCGACGACTGCTGGTAGTGTCTTTTCTGCACTGAGCGATCCTCACCCGACTGCGGTAACCACCACTCCTCTCCCGACGTGCAGGGGTGGAAGCTTTCGCTCAACTCCGCGACGCATCGCTGCCTAGCAGTCAGACGTACGGTGTTATCACCACCGCTGTAAGCAGCCGTAGGTGTCGCAGCATTACACGAAGACCCCGCTGCAGCAACGCGAGCACGCGCAGCTCCAAGGGTGCCTGCGGGCAGCAGCGCTGCGGCGCCGGCAGGCATAGCTGAAAGAATATCAGCAGGCATTGTAACTGTAGTAGCACCGCCAAAGGAAGCTGCGGTGGCAGTTGCACGCCAGACTGCACCCGCGCCAACAAGAGGTGCACGAGTACCACCAGTAGGAAGATCTACAGCTACAGAACCCGTGGACGGCATCGGTGCCAAACACCCACCCGGCAAGGAGTGCTGGTGGTGCTCCACTTCGTGGCGCTGTTGCCGGCCAGTCGTCCTCCTCGCGCTCGACACATTGTCTGCGAGGACGGACTTCGATGCCGCCGGCAGATCCTCCTCCGCCTCCATCTGCAACAGGATAACCTCATCCCTCCTACACGGAGCCTCTTCAACACGGTGGTGTAGTGATAGTAGAAGCAGCAACAACCGTTAGAGGCATTGCGGACGGCCCTACCACGTCAGCGGTAGCAGCAACCGTCAGGGGCATTAATCAGCGGCTCTACCACGTCAACGGATCCCTTGTGACAGCACCGGAAGACGTGCTGGTTGCGGATGCGAAAGTCGCCGGTGGAGCACACGGAGTGTCTGATGTGCAACGAAGGACTGGTACCCGCAACGTACAAAGAAAAAAGCATGAAAAGACTCCGCCACAGGCATCACCAAACTGCACGCACCGTCGCAGCGGCACTGTAACGAGCGTCAGCACGCGGAATCCCAAAGGTGGGTACAACGGCATACGAAGTGGCCGAAGGCTCTGACGCGAGTGAATGCAGCTGCGATGCAGTAAGCGCGCCACCAAAAACGCCAGATTTTACGGTGGGACGGTGGAATGTCAAGGGGTGGAGCGGATGTCGCTGGCCAACAATGAAGCGTTCTGATTCGTGCCAGCATCCACAAGTCGCATGTTATAGAAGAGGCACACGAGAGGCACCACTAGCTACGAGGCTCCGCTGCAGTTGTCAGAGCCGGATCAATTATCTCCCGAACAACACAGTCTCGAACCTGGCTCCAGGTCTGCTGTCATGGCTGCCTAAACAAAGTATGTCACCGCAAAACCTGTATGCCCAGATCTCTTGTTGTTGTCGTATCGACGCGAGTTCCAACAATTCACGTGGTATTTGGAGACAACAGTGCTTTCAGTACCTTCATGCGAGGTGTACAACTGCGCAAGCCGCCGCCCCATGCATGTTCTTAGACGACATCCTTCTCCGTTGTGCGCCGGGCCAGGTGGGTGGCGCCCCTGCTGGTCATACACTGACGCGCCTGCAAGCACTAGCCTGGATTTTCATAATAAGCGGAAGACGTCAACACTGCTTGTTTGTCTCCCCCCTCCGCCTCCTAGATTTCGGTGTGCGGCGAGCAGTGCGCCCGTGGTTGCAAGCAACCCATCGATGACTGAGCGGTACCAACAGTTTGGCGTCCGACGGCGGAGAAAACCGTGAGGATGCCTTATTTGACAGATGCATGCCACGAGTACACGCTGACTGGAAAATGTAGAGCAAAAAAAGTGCATCTTCTGGCAAGAGACTTTTTCGTTCCTTGTCCGCTTACATGGGATGGGTTTTGCAATCACTGCAATTTCCACCGCAGCCGCCTCTCCAGATGCATGCTGCTGCTGTGTCGGAACTGAGGTGCTACTATGGACGGGATTCACGTGCTTGAGCCTGTAGACGCTTGCAAAGCTGCCGCCTACGACCTCGCAAGTTGTGCGGATGCTGCAGCCCCCGTCGTGCTCAGCAGTGCTGCTCGTTCTTCCCGTCCCTCACAGAACACTTGAAGAGCCGCTGCTGCTGGCGGTTCTTGTGTAGAGCTTCGCAAGCTACTGGCACAAAAGGCGCCTGAACCTTTAAGAGAATGCAGGTTATCGGCATGGCTGACGCTGGTAAGCCCTATATTTGGCGGCCCCGTCATTGGAGGTGCCGAGATGCGACCGCTGCAGAGGGAGGGAAACTGACTGAATCCGCTTCAACTTTGAAAAAAGATCACGCTGCACGCAGAAACAAGCCGCTAAGGATGATTTGTTTTGCCGCTGTATAGCTGCCATCCTGCACCCGAGTATAATATACATATATACAATGTCAGTGTGAGTTCATACTCTACTGTGTCCCGGTGCGTGCCCTTTCGTGCGATTGCAGCGCAACACTGAGCCCGCAAGAGACGAAAGCTGCCCGGAACTGTCAACGCTTGCACGACAATGGTCACCTTCGTTTCACATCGACGCATCCTGGCAGATTCCACGAATAGCCGAGACAGAAATGCCTTCGTGGAAGCCACCCAAAACGTGCACATCTAAGGACGAATTACAAGAGAATACCACGAAGGAATGCTACCGGCTGCTCTGTAAACACGCACGCAAAAGAGGCAGGAAAATCTACGGACTCATGTGTGGACGCGTGCGTCATATCCGTACTCACATAGTGTGACAGAGGACCTTTTCAAGTCGGGTGCGCAAAGCTCATCTAAAGTCGTCTACGTACGGACCACTAGGAAAAAACTCACTACAACGACGTGGACTACAAGCATCGGAAGGAAGCGACTCCCCCAACACGCAGACCACGGTGCAATCGAGGTCGGACGTGCTTTGCAGCAGAGTCGCCAGCAAATTGAAAATGTGTGCTAATGCAGTGGCTGCCTTCACGAGCAATAAATCACTAATCAATCACATTTTAGAACGAAATGGCGGACATCATACGCATCGGTTAAAGTAAGAACAGGCTCTTCTGTGGAATGTCGCTTCCGTTCAGCCAGCTACCTTTTATGCTGAGAAGAACGCTCTCGTACAGAAGCCATGATGCACACCGTATCGTTGAAAATGAAGGAAGAAGTTTCCAGAGAAAGGCAACAACACAGCTACACAGCTGAGTCGACAAAATATCAAGCATCAACGAGAAGGTCTGAGCTTGTCTCGAATATATAAAGCGCTCCGCAGCTCTGTGCCGCACCGTTGCGCTGCACCATGGCTACATTACGTCCGTTGTGGAAGAGAGTACCTACTCAGTAAACGCTTCCGGAACTGGAGGAGAGGAAGCGAAAACACAAGCACGCGCAGTGCTTCCTGTGTTTTTCTTCATAAACGAGGACGAGTAGAGAGGTGCCGCACAACAAGACGTTGTACGAGTTCGTTCACCGTTGGACATGATAATCAATTCGCGAGGTGTCCCGGCATGCACAGGGGGGGGTTACTGTCGACACGCGCGGTAAACGGCAGCGGTATTTCACTCGTCACATGCACGACGTTTTTCTTAAGCCGTCTCTCCGTCCCACTTTTCTGAGTGACACCTTGTCAGCTATATGGCGCGGTACCGTGCTCCGAACCATTGCAATCTGTATTGTTGTCAGTAATGTGCACTTGCTCAGTGTACCAACACCTCCTTGCGGCTGCATCGGCTGCTATGAATTGCTTTTCATCCACATCAGTTAGGTGTACGGGACGCGCTGCCCGGAGGCCGTTCCTGCATTGGAAGCAATCTCCATCGTGAGCGAGAAGGAGAAGCAGACACGCGGAAGACCATCATGTATTACTTGCCCAACCGTAGTGGTCTTAGCATCGGCAAGATGCTTCCTGATCTGCTTCATAAGCGTTGCCCCAGACGTGTGCTTAATCAGGTCATCTAAGCGCGCATCCAAACACCAAAACTGTACACATGCAAGCCAAGTATACGTAGTAGTATGCCTCCAGTAGTATGCCTCCAAAATATCTACCAGAACCGCACAGCTCAACGAGCCCATTCGGTACGGCAGTGGTACAACACTGTGGTTTCCTCTGAACCCACAGATGCCGCAAACACTTGCGCGTGCGTTAGCGAAGCATGCACGCAACACACATCGTATGAAGTCGTACCATTGTTACGGCTCTTGTGCATACCGCTAAAGCACGTAAATCACACTTACATTATGACTGTGCGCTCATGCTGTACCACAACCCTTACACCAAGACCTATATGACTTTTCGGTGCACGTACCCTGTGTAACAACGGATTCGTTGGGAGACATGCCTGAATGCATTCCAATTCACAAGTGGTACCACTGGAATCAAGACTATGCGGGTGAGCGTGCGCGCACGCACGCATGTGCACTAAAAAGGGAGTCGATGGGAAACATGCCCGAATGGGTTCCAATTCACAGATATGACCAGTGGAATCGAGACTATGCGGCTGTGCGTGCGCGCACGCGTAAAAAACATGAAGGCGTGTCAGGACGTTTATACCATCAGTGATTCCTTGAGCGCGCTCCACCGTTTTGCCATTCAGAATTTGTATGCTTCTTACGCTGAAGCGCGAGTGAATCTGCTACGCGAAGCGCGGTTAAGCGTTCGTTTCAGGAGTACAATTGGAGACTACCGTACGTGGCCGTGGAGACAGTGCGCAGAAGTGTGTGAATCCGAACCACACGGATTTTTTCGTCCTGGGCTTAGCACTGTGACTACTGCAGAGTGAATAAAATTAGGAAGTATGTGGCGCTCCAACTTCTTCACGGCACACAACATTTAGTGGCGAGTGCATGTTGCACCAGATTACACATCTGCTAGTGAGCGCTTTAAAAAATATGATCAGGACGTGATTTGCGGGGTGTCTACTTACCCACAACAGTGGCTGGTACTTTCAGCTGTCGGCCGTGACTGTTTCGTGCAGAAGTCTACATCTGTTTTCATCATGAACCTGTGTTCTAATGCAAGTCCCACGGCGAGGCTGTGCTGCCACCGTAGTGCGACACATGAAAAAGTTTCCTGTTCCTCAGGTGGCAAGTCCAGCCGATGGTCGTAGCTCGAACGTGGCGGTCATCGATTAGTTAACACTACAGCTCTTTCCTCAGTGTTCCCTGAAACCGTTTATCTGCCGCATTTCCCCGAGTATCCCCGTGCACTCCGGACACGCACGCTGGTCACGTTTCACCCTTCTGCTGAAAGGGTTGCTGAACAGCGTACCGTTCACCTGCGCATATTTGCGACAGGCAAGGTCGAATGCACATTTCTTCACAGCGTGCTTTTCATGGAAAAGAACAAGCTGCCCAAATGCACATGTGTGAGTACGTTGGCTGGGACAGCTTACACCGTCAGACAAACGCAGTTGAGAGGTATGGGTTACAGGTACGGTGCCTGCGTTTACGTCATGAACTTTTTGTATATTGTGGTTCTTGATACTGAACGTAGCGACGGATGTGGTCCCTTATATAAATATGCGACCATACGTCTTCAAGGAAGTCCACACGTACTCGCTTGCATACAGACACGTAGCAAGAGTTGTATGAGTGGTCACAGGAGTGGTGGTTTGCCGACGTCTCACCACTTAACCGTTATCAATTGCGAAAGAGGGTCCCATTGTGTACGCTTGATTAGTTCGCTGTAGCTGAACAAAGAGCAAATCGATTTACTTTCGGTTATGCTAAGCCAATTATAACTATGTTGAGCCGCGAACGCAAAAGCAGACCGCAGGGCGTCAGCCACTGGCAGTAGGGACCCCTGCGACCGATCACCGCAAACCTTACGAGGTGTTCCTGGCCGCCCTGTTCGTGTGAGCGCACTGCTATGTCTTTCTGAAAAGCAGTGAACTTTAAAATACAAATTGCGCCGGACACGAAGTCACGTGCTGACCGCAGCAACTGTCAAAATATGACCTTGTTAAATACGTCTGAAAGCGTCATCTTGAGGAAAGATGCAATAGAGGGATCGATTTCCGGGGACGTGAGACGGGACCACTTCGTGTCTCCGAAGACATCGGTTTAGTCTGGAGCTTCCGTCGTGAAATGCCACACATGGAGGGCGCTGCGCTGCAGTCGACAGTGTGGATATAATATGCATTCAGGGGCACAAATAGTGCTGCTTTGAAATTGTTAGCTGCATCTTACGAGAAATGTCCACGTAAGCGTGATACGCTATGCGCTACTGCGTGCACAGCCGCGTGTACCTACCCGCGCAAGGAGACGCATCCATTCGAGCATGCGTATTACCCTGGTGTCCACTCATCCTTCCATTTGGGTGGAGGTCCGCCTCCGTCTCCCACCTTTGATATCAAACCTTCTACAAGGGATCGTCGAATGCGTCGCTATAGCATCTTAAAGAGTGTGTAACACAGATCACTGCAGCTGACACTGCGCTTACCGTGAATTCATCATTAGGGCCTTCTCTTATTCAACCAACCAGGACACCTGCGTACGATAGGGGCCGCTTTTCTCCAAAGCCACGAAGCTGTGAAGAAGAACTGCGCCATACAAGAAAGAGTATATAGTACGGGAGAAATCTTGCACACATACAAAGCACCCGGCAAAAACCTTAAACGTGTGTGGTTTACGCACACGTCGGCGTTGTGGTGACGAGCGCAGCACCCTGGTACCCTCTTCTGTAGATATACGGTAGAAGTCTGGGACGCACCCCCAGCGGCGTATATATGCCTTCGAAGGCTCTTGGATAAAGAGCCTTCAGCGCCACCCTGCTGTGCAAAGCGTGTGCACGCTGCGGATCGCCATGTGCAGATAGAGCCCTACTCCCTATGACTGCCTTCATTATTTCTTAGTATTACGGTTTCACTGCAGAGGCCTACAGACGAGTCACTCACAGCACGTGTGCGGTCCCAAGCACAGGTGCGAGTGACATGCACTGCCATGTGCAGATGGACGTGGTACTATAATTTCAAAAAACCTGTTCCCATGACTGTCTTCATTCCTTCTTAGTTCCACGTTTTCACTGCGGAGGCTTACATACGTGTCAGTCACAGCACGTCTGCAGTCCCAAGCACAGGTGGGTGTGACACGTGCGCAGCGTCTGTTCGCAGTGGCAAACGGTCACGCACGGCTGATTGATCATGGCTGTAGCCGTAAGAGCTTGATCTGTGTCACCACTATCAGCGTAGCCTGTTACGGAATACAAGTAGTTATGCCTTTTGCAATATGGGTTCTCAAAATGTTGGTTTTGTCGGAGTGTTGCTCAAGGGGCTCGACGAAATTGGTGCCTGTCTGAGTAAATCGCACCAAGTGCAGTCACGCAAAGCATACACGAACGTTAGCAGACGCCTCTGTTCTTGATGAAAGCTCAGGGAAAGCACACACGAGGTCAAAGGTGAAGCCGAATTTCTTACGCCAGCTGGCAAAAACTATCTATGTGCATCCACGCGTCACAAATTGTATACACACCAAGCGAGTACCCGCCTTAGGAATAATGCGCACACGCGGAATGCTCTTTCATAGAGTTGCCACGGACGGTTTCCCGTACACGTGCACAGTGGCGTCCGCCTTCGTCTGCCGCACGTGTCCGCGTTCTTCGCGAGCGGAGCCGAAGCTACTTCCGAGCGCCGCTGTCTCTCGCGAATCGCTCAAGTCACGGGACCTGCCAGGATCATCTGAGCAAGCACGAAAAGAGGTGCATGGAGTCTAATGCATGCGGACGTCTCTCATAAATGGTCAACGGTACACTCCCCGTGGTGCTCGCAGCTGCCAGGGGTGCTAACAGGAACGACTGAAGTGGACACGAGGCTTCTGCGACACGCACAAGGTACAGGCAGCCGCTGGACTACAAGCGAGCCCTCGTCCACCAGCTAATTCTTCGCCGTTCGACTCTTCTGCTCCAAAAGAATGTCACCAGTTTCTCTGCGCAGTTGCGATATCAACATCTCCTCACAGAACCTGTGGTTATTTCTATAAGCGGCAAGAACTCAGGATGATCTTTCACTCCTAGTAACAGCACGTATGCTCTTTGTGCAACATTCTACCTCAAACACCTCTTCCTCTGAACGCGGTCTACGGTATGATATCTTGCCTCCGCCAAAAAGCAAGTACGGTTTAACTCAGAATCTTCGAGCTTCCGTCATGACGACTCCCCTTCTGCGAAGTCAATTCCACGCCATCGCCGTAGTTCACCGCAACAGGAGGAGTCGTACGGTGCACGAAATTTTTATCGCCTTCGCGCACCCCAACCGGATCGTGATGCTGGCGAAGAGTCGTTCCTTTTACTCCCTTCAAGCTAGAGGACACGGATCAGACGAAAAAACGGAGTACGTGACTACTTGCAAGGCAGGGCTCCAACAGTACAACGCGCTGTACTTTCTTGAATAAAAGTCACACCCGCCAGTGCTGCATGTAAACGATGCGGCCTGCTGGCTTAACACCATGTATCTACAGCCAGTGGCCCCCCTTTAGCTGTACACTTCACCCGAAAAAACCAGTACGGCACTGATACGTACTAGTGAAGTACTGACTTCCCCTTGCTATGTGCCGCTTTATGGGCTACAGAGTAAATGGTAGCTGTAAAATCATCCGTTAGCTAAGCGTCGTTAGAACTCGTGCAGTTCACTTTTGCCACTGACGATGGCGGTTCTCTTGATTTCCTTAAGGGCGCGGCGCTCCCGGAAGAAGGTGAGGATACCGCTGATGTTGTCACCAGAGTTGAGGTCGAAGGCTGCATCCAGGATACGGAAAAGGGCTCTTTCAGGACGTGAGTCGCGACGGAGTTCGGCGTGAATGAAGCTGGCGACATATTGCGGCGTCATCTCCCTTGGTTCATAAAGGCCTGCATTCCACATGCGGTTGTTCTACACGCAGGATTTTTCTTCTCGGTTAAAATGTCAAATTCTTCGCGACGTCTACGATTACGGCCTGCAACATCACTAGCAAGCTGACTCCTCAAAGACGCCATAAAGGCTGGGGCGGCACCACTGCAGAACCCCCGTACCCACTGAGAACTACTTGTTGCACACTTAACCACCTTTCTCGTGCGTCCTCTGGAGAGCTGTAGGCCCAGACCGACCTCTCCACATATTGTTCTCAACCAAAACTGGTCTAATGGTTCGCATGCTTGTCTTAACAAAGCCTGAGTTGATCGCCAGAGGGCTACTTCATCTTCCCACGTAAGCTTACCATCACAGGCGATTAGGAGGACATCAGATGTTTTAGCCACAAAAGAGCGCACGTCTGGGACTGCTGTTATCAGCTGCTTATCCAGAGGCTGGTGAGGGTTTTGCTTCATGTCCTACAGGGCAGTAGCACGCAACAGTGCCACTTGAGCTTTTAATCACCGTACAATACAAGGACGTAAGTCTAACGATAGCTTGCTTGTCTGCGCGGCCCATGAAGAGGATATGACAGTCTATTCATAAGACAGGAAGTGCAGCAACACCCGAAATTGTTTAGTCGCGTTTCAGCGATGGCAAACAATGTGCTCTCTTTAAGTCGGCAACCGCCGTGCCACACGAACCTGCACGAGTAGTAAACGGAAAGGCGACGCAGAGTTTATTCGTTAACACAACCCAGCACCACGGCTCACAATTTTCGGGATGACGTGTTGTTACTGCACCTCTTCTTGCTCTGCCTGTCCCTGTGCGTCTACACTTACTGCGTCGCCGAAAGCTCTGGAGAGAGACATGACTCCATTGACACGGAATGTGTCAGTATAGTCTATAAATCCGCCTGCGTTAACGATTCGCTGCGCTTCGGCTGCAACGCTCGGCTTATGGTCGCGAGAAAGACGAGTGTACTTCCCGTTTTCATGGATCAGCAATGCACGGGAATCACCTACACCAGGGTAATCGCACAGCCGCACATCCATCACATCTGCTCGTTTGCTCACCCCTGCACAGACGACGTCAGGCATACTTGCACACTGTGCGGGGAGTACATCACGACGAACTATGCTACGAACGCATTCCGGCGGCGACTAAAGCCCATAGCGTCTTCATCACCACGCCCTGCGTATCTGTCGTCTTGTGCTTTCGAGGGAATTCTGTACCTATGTTCGCCACAGTGAGTCTAAAACGATTTTCCCCGACACCAAGCCGAATTTTCTTTCGTGCGGGGCGAGGCGGGCACGTCGAAATGTTCACACCGCGACGTCCTCTCTTCGCTTCGTCTTGACAAATGAGTTCGGCGGCTGTCTTGAAGGTCTGGTCGTCTTCCGGCACGATCTCCCGCCCAACGACAGTCACCACTTCTGGCTCCAAGACACGCTCAATAAAGACCAGAACTCCTGCAAAGTGGTGGCCACAAGAATTCAGGACCCGATGCTGGCACATCATTCCTAAATGTGTTACAGCGTGTCTCAACTAAAGAGGGGCGGTTGTGCAACACGCGTCTCGGTGGAGACGTTTCTGGATTTATAGCACCGGTACTCACTCGTCCAGGCCTATATACATCGGGACCCGTAGAGGCTCTCCCTTGTACCCCATGCCCTTGCTTCAACTGGGAGGCTCTTGGACAACAAAGAAGACGATAGGCGCATGGTACCGGAGCGTCCGGTCGGGTTTCTTTTCTTGTCTCGGCTTATTGCTCAACACGTCAGATGATACAACATAAGCACAGCAGTAAGGCTTCCGGTGTCAGTTGGGCAACAGTGTAGCGGGTCAGTCTTACACATTTCATACACGCAGTACACTCGCGCTTGCTCATCCGTCTACTCCCGACGTCCAAAAACTAAGGTCACGGACTTGCTCGGACGCCGTTGTCGCCTCGAGTAGGGACAAATATTGCTTAGGAACCTGGCGTACCCTTCGTAGCTAGCCCTGTGGCTAAGCGCCGACAAACGCACTACGACGCTGTTCTTCCGTTGACACAAATCTACGCATGAAGTGTCAAACACACGTGGCTGAAAACACACCCAGGTATATACGTGCTTGCGAATGCTGACATACCTGTTGCGCCGGAGCGACCGATTCCGGGGCTTCGAAGAATAGCAGCGTCTAAGCTGAGGCAAGCGTCTGTGATTGTTTGGGCGTCAAAGGTCTCAAGATGTCCTGTATCAACAGTCAGTGGCCCGAAGGAACAAAAAATCTCACGTGTACATGGCACGGGGCAACCCCGCGGCCTACGGGCATCTTTTCAGCTGGTGTACGCTTTTGGTGTGGCAGGTGGATGGAGGCTGCGCGCCTGTTAGTTCGAATGTTCGCAACAGTTCAGGCCTGCGTGCTGCCATCTAGCAGGAAACCGTTCAAGACTATCCAGAACAGCTTCCAAGACCCGTGAGCAACCCACTCCTGTACAAAGCGGGCGCATCAATGCCGTGGCGACAACAGTGCACTCAGGCTCACCAAAAAAGCGGGCCGCATTCTTCGCAGCGAATTGGGCAGCCTGGTGTCCGCCGTGGCCATCGAATATGGCCTCGAAGCAAGCGTTCGGGTGAGTCCTTGACGTGACGTTAACCACGAGTGCCTAGAGACAAAAGAACCAAAACTCAGGACGGCCTAGCATTCCACTCAACTTTTTCTTCAGGAACTTCGACCACCCGATCCATCCGTACGTAGAAAAATTTTAACATACGTAATGGGTCTGCGCGCACACGTATGTGCGACTCGGGCAGCGTGTGGCAACCCTGGGGTACGTGCCTCGTCACGTAAGCTTTCCACAGTACATCGGCAGCGCACGTAGAATGCTAACCTGTGTATGACGAGAAAAGCCGCAGTACGCTTCCTGATTTCTACATCGGGCTGCCCTACTCCCTCTCTCTGGCAATGCGTACGTGCCTCGAAAACACTCCACTCTGCAATGGCATGTGTCTTTTCTAAAGGTGTTCCCCCAGAGGCTTGTGCAGGTACCTCCTTTGCGTAGCCATGCCGGGTAAAGATTGCTTGTTATCTTCACTGCCTTCAAGCGTGACTGCGAACCATTTTGGACGTGCTGCTGCTGTAAGCTCACGTCCTCGTCGGTGGGTCTGCGACCAATCATTGTACATGCATAAGCGGACACGTAGCCCCCCGAGTATCGGACGTAGGTTTTTCTTGTTTGCTGTTCAAGCGATCGGTCGGAGAACTGTTCGAACTCTTCTTCAGAGCCATCAAAGCTGCCAGCGAAGTCGTCTACTCCATCTGAATCGACATCTCTCAAAGTCCGGCGAGGCAAGCTTAAAAGTACTGTAGGGACCGCTCCCTTCGGCGCAGGGAAAAGCGACGTATACACCTTCTCCGTTGCTACTTCGTCAACGGGAGAGATGACACGTACGCCCCCAAAATGCAGTGATTCTTGGCGTGATTGCGCCCTCGACCGCTTGCGCGCCACGTCTTTCCACCGCTGGCGAACCTGCTGATTTCGTCTTTCCCAGCGCCTGCTGAGAACTTCCTCCTCCATTCGCCGACGCTGCAACAGCACCGCATGCTGCTCTTGCGGCGGAAGCCCACCAAGATCCTTCGTTACGTCCGAAATTGGCAGGTCACGCGGGTACATACTAGAATGGGGTCCAAGATCATCCGGGCTGCTTTCGTCTTCCAGACGGAGTAATCTCCGCACTCCCCTCCCTCCAACCACCGCATGTCTGTCCTGATTTTTCTGAAGGGCGTCATTTCCCACCAACTTCCGCCATTGGCTACCTGGCCTTCTTCCTCCCAGGTGTAGCCTGGGTGAGACGAAGCAACGCAAAACCTCAGAGACTGCTTTGTGTCCGGTTCCACTCTGCTGCGGCATAGATGTACAATTCTGAAATGTCCACCTACTGCGCGTCGTGGAGAGAAACGGTTGTTTGACCACGTCTGTATTTTTCACAAGCGAAGAACCGCCCGCCGCCTTTGTCACCATTGAAGGTCCACCCGCGGCCGGGTTCACGGGTGAATTTTCAGCACGATGGAGGCTTCTTCGTTGACCTGTTTGCCCGGTGAGCACCCCTGGTGCAGCGTCGGCTGTCATTGTGAGGTCATATTCAAGGACGATCCACGGGTTGGGCGAGTTAGATGAGGTACCCGTGGGGACAGCTACTATCGCACCGAGGCGCGAGACCTGGAGGCTTGCGAAGGTCACAATGAAGAGCAAGTTGGAAATGCGTCTGAGACCTACGGCCGGCGTGGATATACCGGAACTGGAAAGTAGCTTTTCCATTGTCAGAGAAGAGGTTGCTAGGTATGCAAGTGGGCCAGTGAGGGTGAAGGTGATTAGGATCACTAAGGAAAAGCACCTCTCCGGCGCAAACAGCAACTCAGAACTTGACTGTTTGGCCATGTGAGTAACTGGTGCCTTGGCCTTTTCACACGATAGAGGCACAAAAGCGTCTTATGGCAGCCTTCATCTCAGCATCCTCGTTGAAGAGCTGCAACTGTCGCATGCAGAGGAAGATATCGTTAGAGGCACGGATTCTGTCGTATCAATGAGGACTTTTTGGCATTAAGGCTTGCTGGAAAGTGCGAGCGACGTGCCCGCTCACGTGAGAGTAAATTCGTGCAGAAAAGGCCGCAGTTGCGGAAAAGCGTACAACTTCGCCTTACGTTTCTCAGGTGCACAATACACTACGCATGCAATATAGAAAGGTGTTCTTCCCTGTGGACGGAGTCTTGTACAACATCCATCCGCAGAACGTCTAGCGTGCTCGCTTGCAGCCCTGGACACGCGCAGGAAGGAGACTTGTGGACGCAGACGTCTAGACGCATGGGCGCCCCGTCTAGTGAGAGCATCAGGTATCATGTGAGAATGTAAAGACGCTGAGTACGCATGTACACAGGTGTCGTATCCCTGCGTGCTGAGATGCCGCGGCACACTCAAAGCGTTGTTTTGTGTTATGGCCAAAGTAGCATGCTTAGTAACGCATGCGTCTTCAAAGCAGACGAATTTTTAACATTTCCTGAGTCAAAGTGTAGACACACATGGGCGATGTCCTTGGAGTGTCTGCAAATGCAGAGCACCACCGCTGTACCTACGCATCCGTTTGTAATGCAGCAACTACCTCTGCAAATGCCCCTCCAGACGCTCAGGGACGTAAACGTCAAAGGAGCTTCCTCTTAGCACTTTCGTCCCTCGATCTCGCGCAGCATCGCTGCATAGTGGTGGTCGCCTTAGTCGGCATTGCACGCGAGAGCGCAGCGGGTCGGAGGGAACATTCCAGCAGCAGGGAAGGGATGTTTCTTCCCCATTGCTCCTGCCGAACAACGGCAGGCGCGGCATATGCAGAATACGTAGTTCTCGTGAGGCTTCTATTCTCCCCTGTGCCCGCTAGCTCAATTGTAGGTCGACACAAGTATGGCGCCGACATGTACTTTCAGCCGAGTTGCAACGAAGATGCTGCCTTGTGCAACAAAAGAGTGTAGCTTCGAGGATGGTAGATCATCTTACAAGTTTCACGTATCTGTCACACTGGATCCCCACAGAGAATATGATATTTGCGACACTAAGGATCTGCACGCATGCATGACTGAAGTATCAATTCAATTCTCGTATTCGCAAGTTCTGCGAGTGCACGTGACGACATACTGAGAATTGGACGCCACTTCAACGGAGTCTGCAGACTCTCGCGTGGCAGCACAGACATGTGTAAGACTCCGAGCAGATCTGCAGCGTGACCTAGAAGAGAGCCTCGATACACTTCTGAATCTGGTCGCACGCAGGGCAACGTGCCCGGTGTATTGTCCGCCACATCTTTTCACGTGCACAGTAGTCCAGTCCCCAGTCTCGAGTAGTGTGTACCAATTCTTTGCGCAAGAATACGCTGGGAATGTCCCAACTGGAAACGAGTGCACTGTTCTTGGCCTTAGTCATAAGCTTTTACGCCCGTGTATAAAATAATGGTACGGTAGCATCCACATTTTGGTAGGAGTTATAAAGGCCGTACCAGCGGCACTCGCAGATAGAAGCGGGAGCATGCGGCTACGGCGTGTGGAGCCCAGCAACTGAAGCCGCACGGTCGCAACGCCGGCTTGCATTCAGTGGGCGAGTCGCAGCAAATGGCCTGGGAAGTAGTACGCACGGGAGCAGCGCGACGCAAAACAGCAGTCACATTCCAGATCCCTCTGAGGAGAGACCGAATTACTGTTTTCGGTAACACGTAGTACGGGATACATGGCGTCTAACGCCGGGATGCTTCATCATATGTGTTGTCGGTGCGAAGGGTAACGATATCTTACAGCTTTTCCCCCCAGTGGACACGAGAGTGGAGAATAGAAAATGTAACAGGGAAACGTTGACAGCGCAGGTCGTGCCGTACCGCCGACAAGCACTAACAGGACTTGTAGGGGCATCCTGCGCAAGAGCATCGTCATTGAATCGCGGTCGGATGATGCGAGCGAAGAAGAGACTGGTGCTGCGCTCGTGCTAGAGGGCGGCAGGCACTCACATGACACCGCGCTGGGCACAAAAGCGAAGAACAACCCCCAGGAATGCCTCCATTCGCAGCTATGGCACCAGTGCAGCTTTAACAGACAGTTTCAACGTAGATATTTCGCACTAGGTGGCGACTTCACACACAGTTTGCAAGGTAGGGGTGCCGAATTGACTGTTGAATGGCACGAGATTAGCACCCACCGGGTGAATGGAAGCAATGCAGCTCTTGCGTTGTAGACGACAACGCCGTACAAAATTAGCAAATGAAAGATCTGCCAGAGTGGATAGCGATGGCTCCACTGCCAGCTTTTATCTAGTAGATGGCAGCACAAGAGTGAGCAAGAGGAGGAAGAGTGGCACAACGGCAGGCACGTACTGCGCAGTAGACGAAAGCAATGCAGCTCTTGCGCAGCAGCCTTTGCCACTGCAGCTCCAATGTAGTGGATGGCAGCGATGTACAGAGTTATGAAGGAAGGAGGCGCCAGCTCGAATACACACACAAATCAGCGGGGGCAGCAGGCTGAGCACGTAAGGAAATGATCTCGTCTCGCCACTTCCTCACTTCAAATCCACAGTAGGTAAACCTGCCGGCGGCGTTGAGGATGCAAAAGGGCGGCGCGTGGGCGCACGGCCAAAATCACAAACAGTGAAAGCTATAGTAGCAATAGCTTGTAAGAAGTCTGTCCGAGGACACTGGTGACCTTTTCCAAGAGTCACTCACAGAGCAGCCGGAGAATACACGAATTTCTGCTTGAAATACATCAGACCTGGCACCTGCGGCTGAAGGAGTGGCACGGAGCCAGAACGGGGGGACATACGTGACAGATATTGTCGGCAGTTTACGGTGGTCTTTCGTCCAGTCTGCTGCGGGCGCATCAGCGCAAGACTTAAAAGTGCCAACTGTGGAGATACCGCTTTGTACGTTGTGGTATTCACGCAGTTGCTTTGCATCCATGCGGTCCCGCTCGTAGCAGACGGTTCACTGCTTCACTTGTTGTCAATTGCGTAGCACTGTGCGACGTGGACGTACCGGGCAGCAGCGTTTACGGCAAAGCGCGCATTCAACTTTTCCCGTTTCCCCCCGTAGGCATTGCCTGCACTGTTGTTCGGAGATCCACTGCAGTCGTCGTGGGAGGAAAGGAGGCACACCGAGGGCATGGAGCTCATAGCGTACTTCAGCGGAAAGCGGTTGACGTGGACCATGCAGTTCAGGAGGGGTTGACTCGGATTACGCAAACTGTGGAGACAAACACTCAACCTGCACAAATCTAAAGAGATGGCGTACGTGCTAAGCAAGAATCGCAACATTAGAATGGATAAAAACAGAAAATGTCGTCACCTGACCTGTTGAGCCAATAAAAATAGACAGCTAGGTGGGTATAAGCTCACAAGTTTGCCATGTTCAGACTTCAGGGATCATCATACCCAGCCGTCAGCGTCTGGGCGTGCGTGCTTCTTCGGACGGGTACGCCGTGGAGAAGCTTAAGCCGCCTGCTCAGCCAGCCGCCGTGCAGCGCCCGCCGTCCACGGTGGCGCGGTGTCTACCGCGGCGGGGAACCAAAATGAGACACAGCGCCGGGCAGTCGCGCCAAAAACTCGGTACTGGGCCTATGCGTACGCTCACCCAGGGGGCATTCACGACCACCCACGCAATCGCGTACGGCCATCCAAAATGCACAGTAACCGGTACCGCGTACAGCTCGGCTAATTGTGACCGGATGTTTAGAGTTTGCATACGCCTTTCTATACAGCTGCCACGACGTGCGTGAAGATAGGAACACGTAAACGTATGGGCCGGAAGAGCTCGCGCACGCCTTTCTATACTGTTGCCACGACGTGCGTGAAGATAGAAACACGTACACGTATGGGTACGAAGGAAGCCATCAGTACCTCGGATTCGAAAAGGATATATGCTATTCTCACTGAAATGATCCACACCGGGTGCTCTCCAGCGTCGAGCAACACTAGTGGTGCGCTACCGCCACGGAGCACTGTGGGTATATCCAGCTCTCTTTGCCTACGAGGGAGTAGCCCCTGCTCTGCCTGGTTCGTGCGAAACAGGACGAGGGCACGGGAGCCTTTCAGGTAGAACGAAATCTCGGAACGCCGTTGCTCGTACATCAATCGTTCCGGGACGCTGGACAAATGTGATGGCTTCATGAAACCATCCTTGTCTCTAGAAGGATGGTTTCACACGCGCCCTGCAGAGGGACACGTAATCCTTCGACACCATCGAGCCCGTACACGTTTATAAATAAAATCTACTTCAGTGCTGGCTCTGGAAATCAGCCTTCGGCACGACTGGAACAATCACGCCCAGTGTATTACAGTCTCAGTCTTTAAGTATCTGTGCATCAAATCCATTCAACGCAGCGCACAAGACCCCCTACATTCCGCGGACACTAACGGCACCCGGAAGTGGAGCACGCCGCCTCGCGCCCAAGGGATACGTGATGATCCCAATCAAATAGACGAATGTGCACTCGTCTTTCGCCGTACATGAGGCCAGGAAAGCGTTCGCCTCTTCCATCGCTACAAAGAAAACTATTCGTATTCTTTCAAGTTTCTGCAGGCGCGTAGGCGGCGGTAAGGACGTGTACGAGGACACGGAGATGCTGCACTCATCCGCATAATCGTAGGGGAAGGCCCACTTCCACTCCAGGCGACAGTGCAGCATTTTCAGCGTTTTGGAAGGCAATGTCCACCATCCAGGACCTTAACGTAAATCGACAGCCTCTCACCGAACGAACTGTCGAGCCGCCAGGGAATACTGCTCCGTAAGCGTCACCTTTGAAGGGCTGCAGGTGCATACCTGTCAAATCAAAGGCTTACATCCGCAACAAAATTGTACGCAGCTATTAACTCTTCCTCTGCACCTAACTTGCAACACTCTTCACGTGCAGATGTACAGCCATAAGAGCATATGAAACTGTATGCGCAACGGGAGTTGTCCGCGTTTATAAAAAAGTGGAATTGTGCCATGGTGAAAGACGTGGCTCAGGATCGTTATACTGTCGAGTCACAGGTGGAGAGCTGTACGTTCGGAATAAATGAGCGTGGACGCGCAATACATCAAAAGAACCATCTCGTAATCAGTCGAACAAGGTGCCACCAGCAAAAACTTAAGGTGCTCGCGAGAGTGGGACGTTGATACATTCGTAGTGAAGGTGTACCTCTGTTTCTCAAAGTTAAGGTCCTTTTCTCCTAAACAAAGGTGAAAATGAAAGGTAAAGTCTCAAGAGCCACCTGCAGTTGTCAGACACGATAAACGTTTAATTTATCTGCCCGGACCCGTCTGACACTTGACTTTTACCACGAAGATCCTCGAACATTTCCTGATACGCTGGTGTAATACAATGCGTTCGCACTCACAGATGCAGTGGCTACCGTGAGCGAGAATCAAACACGGGTTGACAAACCATGTAGTGTCAATTGAATGAAAGGCTCCTAAGCAGAGCAGGAAGGCGCAGTAACCCTAGCGATTGAATGTGACCGAACGATACAGTATAGTTGATGGACCTCGCATCTGCAGAGGCGCTGTAGCCGGAGCGATTGAATGTGATCAAGCGACACAGGATAGTTGACGGACCTCGTGTCTACGACGTCCCTACACGGTCGCGAGCAGAGTACTAGCAATGAAATCCCTTACTCTGCAGAAACACCAAGCCGCAGCTGGGGTAAGCTCGTGCAGCTGCTTCATGGAGCTACTACGCAGGCTCGCGTACAACACACGTCACCGTACCTCATATGCTACAGGGAGTGTGTACGCGTTAACAGGAAGGCTTTTGCATTATCCGCTTCTCAGTGGTCCACAATTTTGCAAGAGTGCCGTCGCTGGGCACCCTTGCTTTATCCGCGAGGTGTAAAGCGCTGGTTTCTGCTCGGCTGATTCGTGAGGAATGAAAGCGCTTCCACTAAACGACTCCAAGTAGAGTCTGACCGGACCGAGCGGATCTCTTCCGTTCGTTGTCGTATTACGTTGCACACCACGTGTGCCCACCTACCCACGTCAGAAGGTGATATTCAACTAACTGCGAGCCATGCACATTAGAGGGGGGTAAAACAAAAATGTTAGCCTCTGGTTATGAGACGTGTGACCTGGTTGGTTGAGTGCAGTGATGTGTCACGGTCAGCCACTACAACAACATGCGTATATTCCGACGTCAGAAGGTGATATTCAACTAACTGCGAGCCATGCACATTAGAGGGGGGTAAAACAAAAATGTTAGCCTCTGGCTATGAGACGTGTGACCTGGTTGGTTGAGTGCAGTGATGTGTCACGGTCAGCCACTACAACAACATGCGTATATTCCGACGGGCTTGCTCGCTTTCCCGTACAACTGACTGGCAGGCGGGCAAGGCAAACTATACGATAATCAGCCATTGACGCTTACGAGCATCATCCAGGTTTAGACGGGTCTATGTCTATTCAACACTAAAGCGGTGCAAGAAGCATTCCGTCATTCGTGTACCAGCATACGTAAGCGACTCGCTTGTCCCGGCAAGCAAAAAAACCTATTTCCTCCACGTAAAAGAGAGCACCTGGTAAAGACTTTCTGTAGGACTGCACACAGAGAGAGGTACCAATAGGCTGCATACAGTCGCTGTGGTCTATGCTGGAAATAAATTCGTCTCTGTGCGAAATACGCACAGGACTTTAGACACACGGATTGCACGTAGCGGATACAACAAATTCACCAGCGTACGTGGGTGCGACGAGCGTAGCTTACAACTGAATACAGGGAGCTGCTCACGTGCACGTGAGCAGGTGGACACCTTATGTCGGATACAGCTGGCGTCGCGAATCAGCCCTCAGGAGGGCTTCATGACTATGCGTAGCTGTGTGAACGGCAGTCCTTCCTGGTACAAGGAGACGTAGATAGGGGTACTCACATGAAGATATTTAAGCACAAGTGTATACACACAACGTGTTTAATTTCCGTTGTGGGTATCTGTACTTTGTGGCATTTCCAGAAAAACGCAAAGAGCCCTTTGGAAGTGCTGATGTTGGGTGTCTTCCCCTGGCGAGTCAAGGACGAGATATTGTCCAGAAAAAGGTATCCATCTGCTGGCAAACGAAAACAGGGCTTTCACGTGCATGTGAACCGACAGTCGAAGAACTGCAACTACAGGGAAGAAGGTCCCAAGAGTAGGGGTGCTGGCAGTCTGAGCTGGCAAGCAGCACACCTTCGTCTACACCTTGGGCAGAACGCGTTTCCTTGTCACTTCTACATGGCTCTTGTCCTGCGGCCCCCTATAGACGTAAGCAAAAAGGGAACTATTTGGGTAGATTCGGAACTGTCTCTTTCAGGGGTGAAAGAATGTGCTTCAAGCAGTCAGATCTCCGTTGGACCCATATCTCTGATCGTGCAGCCCAGCTTTCTGCGTGCTCCTGCGATCAACAAAGTGCACTCAGATGTTTCGTAGTCCTGCGTGGGTGGATGCGTGGTTCATCCCGTTGTACTCCCGTAGGACTCACAACTGTGTGGTTTTGTACGCTCAGGTTCTGCGAGCTGTTGCGAAAAAATGTTTCCGTCGCGTCTGCCACGGAGTCGCGAGCCTCGCCCCCAAATCTTCGTGCGGTGCCTTCCGAACTGTCTCTATACCGTGTGGGATCCATGTCTCTGCCCGTGCAACCCACTTTTCTTCCCGTTGCAAACAACAAAATACACCCAGAGATATGTCTTTCTCATGCATGGCTGGATGCGTGATCCATCCCGTTGGACTAACGTGTGTCTGTGTTTGTACCCTTATCTTCGTGGTGCTGCTGCGTAAAAGTGTTCCCTGCTGGGGCGCTTCGGCCATAGAGCCGGCAGCCTCGCCGCCAACTCTTCGTGCGGCACCACCCCGCTTGCGTTTATGCATCCGTCTACGTGTATGCTTCAAGTTCATTCAACTTCGTTCGTCACACACATAGGCGTTCACGTATCCCGTAGTCGTCACCCCCGACGTTTGCTGCTGGAGGGCGACTCTCAGTTGTTCTCGCCTTCAGAGAAGCACGTTGCTGAAACAGCTGTACAGTCTAACATGATGGAGCCCGAGATGTGCAGGTGTTTCTCTGCTGACCCCTATTAATGTTGTCGGCAGTGCGATGCCCCTTATCTACTTCCTACATTCAACTACACGCTAAGCTACAGGATAATGTGGCTAGTGGTCGACAAAGTAACTAGTGGCACACGTCCGTAGCGTCGCTAACCCTGGCTCCATAATGCAATGCTATGGTTGCGTCTTCCTTTGTTAACGAGCACGGTCATTCCCTTTTCTTCTTTTCGACTTACTCTCGCCGGTGTGGCCTATTTTTGGGCGTGAAACCGTACTGTCGAAGCCTCTCTCAAGGACTGTGCAGCACAGAGGATCCAGCGGTGCGCCGGTCAGGTCTGCCCCTCAAACTGAGTGTATCCATCAGAAAGTTTACGTCCTTCTCTATTCAGCAGTGCTTTGAGTTCTGGTGCGTCTGGGTTCCTCCTGTCTGTCACCTATGCGGAACAGGTGGTGGCAGGTCTGTTCAAGGAGCCAGAGCCGCGGTGCGACTGCCGTGTGTCTTGTGGGCGACCCCTCTGTGCAGGTAATTTAGTCCCATGTTGTTTCCCTCGCTGTACTCAAAAGTAAACCGTCGCCGAAAATAAGGATTTCCTCCGAAATTTCCAGTGGGCTACAAAAGTACGCACAGGACCGCCGCTGCTGGCCTGCGTATGATGCACGTACAGCGTGTCACCTATCAGTCCATATACGACGTATGTATTCATACGAGTATATACGGCGACGAGGAGGCTCTCTACTGGTGCATGCCATCCCCGAGTTGAAAGGGTAATATCATAGCGTTTCGTGTTTTATTTGTCGAGTCCCCTCGCTCTCTACGGTTGTAGGCAGTACGGGTACCACGCGTGTGCCGTGGCAGTGTAGTGCGCACAGCCGCCTACGTCCGTGGTGCCGTGTGTGCCTTGCGGGGTTGGTTCCCCGCGTGTACGAGTAGTGGGGCACAGGTAATCAACATTTCACAGATATTCTTGTTGTCGTTGGTGTGCGTCCTTGGTGCCTTTTCCACCTTGTAATCCCCTGCATCTACGAATAGTCAGACACAGGGAGCCAACGTTGCATAGATATTCTTTACGCCCATGGTATGCGGTGCGTAACGTGGTGGTTTGTCGTCTGTACCGTGACATCCGGTTGGGCGCCCTATGCCATTCGGCGGTGGGAGCTTCACAACGGCGGCCTGGACTGTGCTCCACTGCGGTGAACTGCTCTTGATTTGTGTATCTTGACCCCCTCCGTACATCCATTTTCTTACGAGGCACTATGTGCTGACAACTTTGTCCACCCCCATGGTCCCGGAGATGCGTAGTTACGACAATGGATGCGGCTTGTTTGTTCCAGATGTTCACAATGCACCGTACCCTCCTTCTGTACCCGCTGTACGGACAGCAGATGGACAACAGACTCATAATACGGTATTACGGGAGGATTAGTGGCTTCCACTCGCGCAGTTCCGTCTCTATGCCCGAAGATATTGGTCATTGAAGGAGAACTACTGACGGAAGAGCGAGTATGCCGTGCATGCATCAGCGGCGCCGTTCCAGACGCATATAGATCCGTGTCGCATAACCGTAGATCACATGAGGAGCAGCGGCCACCACCTGGATGTGAGCGCAGCAAGCATCGGGAGCCACTGTCACTACAAGGACTTTCTTTGGTGTTAAGTATTTTCAACGTTGGTATATACAATAGTATTCTGCCACGCGGACGTGGAAGAGGGTACATGTTTCTTTGCAGTACGTGTATCCGGTATACGAAGCAACGCGGTTATGAACCGCCCCGCGATTGCGGTGTCTCTCGATTTTGATCGCATAGGCCTGTGGCCGGCTCCCTGCTCGTGTTCGTAGGGTTGTACTGAAAGGCGCACAGGGCTTGATGAGGGAGTCACAACGTCTTCTGTCTCATGTGACGCTGCAGAAAACTCAATACAGACGCGTCATACCGCCGATTTCTTTTGCCATGGTCATCAACTATGCGTGGTGAGTATGTTAAGTCACGAAGGAACTTTATTTCAATATGCGTGCGTAGGCGCCGCCATTGCGACTTTACGTCCGTAAATATTCAAAGTTGTCTTACCCGTCAGAACGCTGTTTCGAGTATACGTGCACGGGCGAGTACTGACAGACGTCGCATCCGTTCTGCATCACTTCTGTGTGTGTTTTCCAAGCTGCGTAAACACTTCCATTTGTTCCTACCGAACGATAAATTGCTTTGGCGCCGCGTAGTGTTCATGCAGACGTGCTGCCGCTGCACACGAGACTTCTGCTGTTTGTAACTATAATCGCGTTGACCCAGGCGTGGGAGGCGGCACGGGGCGGATCATGGATGGAATCGAAGCAGGGGAAGGGGCAAACATGGATTCTGTACGTGTAGTTGCCACTGCTGATGTCCAGGCAGACCTGCCTTCTGATCCCCATAAACAACCGAGCGCTCCCCCTGTCTGGTTGCTGCAACCGACCTCGGGAGGCACCAAGGGCCAGAGTATGGAGGAGGAATCTGCTGTGACACCTCCGGGGCACTCCACGGAAGGAAGCAGCCCCGTTGTTGCGCCGGCGGTGCAGAAGACGATGGGGACGCTGCCGGTCCAGCAGACAGCGGAGGAGGAGAAACGGCAACGCGAAACAAACATGGAAGACTGGAATAAGTGCTCCGCATTTTGTGGAGAGGAGGAGAAGCAGCACGTGATAGGACGAAAAGATTTCTGGCTTGCTGTGGGGGTATTTGTCTTGATTGGACTGAATAGTTTGATGGCTTGGAATGTGATGCTAAATCTCGCGCCGTACATGGCGGCGTCCTACTTTGGTGGGCAGGACTGTGGTAACACGTTTCTCGCGTGCTTCCAGGGCGCGTGTGTTATTGTTCAAGTCACGTTTATTTATTTTAACTGCAAGCCGAAAGCTCTCATCTTCTACGTTGGCGCCACTGTCAATGTCGGCGCTTTCCTTGCCGTAACTCCTGCTGCAGCGTACTGTTACAGAACGACTGCGCTGGTCCTCATCCACCTGATTTGCCTTATGTGGGGTGCTGCATCCGGAGCACTGCAAGGCGCTGGCTACGCTTACGCCGGGGCCTTTCCTGTCAATTTTGCAGTCTTCGTCTCTGCGGGTGAGACACTATATGCAAAGAAGAGGTACAGCTGAGCCTCGGAGCTGAAATGACGAGGAAAACGCATTGAAACGTGCACAACAAATGCCTTGATGGCGTTTCACAATCGGAATCAGAATTTTCGCTGCAGACAGCGTACTGACCGAGGCTGCAATTTAGACTGCTACGCACAGTAGCTACTGCGACTCTTGCAGCGCCCACAGCGCCAGGTGCTGATGCTTCGATAGTGGAAGTAACGACAGGAGTTTAGGAGCGAAAGTGAGGGTGGCGGAGGGGTTCCTCCATGCAGCAGCATGCGTGACAAACTAACCTGCTTGGTGGCTCCCCCTCTGACTTGCTCCAGTGCCTCTGCATTAGAGAGGAAAAGCGGCGACTTCATAGAATATGCGTGTGCGATCCTCTGGCTCATAAATTGTGGCACGCAGGGGATATAAATTTCCACCGCACCTTTGCAAGAACTGGACGCAGACGCACAGGTAGCAGAGTAGTGCTTGCACGCGTAGAGCGACGACTACCTGCGATAGTAGCTCGACCGTTTAACACAGGCAACACTTGCGTATATCTGTGACACTGTGAAGAGGAAAGTAAAACACACAAGCATTGGACGCACATCTTTATTCCAAAAGTATGTGTGGACAAGGGGCTTTGTTTGCACACGTGGAGAGTACATGGTGCCTAATGATGGTGAATTTGCTCGCATGAATAAACAAGCCACTACTTGTGTGTGTGGTGCTCTTACAGGTCAGGGAATCGCAGGGCTTGCTGCGTTTGCCCTCAACACATTATTAGGTTTTGTCTTCTTTGACTTGAATACATACACGGGGCTGACGAACCAATCGTGGGTATTGTACGTCATCTGTTCAACGTTAAGTGCCCTTCTTGCGGTAGGTATTTTCTCGTTGAACACGCGTCCGTGGGCGCGCCAACCCTTCCAAACAGCCGCAGAACGGCAGCGTGTGACTAAACGTCCATCGCAAGTGGTCGTGCGGGTGGTGTCCGATAACCAAGGAGGCAAACTGGTGGGGCAAAATGACGAAAAGTACACGCAAGGAGCATCAAACGCGCTGTCAACGGACTTCACCAGAGGCAGCGGAGCTGTAAAGGGACAGGAGGCTTCCAATGCAAAGTGGAGTGATTTGACAGACGCTGGGAATAGCAAGGACACGAGCGCCACCCTGCTGACGACAAAATTTCCCAGCGGGCTAAGCAAGGAGCAGGCGCTTGATAGGTCACAGCTGACCACCTTTTCCCAACCACCGGAACACCCGCCGGTCGTACACAAATTTCAAAGAGATTCCGGTTCTGCTGAGGTCGACACCGTTGCGAAGACGGCCGCAAACGATTTCGTGGCAGACCTTCAGTCGCCGAATGCTGTGAGAGCGGATGTTGCAGAGCAGCAGACAAACGATTTGTCCATCGAAGCAGATCTCCCCACACGAAGCCTGCTTGCAGTTGCTAGAGTGATGTGGCAGCCACTGATGGCGCTTGTAGTGACCTTCTTCGTGACTCTGAACCTCTTCCCTCGTATCGGACCTGTTGGATGGCATTACACTCAGCAAGTGCCGAATCATTTTGTCATCCTTTTCGGTCTGTTCGCTGTAGCAGACACTGTGGGACGCAGCACGCCCTCGCTGCAGATGATGAGCCGTCGCTGGCTGGGGTGGACGCTAATTCCTGAGCGTATTTTTTTTTGGCTGACTTTCTCCCGTGTGGTGTTCTACATCCCGTTTTTTCTTTCTTATAAGCTTGAAAACCGGGTTGTGCTGAACGACTTCTGGTGGCTGTCTTGTCTCATGTTACTGTTCGCCTTCACGCATGGTTGGTTCACCTCACTGGGTTTCATCTACGCCGTCGGCAAGGTGCGAGAGTCGGAGAAAGGCATTGCGGGCCCGCTCGCCGTTGTGGCGCTGAGTCTGGGCATTCTTCTCGGGCTGTACATTGCACTCGCTTATTGAGGAAGACGTTTTGGAGAGATACATCATTACACGAAAAGCATTAATGCCCATCCGCACGGCTCCAGTCCAAAGCGGTGCGCAAGAAAGGGCAAGTTGTACACTCTCTGTGAACAGCAGACCCACGTAAGCGTGTATTCAAGTTCACGTTGCAGGGTTCTCGCGTGCGTTTTGAAAAATGTGTTCATTGTACAGTTAGTGTCAGTTTCATCCAGAAGTTGTTGAGGTTGTTTCTTGGAATACCTTCGCATATATTTCCTTGTGTCGTTCTTTGTTCACCTGATTGTTTTCCTTTGCTAGAGTATTAATGCCGCCTCGTTAGCACGACTTCAGAATCTGCTAGAAAGGGCGTATGTGTGGCGTCGAAACGTTGTCCTCCATAAGGCAATATGGCAGGCAGTGGGTGCGTTCGTTCGCTCGTCTATGGTAGTTTGACGAGCCTTCTAACTTTAAGCTTCCTTTCTCCAATCTAAGAACAGTGCAATTCAGCACATTCTTTGGGTAACATTGGACCCTTTTTTTTGTTGCCTTTAGAGTTTGAAATATGATCCTGCCTGTGCGACGTGCGAGTGTTAATTAAAGGACGAGAATTTTTTGCTCTGGAGGCAGGCACCAGAGGAGGGGTTTGTGTAGAAAATTGACTTGTACGTATGCTAAACTAAATTACAGGTGTAAGTTTACACTTGGCTCGCATGACGTGGCACACTTTTGGAAAGAATTTTATGAACGATACAGCTGTGTACCACAGTGATGTTCCGGAGCGAAAAACAACATCACGTCTAATCTGACAGGTAAACATCGTTTTTTGCACGAATCGAAGAAGCACTACTAATTCCACAGTGATGTTCCGGAGCGAAAAAGAACATCACGTCTAATCTGACAGGTAAACGTCGTTTTTCGCACGAATCGAAGAAGCACTACTAATTCCCCATTATGCAGGGCCACAGTTGTCACGCCTGCACAAGTAGACAGATTTCTTGCGTGTGACCTCGACTTGGTTCTTTCGTAATTAGAGGGGCATAATGAAGCGTCCTGATATGCAGAAAAATCGTGGCATCCCTTGTCGTTTCGTGAACACGGAATACGCGATTTTGGTATGTACGTGTTCGTTAATGGTGAGACTAATTCCGTGAACGGTGCACCGACAAGTAAGTCGACATACCACGAGCTGTGCACCACCTGACAAACGTTCGAACTACGTATTTTAAGCGTGAGATTCCGGTCTGCTCGACTTGACAACTGTGGCCCTGCATAATGGGGAATTAGTAGTGCTTCTTCGATTCGTGCGAAAAACGACGTTTACCTGTCAGATTAGACGTGATGTTCTTTTTCGCTCCGGAACATCACTGTGGAATTAGTAGTGCTTCTTCGATTCGTGCAAAAAACGATGTTTACCTGTCAGATTAGACGTGATGTTGTTTTTCGCTCCGGAACATCACTGTGGTACACAGCTGTATCGTTCATAAAATTCTTTCCAAAAGTGTGCCACGTCATGCGAGCCAAAAGGGGGTATTTTTTTGTAAACGGTAATGGCAAGGAAAAAACGGTGTATGTTGAAGTTGGATTTGAAGTCATCGTTGGGACGAAGTAAGACATATATTTCGTATCTCAAGCTTTGGCTTCGGTTTCGTTTCTCCGTAGAGCAAACTGCAGTGAGACCGAGTCCACTCGCTGGTCGGCGTACACGCCGCGCAGTAGGAACTTTTTTATCGAGATACACGTACACACAGGCACCTGTACGTACACATATGTGTGAGTATCTGCACATATTCAGGTGGTCACGTACGCGCGCACCACCACGCATATCAGAATGCTACGTAGCTATTAAGAGACTTTGAGTAGACACGCCTTCGGCGTGGCGCATTCTGTTGACACACTGCGGATCACCATTTGAAGGGGCTGTCCGTCGCGCTATCCGTGCCGCCAAGTGCACGTGCGGTGGCGGAAGCTTACTTCTGGTCGAGGGAAATTATGCTGCTGATCCTAACTTGCGTACACCTACCTATATGGACATATAACGATATGTGCCGGTGGCATGCGCATTTTTTCTGAACTGACAACCCACTTGGCAGCTCACTTCCCGCAGCAGCGTCGTGCGTGTACGAGCGTGTATAGTGCCTTACTTATTAGGGCGACTCATGGTAGAGACTTCTGACACGCATCACGCATTTTACAGCGCATCGTCCAGACACAGGGCCCTGGTGTGGAGCATCGCAACTTGCCCTTAGCTAGGGTATTTCAGTAGTTCGTTTTACTTACGCAGCGTCAATTTTTTCAGGGAAGAAGCTGCCCATGTGCCAGTCTACAGCTGTGGTCGTCCTCTTGCAACACTCGTGACATGGAGCGGCTTTTGTTCTAGTCCTTTGTGAAAGACGCGACAGACACGCACGTGTAACTCGACGCCCACATGGGCCGCTGAGCGGGCAAGACACACGTACCCGTACGGCTGTGGTGGGGATACACAAATATTTGTCCAGCAAAGATATTCCTTCCGACGCTGCAGCTCCAGCTGCACACGTGATGCGTGCCCTGGTATGATGGGCGTCAGAGCAAAATAGTGTAACTTTGATCTTCAGCTTGCCGACGAGCGCAGCACGCACGGACGCTGGCAAAACACAGAGTCGGGCCCCAGTAGTCCCTAGCATTCCACGAGGCGACGTTCGGTGACACTTGAAGGCGCACCACTCGCCAGTGTTCTCCGCGGCGTCGTGTGCGTTTCTGAGCACTCAACTAGGTAGCGGGTCTTTTATTTATCGTGATACGCCGCGACGTAACGCGTGCGTTTGCGACCTGGTTTTGTGCCATGCTTCACTTGTAGGAAAGGCAACCAGCAATGCAGGGGGCCAAGCTGCATGGAATTCGCCACGCGTCAGGACGAAATACGGTAGCTGCGCGGGTTGTTAGTTCGCAGACGACCGCATCTCATGCCCACGCACGCCAGCAAATCACCACACTGGTCCGCTTCACCTTGCAGCGTTCCATGCAGCGATGTTTAGAAGTGCTGCGAGAACTATAATCCTGCAGAGTGGTGTGCCAAGCAGAAACGAAGCTGTACCAGTCTCAGCTTCACTATTCCACGGGAGACATTCGTAGCCACCGCAGACAGCAGGCGTGCTTGATTAGAGAGAGCGAGTGTACAGGCAACCTTTAAAATGATGCACACGTACTCACACTTTCTGATGGTCAGCAGCGCTCTGTTTACACAAGAGATGCAGTGGTAAAATACGCAGGGAAGCTATATGAACTTCTAGAAGCAGCGCCTACACAAAGCGCTCGTGGGGGAGAAGAAGTCGCCAGCGGCCTACAGGGAGGGTGCCTAAGTGGATTCTGCCGATTCTAATCCGATGCAGTCGTAGCACGCGCAGCCCAACAAGCTCGCACATTCGTCTGATTTGTCTGTGTCGACCCTCGAACAACTCAATGGCCATGCGAGTTGTCTTTCCTGCCAAAAGTGCGTCACTTTCCCGCCCCGCCTGCTGCTCTTCCATGTCCTCATTAGGCACACTTACCACTGATGCAGCGTCGTTGTGAACGGCAGGGGGCGGAGTCCAACTGGCGTCTTTTTCGGCTTTACGCAAGAAGCAGTTGCGTAAAGATGCATTCTTCACACGTGCCGGATGTCTCTGTAACCTTATCGCTCGTTCTTCTCTGGCCCCGCCAGATTCCACAGGAAAAAAAGTATGGTTCTCGTGTTCGTATACATCAGTATCTTCTGATCCTGCCACTTCCCCGCTTTCACGTGCTGTTCCCGCACAAAATGCTTGTTCGTTTCCCCGCAGATGCAGAACTCCCTCAACTGCGCCATGGGGCACCTGCGGGAGTGCTGTAGGGATGTCGCCAGACACACACGAGGAAGGCGTTAACCCGAAAAAGCGGCGTTTATGGTGGGCTTCAGTAATATCACAAACTACAGAAGCAGAATATGGAGGAAGGAGCCGAACACCGGCAGGAAGCAGGGCACGCCCGTCGAGCGTCAAGCCGCCACTGCGCAGCAGGTCTAAAGCAGCCGCTGATATGGGCAGATCCACCTGAGTTTCGCACCGAGGAAAACACATGTCGCGGGTCCATCTACTATTTACCGCAGGGCAAAGACACTCTTTACCTGAAGCCGGAAAACTGAGTGACTGAATGGATCATAAGTATACAAGCTATTTAGGGAGAAACAAGCATCTCCAGATAGTGCTGCGGTCCAGACACATGCACAATGTCATCAGCATGAGTGCCTGCGCGCAGGTAAACGAAATTTATATTATAGATTTTGTCGCGTGCCGCTGGAGGCGTGCCCCCTTGAATTCACACAAATTGTTCTACTTAGGAAATTTGGTGCTCCCCTGTACGGATGCGGCTGTTTCCCCTACTCTGCAGCAACGGTCACCATGGTCTCGCAGCACACCTTACACGTCGTAGCACGACATGAGCGGCACAAATACAGGGGTTCCCCGAAGCAAGCAGAATTTGTGTCAGAAGCTCTTCCCCCTTGTGTACTGTGGTGTTAATATAGAAGTTTCGAAGAGCACTGGATGAGTCCGGGTAAGTCACGCTGCTGCCGTTGGTATCGCATCAACGCTGCGTCGTCATGGATGCAAGAGTGTTCATGCAGTGTCTCAATGCGATCTGCTGTGTTAAGCTTGTAGTGTAGCTGTTGTGGATGCTATGGCTGCCAGCTAGTCACAACGCTGCTGGATTATCTGCTCCGCAAATCCTTCACGGCTGACGGTGCTTCCTAGCAATTGTGGCCACTCCGTTGCTGACGCTAGACTCGTGTTGCAAAACAGTTTGGCCTGTAGCGTCTGATGTCGCTGCTGCTGTGGTTTTGTCTGCTGTGAGGCCGTCGTTTTTAACATAGTGACGGCCGCTATATATAAAAGTGCTTCGCTGCTCCTGCACAAGCAACTCAGGCCGTCCTTACCTCGACGATGTATTCCTTCCCCAAAGCAGCTGCTCCTCCTCCTACCAACTGAGAAGCAATTCGCCCGTCCTGCGTAAAAACGACTAAACCGCTGCTGTCGCTGTCTAGACGCCCAGCGCAGCCCATTTTACTGCATGCGCCTGGATTCAGCACGCGTGGTTTTTTGCTACTTCCTCTCTTAGAGCTGCTGCAGCTTCCAGACGAAAAGCATATCCAGTCTTGGTCGTCACTCTCCGCCTCCCAGCGCCGCTCTGCGGTCAACAGCTGCCGACACAAGAGCCTTCCCTTATTGTTCCCTCCCTGAGGCAGAAATAATGTAGAGATGTTCCACAGCTATTCTCAAAATGTGGAACTGAGTGCTAACATAGACGAACGTATAGGTGTGTTCAGATCTGCATGTGAGACCTGTGAGTTCAACAAAGACCATAGTGCTACACACGTGATATATGTGCAGCGTAACGAAAGGTACCTGCAATACGGCTTTCCTGCACACAGCAGCTGCAAGTGCAAGAGATATAAATGGGGAAGTGCGAGCGTCAGTCCGCATGCAAATGATCCTTCATCAGGCGCAGTTGAGCCTTAAGACTTCCGACGGTGCTATACCAGTTTACGCGTCCGCTTAAGAGAAACAATATACATATTTTAGGGCGTGCGGTTGCAGCGTCATCCCGCCAGCAGCTACGACAGCAGATAACAGCAGCAGTGACAACGATGACAACAATCTAGCAGGCCGCTACAGCGTCGGCCCTCTTCTTCAGGCTCTCCTGTTGTTGCTTCGTGTCAGAGGGGTTCTATGTGGCAGTTGTTGCAGCAGCAGTACTGTTCCTTTGGCTTTTTGATTCTGTGTGGCAATGCGCAGGAAATTTATGCGGTCGGCGCCTCGCAGCGCAGATCTCCGCCTAAAGTCGTTAATGTGTTTCGTATTAAGCAGCGTATCTTACATATTCTCTTATCTTTCCACAAACCTCCCCCTGCTTAAAGCCGTGCAAAAAACCTACCTGCGTCAGTTTTTGCTTGACCAGTGCTCTATTCTGCGTGCCTGCCTTCCTGCTTATTATGCTGTGTATGTGTCACTGTGTCTCTGTCTACGCATGAATCTGCTTGCATACGCAATCTACACACGGTCCAAAGCATACGCGTGAATGTACAGGCGCACACTTTAACGTATCAGTTTCTACTCACGCGCTGTGCCACAGGGAATGAGGGACCACAAGGGAGTGGCCGCTTGCAGTTTGAGTGCCGCTACGAAGGAAGCTGGCAACGTGAACACTGCTTGACGCCGTGGATACGTGCCAAAGGAAGTGCTCTGGCCTGGACACGTAGAGAAAACAAGGAATACCCTGAAAGTGCACCATACCCCTCTTCGTAATCGCTACGGGTTCTTCCAATCTCCTGCTGGTCGGCTTACCGTCTGCTCTGTTTGACAGGACAAGTAGTGCAGAGGCTTGTGCAAGAGCACTGTCAGCCTGCTGTCCATCACACGCTGGGCTCGAGGCATCAGCTGCACATGCGCATTCCGCCTCACGAAGAAAACGGGGAACTTTCTAACACTGCCGCTGCTGCTGCTCCTAATGGCGCTGTCGTTCCAAGCCCTGGTCTCATTGAGCTTGCTGCCTCTTGCAATGCCGCTCTCTGTTGCCATTGTCAAGGGTTTCCCATTAACGGATATCAAACCGACAGCTGCGAAGAATTCGGCCTCTCGTCGAGAGCAAAGGTTTCTCTCTGCACAGAGCTTTCCCAGCGGAACAAGTGCTTCGCCTTCTACGTAGTTCAGTGGCATCTGAGAACTACTCGTTTGCACGCCTCCACCTAATATCGTCTTGTTCTCTAAGACAGCGCTGCTGACGCCCGCATCGCGTGCCATGCTGCTGCATCTGCTGCTGTTACTGCTCGTGCTACAGTGCAGGGCTCTGTAAGTGCGCCTACAGCTGCTGGTGCAGTCGCCGCTAGACCAATTGTTTGTTACACTGAGGACGTTTCCGCTAAGACGGCCCCCCAATTGCGATCCTCCGCAAATTCCGAGTGCGCTGCCTCCGTCTGGGCTGCTGTCAGTCCACGCGCAGGCAGTGCGTGGAAAAATATTTGCGCCTTTACATTGATGTGGAAAGTCCCCATCATGGCTGCACCAGAGATTCCTGACTATCCCGCCGAACCTGCTGCTGTAGCTGTTCAAGCCGCTGCTCTGCCTGCTGCTAGCCTTCCACGAGAAGTTCCCCTTATCGCATTTTCCAAGACCGGCGACAGCGCAGCAGCGCCAGCTACGCCCGCAGGTAGTCCGGCTCCTGCCGTTCATTTCGGTGCCCCTGCTACTGCTGCTTAGCTCGCGGCAACTGATGAGGGTACGGTTGCTGTTCTTGCTTAGGACGTTGCAGCTGCTGGTTTTCAAAATGTAACCACTGCTAATACATAGGACGCTGCTGCCGCTGCCGCTCAGAACGTGCCCGTTGCGAGTGACAGCCTCTCTACATGTAGTCACGCCGTTGCCGCGACGGATCGCGGTAATGAAGAACAGACGGCCGTGCTGAAAGTCTCCCATAGAATAAGCTCTCGTGTGTGGACGGGCACTACGCCACCCCAAAAAAAACCTTCATGCGGACACCTGCAGTAGGCACTGGCCGAACAGCGCAACGACACGCAGCAGAGGTCGTTCGGAGCGGCAAAAAGAAGAGCAGACACGAGCAAAACCTGCTTCACACGGCCGGTGACCTGGTAACGGTGGTCGTCCTCGAGAAAACGCTGCACTGCACAGGGTTGAGGGGGCTTGTCACAAGGAAGTCAGGAGGTACTGCCGCTATTGCTGCTGTCTTCAGGAACGGACGCGCTCGAATGAATCAGAGACGATGCGTAGAGCAGATGCGCATCCACTCGACAAGATGTCCGACAGATTTCACCTGCGTGCCGGCTGCAGACTCGTCCCTGGAAGTTCCCGCTTCCTTATGCACAGGGTATCTTCTGCGGGCTCTAGCTGTACGCACAATGCGTGTAAGCCTGCGCAGCGCATGGTGCGACTCGCAGTCGTGCGATGCACCCGGACGAGCAGCAGCTGCTGTGCCCTCCGTGAGCTCAGAATAGTGCAGGTAGTGGAGACACTGCTGCCGGTGCGGCAGCGACTAGTGTAGTCGTCGTCTGAAAGCATTTTTAGGACTGCCGTCCTGCCACATGTGCATCTGTTGGTGCGGAATCCACCCATACGTTCTGCTGCAGATGCTGCGGAGGGGAGTGCTACGACGTGCCTCGCAGCAACCGCTTCTGCGTATGTCCACGTTGCTTCTGCATCGCTTTGGTGCACCTTAAAGTAGGATTTACTATTCTGCTAGGAACTAAGAGGAAAATACAGTTGTCGGTAAACTTCGCGGACGGTTCAAACCTCTGACGAAGCCGTTACCGCCCTTGCCACTGTGCTGCCCGCCTCTCGCATGGACAGCTGCCAAGCCTCGTGGCGTTTGTGCTTGTTCCGCTTCCACATTCTAAGTCTTAACAGGAGTCATACTGGACTGTTGCAGACGATAAACAATCCAGACGCCTTGAGCAACAACGCAGCGCGACGGTTGGCATCGCAGGTGTATAACCAGATCAAACGCCTTGAGCATTGAGGCACATTGACGGAGAGCAGTAAGCTTCTACGTGGACGACTATATCACCCCAAAGTCCGCATAGCCAACCACCACTCTAACAACTTCGTTCATGCGGCCGAAGACGTACACACGTGTATACG